>LR812535.1:39281483-39523983 GCA_903798195.1 Danio kyathit
CACCACTCTAGACATTAGGACAAATCAAAAAAGATATGTGGTATGTTTTGACTTACTTTTTTTTTTAATTTTTATCCTTACTTTTAACAACATATCTTGTGGATAAAGTAGTTAGTGCAAAACAAATTCAAACATATGTGAGCTGTATATACAAAGTACTGTACACATGGTTACAAAAATGATACTGTTCATTTACTATTCTGGTGGTATTCATTCATCCATTCATTTTCTTTTCAGCTTAGTCCCTTTATTAATCAGGGGTTGCCACAGCGGAATGAACCGCCAACTTATCCAGCATATGTTTTACGCAGCGGATGCCCTTCCAGCCACAACCCAACACTGGGAAACACCCATACACACTCTTTCACACAGATACACTACGGTCAATTTAGCTTATTCAATTCACCTGTACTGCATGCTTTGGACTGTGGGGGAAACCGGAGCACCCGGAGGAAACCCACGCGAACACGAAGAGAACATGCAAACTCCACACAGAAATGCCAACAGATCCAGCGGGTGCTCGAACCAGTGACCTTCTTGCTGTGAGGTGATTGTGCATATGATACAGTTGAAACCAGAAGTTTACATACACTCTAAAAAAAGGAAAATATTAATGGTCTGATGTTAAATCATACTAAACGTTTACTATTTTAGGTCCGTTAGGATTACCTAAATCATTTACATTTGCTAAATGTCAGAATAATGAGATAATTTTTTTTGAGGATTTTTTATTAATTTCTAGACAGTCAAAAGTTTACATTTTTACATTTTTTTTTCTTTGCTTTTAAACTGTGTAACTTTGATCAAATGTTTTGGGTATCTTTCCACAAGCTTCTCACAATAGTTTGAAGGAATTTTGGCCCATTCCTCCTGACAGAATTGGTGTAACTGAGTCAGATTTGTAGGCTGTCTTGCTTGCACAAGCTTTTTCAACTCTGCCCACAAATTTTCTATAGGATTGAGCTCAGGGCTTTGTGATGGCCACTCCAAAACATTCACTTTGTTGTTTAGCAAATTGTAATCTGGCTTTTTTGTTGATTCTGGCTTGTTGACTTTCTCATGTTGTCACACAAGGAAGCAGTGTGTTTGAGGTTTTCCTTAAATACTATACAGTTGTGCCTCCATATAACTCAAATGTTGTCAATTAGCCAATCAGAAACTTCCAAAACCTTGACACCATCATCTGAGCTTTTCAGAGGCATAATAATCTTATTGTATGTAAACTTGACTTTCAAGGTTATAACAATTTCTCAAAAAATATCTCTCTCATTATTCTGCTATTAAGCATAACAGAAACAAATTTGATAATCCTAACTTACCTAAAAGAGAAAAAGTTTAGTCACATTAACATCTGACTTTTATTAAATGGTTATGTGCCTTTTTTATACAGTGTATATAAACTTCTGGTTTCAACTGTATATACAATAGATATCTACTGTATATATCATTACCTATATATATTTATATTATGAATATAAAATAAATATACTTGAGCTAATGTAAGAAGGAGACCATTAAATGTGTGCTAGCAAAACTGTTAGCAAAACAAACAAACAAAAGAAGAAAGATAAATTACATGTGATTCCAATAGTCTCAAATTTTGTATTCCCAAGCATGAGCAGATAAAAACACTCAAATATTTACTTAACTATTACATATTTACAGGTTCCTTAAGGCTGGAATACACTACGAGACATTTGCCCACATTTTTGCCCTGATTTGCAGTCAAGACTAGCTGCCAAAAGTCAGACTCGATTTTAAAGTTGGCCATCATAGTTGACGTAGAATGTAGGATGATCAAAGAATCTAATATATTAGCTTAAGAATAACATGTATAACTTTCATCGGCACGTGCATTATACCAGTGCCCCACTGGTAAAACACATACTGTATTTAGGTTGATTCAGATAAACACATTTATAATTGGGATAAACATACAACAAATGTCCATCAAACTTGCACTTCATTGTTCCCACAGACACAGCTAAACTGTAACATGTAACAAAATGCAAATTTGTAGCTTTTTTGTGTTGCTTTCATGATTTGTATATTTATGATGCTTAGATAAGATGACAAACTGGATAGCTTGTTTCCTTTTCTGTATGTAAAATACTGTAGGTCTCCGGTTAGTAAAGATGATGGTTTACTGTGTCCATCTTACTGTAGGCAGTAACAGTCTCCTCTGTGTGAATGTTAAGGAGCAGATGCCCACCTGGCCCACAGAGAAGCCTTTTGGACCAGGAGATACCCATATGTTAGAGGAGATGATTCCTGCCGAGGATCACATACTTTACTGCCACAAATCTTACTGCGAAGAGAGAGAGAGGGAGAAAAAACACACTCATTCTGTACTGAATATTCTGCGAATGCGTATTTACTGTTAACCAACAACATGACAGTAAGGAAAAAACAAATGAAAACAAAACAAATAGGAATCATTCAAGCGATGGCAAAGTCATTTCCCTAATAGGCTACAGGATTTAACCAGGACAGAAGGACAGTTGTTTAATCTAGCCGGACATTAATAGGTCACAATTTGTTTTTACAGCACAAAAAGGAGTTGTTTTCCCACAACAGCGTTCTTGACATCTTTAAAAAAAAAATGCTGCGATGAAGACATTTTCCCCTGAGGCAAGATTTCAGAGGAGAAATTGCTGTAGTCTTCAAAACACTCCTGTTTGCTCTTGTCTAACATCAGCAATGATCTTCGCTTTGACTTACAATTAAAGACATAATGACAGACTTTATGAAAATAAACATGTAAATAGAGGGACAGAACCTATTTATATCAGCGTGTGGCATCAGCTGAGCAGACAAACCTCAACTGGAAATGTGCTTCTCTCTGTTTTCTTTGTTCTTTCATATTCTGAGCAGCTCATGGTACTTGTATCATGCCTTTTTAAACATCACTGGCATAAAACCAAGCCCAGTGAGGGGAAATCAGTTCTCAGAACACTATTTGAACCCCAAAGAGGATAAAAGATGAGATCATGTCCAAAATTAACTTTTGGCCACATCTTCCAATAGCAAAGGTGGATTAGAAATATCTACAGGCCATAAATATTTCTTAAGGTTGGGATGCATTGACTTTTGATTTGCAGTCTGGACGAGTGAACACTAGCTTGTAAAAGTAAAACTCAATGTTGGCAGATTTTACTGAAAATTGTGTAATGGATTGTCACAAATATTTAACATTTTCGATGTTTTGAGAAGATTTTATAACACATATTGCTTGTCATGTGTCTATTAGCACCAAGACTGTGGTGTTTGGAATGACTTGAACATGTGTTAATGTATGATGCCCAGTTTTTCTCTGTAAACATTGACTAAGTTGGCAAGTGTTTTAAAATCTGTTCAGATTTATCTGTTCTGTTCAGAAGTAGGGTAGTGTATTCTAGTCCAGTGGTCCCCAACAGACCGGTCAACACTTGACAATTTTACTGCGACTTGGGGGGCTGGGGGGAACGGAGCTGGTGTATATAGATTGCGAGGCGACATCAATCGTTTTCCCAGAGGATGACAATCTAACAAAACATTGCTGCAACTCTGATGCAAGTTTTATTTATGGACAAAATGAAAAAGCACTGCAGTGTTTGTCTGAGATAATTAGTCTATCAAAATGTGTATATTCCGTACAAAACATGAAGCTGAGTGGTCATTGTCACCTGACTCGTGGTGCACTTGCGGCATTCTGAAGATGTTTTCAACTAGTGCTTCTTTACCCCAGCATGTCACTACCGATATGCACATGCAAGCCTTGCACATCTATTGGATATAATGAACTTGCGTGTGGAAAATGCGCGATATGTGAACAAGGCCGCCATCATTTGTGATCTTCAGCATGATTTTCTTCTTGCACACACAGACAGGCTGGGTTCACCTGATTCACCTGTTGACAAATGGGTTGCGGATCCATTCCTTGGCAGTTCATGGGTCCTTCACTGGGCCTTTTCCCCTTCGCAAAGAAACTTTGCAAAGATGTCTGTTTCTTACTCATTTTGCTAGCTTGTGGGTTAAAATTTGGCGCTCAAGTGACAAAGATGTAACCGAGAGAATATGGTCATTTTTCAAAATAAAAGATTGTTCAGCCCTTTACTGTTGGGGTAAAGAAGGAGCTGAGCTGAAAGGCAAAACTCTTGATTTACCGGTCAAACTACGTTCCTACTCTCACCTATGGTCATGAGCTTTGGGTCATCAAGACCGAAGGGACAAGATCTCGGATACAAGCGGCCGAAATGAGTTTCCTTCATAGGATGGCAGGGCGCACCTTATAGATGAGGAGCTCTGTCACCCGGGAGGAGCTCGGAGTAGAGCCGCTGCTCTTCCACATTGAGAGAAGTCAGCTGAGGTGGCTCGGGCATCTGTTTCGAATACTTCCTAGATGCCTACCTAGGGAGATGTTCTAGGCATGTCCCACCAGGAGGAGGCCTCTGGGAAGACCCAGGACACGCTGGAGGGACTATGTCTCTCAACTGGCCTGGGAACGTCTCGGGATCCCCCCGAAGGAAGTGTCTGGGGAGAGGAAAGTCTGGAGTTCTCTCCTAAGACTGCTGCCTTGTGACCCGGCCCCAGATAAGGGGATGAAAATGACATGAAATGACGTGACAGATTGTTCAGACTTAGAATAAGACTTTAATAAATAAAACGCAAATAAAGGTATTTTCACACCTGCGTTATTTAGTTCAGTTGAATCGCACTAGAGTTCGTTTTCCCTCTTGGTGCAGTTCGTTTGGGTGGGTGTGAATGTAGCAATCGCACTCGGGTGCGCACCATAAGCGGACCTCCTTGAAGAGGTGGTCTCGGTACACTTTCAAATGAATCCTGGAGCGGTTAGTTTGTGGTTAGAACATGATCCAAACTAAAACAGACCCAACCGCAAAAAGTACTGCACCTTTT
The DNA here is from genome assembly GCA_903798195.1 of Danio kyathit. Taxonomy (NCBI): domain Eukaryota; kingdom Metazoa; phylum Chordata; class Actinopteri; order Cypriniformes; family Danionidae; genus Danio; species Danio kyathit. The sequence goes on from LR812535.1 coordinate 39,286,380, forward strand.
TGGACTAATCCAGCTGCCATAGTCCGATGCGCTATCCCATCTTATCGGGTGTGGAGGAAAGATATTTGTTGACAGCGTTTTACCAACAATTTTAAACAGAGAGAGAGAGAGGGAAAAAAACATTATCTGATGGATCATCGGTAATATTTCCAGAAGATGACCATGTCACAGTTTAGCTAAATTAATTCACACCTCATTCTGAAGTGATTTGCAATGCGCCTTTGCCGTTTGCAATGCATTAAAACATTGTCATTGTCATTCTCGAAATGTATACAAACTATACTGTATAGCATTCTATGGCCAGGAATACAATGAGCCAGCACAGTCATCCCTCCATAGTAAAAAGCGACATTTTGTATCTGCCGGTTTGTTTACTTGAGGGAGTTCCATTGCCATTTTCCTGCATGTTAATTCTGACCAATCGAAAAGCAGTTTAGGAAATATGTTCAATAACATCTGGCCAATGAGTGAAGTGGATTTTGTCACATGACTGCATTTTGGTTCTTTTTGGTTTGGACCAAAGCAATCAGTAAGGTGTGAAAAGGACCCAAAAATGACAGAAAATGCTACAATGTATCATTTGTTGCCTTTGGTCCGGACCAAATGAACCAAACCACAGATGTGAAAGCACCCTAAATGATTTCTTGTGTGGCCCAGTACCAATTCACTGGGGGTTGGGGACCACTGTTCCAGTCTTTAGCCATTGTAAAGAAAATATGCTAATTCAATGAATTTTTAATTTGTATTAAATTATTATTAATATTTAATTACAAAAATATGTTTGTCCATATGAGAAAACTAAAAGAAATATAAAACTAAATATTTATTTTGTTGTATTTACCACCTCATATAATAAATGGCGGTGATGCAGTGATGCAGTAGGTAGTGCTGTTGCTTCAAAGCAAGAAGGTCGCTGGTTCGAGCCTCGGCTGGGTCAGTTGGCGTTTCTGTGTGGAGTTTGTATAGGTGTATTGGGTAGGTTAAATTGTCTGTAGTGTATGAGTGTGTATGGATGTTTCCCAGAGATGGGTGCAACTGGAAGGGCCACTGCGTAAAACATGTGCTGGATAAGTTGGCGATTCATTCCGCTGTGGTGACCCTGGATTGATAAAGGGACTAAGCCGAAAAAAAATTGAATGAATGAATAATAAATGGCAACACAAAAAGGCAAAGGAAACTCATTGGGATTTTGTTCCTTGCATTTTAAAGGTGCACCATTATTTTAATTAATGTGTGATTAAACATGTAAAACATTTTAATTTGGTTACTGCACTTCATATGCACTTCAAGTAAACAATGGCGCAAACATTGTCCAGAAAATCAAAGGGTTTGGAGGGTAACACATTAACCCTGCCCCTACATCGGGATCCCCAGTTTTTCCATATGAATATGAAAGGCTTATGTCTGCTCCATGAGTCTAATTCCCTCTGTCTGTTTGACTGATCCCTAGAGACAAGTTGTTGACCTGTGGTAACATTGTGATACACGGCTACTAAGCCACGTGGCTCCAGCAGTCTTTCCATACACACTGGATGATGAGAGACAGGGAAGGCAAAAAGAGAGGGAGAGAGAGAGAGAAGAGGTTGGGGATAAAGAGGAAGAGAGTGACATCGTTTTATAAGCAAGTTACCATGAAAAATTTGTTAGCAAAATATTTGCACAGGAGTGCGCTCTGGGCTGGGTAGATAACCTATCTGTGTTTGACTTTAGCTTCCCATGCTCTAAATACTCATCTTCTGCCTGTTTGGCTTATTGATTAGTTTGGCAAGAAACTAGGCCTCTCTAGCAGTGACCAAGGTCAAATGACACACACATTTAACTCACTAATGCTCAAACTTCTGTTCTCTCTCACACACACACGCACGCACGCACATCCTAACTCATATTCACAGACAAACTACAAGCAGTAGTTGTACCATATTAGAAGGAGTTATTATTCTCTTATTATTTTCTAAAGCAAAGATGCCCAAAGTAGGGCCCGCGGGCCAAAGTTGGCCCATGATAACCGTTGATTTCGCTCACTATCCCATCTGAAAAGAGACGGAGAATGGTGAGAAGGTGGTTGGGGTGAATGCCTTTGACAGAGATTGTCAATTTAAATTTAACGTAACCTTTTGCTTCTTTGTTTTATTGCTGAGATACAAAAACTAGCAACTGAAAGTAAATGTTTAAATTAAATGTTGTAAATGAATCAGACTTCTAAAATATAAATACTGTCATTTGACAGATAGAGGTAGAGGTAAATAAAGGTAGATAAAGGTAAAGACAGGGGAAGCTCGACTACTTAATTCAGCATTGAACTCCATTGTGTTATAAATGGGATTGTTTATGTTTTTACCATAATAAGTTCATAATAACATCTTAAAAACGATACGATACGATATGGTGCAGTAGCAAGTCAGGGCTTCCTGAGTTCGAATCCTGGCTTGAGGATATTTCCCTACCCCCCTCTTTCTCTCTCCAACTTTGCTTCCTGTCTCAATACTGTCCTATCTAATAAAGGCAAAAAGGCCAAAAAAAAATCTTAAAATAAAAAAAAATTATACTGCATTAGTTAATATGATTTAAAATATGGGTTCAAAATTAGGCTAATTGTTTCTTCGGTGCACCACGATGCAGACGCAGACAATTTGGTATTGATTGGTATAAAGAGCGTTAGAGCCAATTGCGGCCCTTTCTGTTGAGCGCATGACCAATTATAGGAGTGTAAAGCCTGGTTTATACTTCTGCGTCAAGTGATACAATGCACGTAGCCGTGCATTTATACTTCTGCGTGCTGTTTGTGTTGCTCTGCAATAACACTTCTGAAAAGCTAGCTGGCAGTAGGTGTTTATGTTCCTCTATGTCGAGTTTCTTTGCTGGTACCTTAATGTACAAGTGGCTCAAACTCGCTCACTTTGAGGCGGGAATCGGCGAACATGCAACAACAAAACACAAAACAACAGTTTTCATCTAGAGCTCCTTCACGGGACCCGATTCTTGTAAACACTCGCTCCATCGGGTTTGCGCAGCTCTCACCTCCTCCCACACTCGCCAGCGATACCAAGCCGACTAATCACAGAGCTTGCATTACACGTCGTTGCATCATGTAGTAACTTTTTTTGAGAGATGTGTGTGAGCGTCGGCGACGACAATGGCGGGGGCTCTGCGACCATGCGTAGGCTGCATCGGAGCGTACACGTGCGCTTGACGCAGAAGTATAAATCAGCTTTAAGAAAGAACTCACTAGACAAGGCTCAGAGAGCGAGCGGTATATTTATATTTGTTTATTTGCTATAAATGCTCATGTTGTTCTGTGCATGTACTTGAGTTTTTAAAGGTACAGTTCATATATCTGACTGTATTAAAGGACAAAATTGTATTACAAAGAGTGTATAAATATAAATATATTAATACATTTTAATATAGAATTATTGTGCTGTGAAGAAAAATACAAAATTGTGTATGGACAGCATGGTTAATGCACCGAGATATTAAATTGAATCTATGGCATGATAATTGTTACCAAACCAAACCGTGAGACTAGTGTAGGTTCACGCCTCTAATTTAAAGTAACGTTTTGTTAAACATTACATAATAAATGAGAAAATTACCCATGGCAAATTTAATATATACGCTTTGGTATATATTCGGCTCACAGCCCTCAATCAAGTTTGCTTTTTGGCCCTTTATAGGAAAAAGTTTGGGCACCCCTCATCTAGAGCGTTAACGCGTTTCTCGGCACCATCAGCTTGATGTCTCCAACTTTGAATCGAATATCTTTCAAACTCTCCCCACCCAATCCGATGGCCTCCCTTTTTCTCAAGCCATGCAGACTAATGCGATGTGCAATTAAAAAAGATCGTTCAAATCTTTCTGCCGGCAGTGGCCTTGGATCATCACACTGTCCCACACACGGACTGCATTGCGCAGGACAAAACAACAAAAGGGGGATAACTTCCAAACTCAAACTTCCTTTAGATCGCTCTAGGGCGGCAGCAGAGGGAAGTTAGGGTTGTCGTTTTACCATCCCTCACACATTTAGCCGGCTATTCTTTAATTAGGTCCTGGTGGAGAATGCGGGCAGAAGGCACTCATTCCTCCCCCTGATCAATGGTATTGAAATCTGAAGGTTATTTCGGGGGCGTCAGGCCTCAGATTGTCGATGTCATTCCCATCACATGTGCATTGCCCCTAAGCCTTGTTCTGGACTGGAAGCGTTAGCGGGCAACAATGCGAAAAAAAAAGGTCCTTAATTCTAAGCACTTTGATTAACCTCTGCCAGCAAGGACTTGTCCGAACTGACTTGACGTACCCATGTGATGCCCTATTATTAGCCCGTATTGAGCCACAGCACACTCCCAACCCCACAAGCGGCTCTCCCTCCCATCAACCACCCCCCCAACCTCTAAGTTTGTCCTTATGTAGATGTATACATATCTGCCTACTTGCAGTAGGGGAGCGGGCACATGACCTCCCATTGTGAGGAATACTTGGCACGTGGCCCCGCTCCTCAGTTAGAAGCATTGTTCTGTTGCAGAGGAGAGTGACACTGCTGGAGAAGATACTCACTGACATTTTCGACTTTTTAACCACCATCAGCCCATTAATCAATGGCCGCATCTGTTTCGGAGGGAACGGAGCAAGGGAGAAAGATAGAGGGCGAGAGAAAGAAAGGGAAACAGGGAGAGTGAGAAAGAGAGAGATGCCCGTGTAAATACACTAGCGCTAATCCGGCCAGACAAACGCGTGGAGAAGCTGAGAGAGAGAGAGGGTTTGACTTTGACTTGCGCTGAGAGGGGGCTTGTGTCAGTTCCACCTTTGCTTTATCTCATCAGCTCAGTATTAGCACATTGCATTTGCCACTCAAGTGTTTAGCATATATGTAAATTTTATAGCCCTCGACATGTTTGTCCCTGCTGACAGCCATGAAAATGTTTGCCCATGAGTTTGTGTGTCTCCCTGTCTGTGTGTGTGTGTTGGACATTCACTTTTTGGGGAAGTGTATCTGAATGATGCTCTGCAAGGTGTGAATGTGCGTGCGTGCATGTGCGTGTGTGTGTCCGCTCTTGGGTGTTAGTTTCCGTATGCGCTCTGATGATAAGCGAATGAGAGCTCCCTACAATAGAACACTTGAGTATCCGAAGAAAAGGGAATTGTGTTGGACACAAGATGGCGTGAACAAAAATCTGAAGACACCTTCTTTTGCTTTGAAAGGAATCTGCATTCATTCAAAGGCTTCTTTCTTCTTTGGGTACAATGGGTTTGAAATTTCCTGAGCAAGTAGGCCTCTTCTTTACCCTTCAGTTGTCGAAGCAGGAGTGTTTTGTAGGTGCGAGACATGGGTGACCTTTCTTTGATAGTCGCTGTGATATACGATGGGCCTAAAAGAATAGTCTGTCCCGTGCTTTGCATTCAGCTGGCATGAGGGCTTTTTTTCCTCTTGCAAAAGCCACCTCATAATGTTTTCTAATTCTGTTCTATTTTAAGAGCATTACAGCATTCTATTTTAACAGCGTCTGAGGATCGCAACACACATTCTCTATGTTAATGACCTTCAGTGAAGGGCCATAGGAAACAACATTCTTATGAAACTTCTGTCATGTTCATTGATAATAACAAACCTTCAAAGATGCTGTATACTTAGCAATTTTTTTTTTAAATATACATAATGCAACTTGAAGATGCAAGCATTCATATGACTGAATAACATTTTCAAAGAAAGACTGTAAAATATTGTCTTGTTAATAAATAATGGCATCCTTCCACTAACCAAAACACCAGTCTAGAATTTAAAAAAGTTAAAATAGTTTAATAAGTTGAATTGAAATTCAATCAATCAGTCACTGGAGAACATTCACATTTACACAGACTACAATCCTGTCTCATATAAACTACAAGTCCTGTCATGCAACACACACACACACCTGCTCCAAGTCACCATTGATTACACTCACACAGCTGAAGCTGCTCATGGACTGATTACACTCACATATATACAGCTCACTCTGACACCCTCATTGCAGAGTCTTGTGTAAACTGTACTGTGAGCCGCCTTATTATTATTTTGTTTTACCTTCTTTATTGTCCACAAGGGGACATTTATCTTTTGATTCACCACACAAATAAATCAGCGTTCACATTACACACATCACAGAAAAAGCAGGCAACACAAATACGTTCAATGTCATCATATACAGTTGAAGTCAGAACTATTAACTCCCCTTTGAATTTTTATTTTTTTTTATATTTCCCAAATAATGTTTAACAGATTCACGAAATTTTCACAGTATGTCTGATAATATTTTTTCTTCTGGAAAAAGTCTTATTTGTTTTATTTCGGTTAGAATAAAAGCAGATTTTAATTTTTTTAAAAACATTTTAAGATTAAAATTATTAGCCCCTTTAAGCTGTATTTTTATTTTCGATAGTCTACAGAACAAACCATCATTATACAATACCTTGCCTAACTACCCTAACCTGCCTAGATAACCTAATTAACCTAGTTAAGCCTTTAAATGTCACTTTAAGCTGTATAGAAGTGTCTTGAAAAATATCTAGTCAAATATTATTTACTGCCATCATGGCAAAGATAAAATAAATCAGTTATTAGAAATGAGTTATTAAAACTATTATGTTTAGATATGTGTTGAAAAAATCTTCTCTCCTTTAAACAGAAATTGGGAAAAAATAAACAGGGGGGCTAATAATTCAGGGGGGCTAATAATTCTGACTTCTACTGTATATCACATTAAAAAACATGTTTACGACGTGATTTCCTTGCCTTGCCTTCTGTTTTTGAGCCTTGCTTTGTTTGTTTTACGTTGTCTGCTGCCTGCCTTTTTGACCATTCGCTTGTTTATGACTACGACTCTGGATTTCTGTGTACATCTGTTTGCTCCTGTGTTGACCAGTGCTTGCCTGATCATCTCTGTATAATAAACCCTGCGTTTGGATACTCACTTCCTTGTCAGCGTCCGCTCCACATTACAGTAGTACAGTATGTTTTTTTTTTTAATTTTAAACATAGTTTAACAAAAATACTGTCTTGACTTGTAAAAAAGCAGAACAAAATTTTTGACCGGAATAACTCTTTAGAAGTCAATTATGAATTTCCAGCACCCTTGTATGCAAATTTGGAGAGGCTCTCTTGAATAGTAATATATGGCTCCGCCTACAAGCAATGACATCATGCACTGCCATGCAGTTATATAGGTTGTTTTCAATCACGTGGATCTGGTGACGAACAAAATTCAGATAGAGGGCAGGAAGTAAATAAAACTGAATGACAGAGATGTATAGGATTGTCCATATTTTTGCAATTTATATCTCTTGATTGTGAAAATTGCCACCATCTCTTAAAAGTCTTATTTTTCAACATTTTTGCAATTGAAATCTTCAATACTCCGATTTCTAGTAAAATCACGATTTCTGAAAACTACAAAAATTTCAAGTCATTTCCATAAATGTTTTTTTTGCAATTGTACTCTTTAAAACACAATATGAAACACGATATATAAAAAAAATTTGAGTTTTTGACCAGTAGACTGGAATATTATTTAATATTTTTGTCTCATGCTGATCAACTGTCAAAGTTTGTAATTAAAGGTGCAGTATGTAAGTTTGACACCCAGTGGTTGAACTAGGTATTGCACTCCTGGATCATAATAAAAGTACGCTGGGATGCCAGATTGAGTACAGGAGCGAGTGATTTAAACTGTGTTCTAAATAAAAGCAACGACACGCGATAGAGGGAATATTTTCCATATTAAAAGGAGTTTTTGTCCTAACCAACACCTCGAATTGATATATTGAATCTCACAGCTGAACAACAGAAACCTATGACAGCTAGATCACCTCAGGTAAGCCTTGTGTGCTTTATTCAGTGCTAAATGCTAACAATGCTAGTTTGAATGCATTTTACATGGCATTTGTTGCCATATACTGAAAGCAGAAAGTTCACCTCAGATCTGGAAAATACAATAAAGCGTCTGAAATTGAACTTTAGAACAAAACACATATGAGTGATTCAGCATCTACATTTAATGATGTTAAAGTGGGTTAACATGTATTAAATAGATTCTAAACCGTGAGTGAGTGCATATTCTGTGCTTCTGAAAGGCTGTATTTAAATTTCTGTCGTGTTTCGTCTGGTGCAAACAGCCAAATAGCTGATCACTGCCTCTCTCGTCACAGCGTGTTGTTAGGACACGCGGTTACAATGTAACCTGTTCACCTAATGTTTACGTTCGTAATATTTATGTTATTTGCTAATTAATAACCTCATGTGGAACTGAATCTGTCTCCCATACTGTTCTTTTTGATCACGGACGCATGCTTTCAGAGTCTTTCTGAATGAATGAATGAAATACGCTGTTTTCCAACAAGGCAACCCAGGGTGCTGACATATAATTGGCTAAACTGGCATCGTGCATGTGAAAATTACCTAAACAAAGACAGCGTTCCGGCACGGAAAAACCATTTTCAAAGCAGAATATCTGACTTCAGCATTGTTTTTCAGTTAAACAAGTATGTTCACTTGGGATGTTTCTTAAATATCTGCAAACATATTATGGTATTTTTATGCTTTAGAAGAGTCAAAAACTTACATACAGCACCTTTAACTATAAAGTGTACCTGCAGATCAGTTACTGGCATTTGAAACAGCCAATTTATTTTCATATTTATTTTCTTATCTGTCTTATTTTGACCTGCTCCTGAATTTACCCCTGCTATTTGACTGTTACTTTCTTTATATCTGATGCATAATTTCCATCCATACTCTTAGCATTGATCAACGTCTTCAATATGAATCAATTTTCTGTTCTAATCTCAAGCTTAGGCAAATAACTGAGAAAGCACCAATCAAAGGCTGCATTTGTATGATGTCATCATGTAGACTGCAGTATTTTAAAAATACAAGACACTAAAGTATTTTGATACAAAATATTAAGCCATTTTCATAAACCCCATCAAATACAAATGACAAAATACTATTTTGTATTGAAAATACGTATTTGAAATACATGTATTATAAATACCGCACATCTCTGCATGCACGCAAAGTCTATGTTATTATTTATATATTTTTGTAAGGGTGGAAAAAGTACTCCACAATAATAACCGTCTAGTTTTGTTGCAAGGGTTGCATTTCTTTTGTGTTCTGTCGATGAAGTTACCATCAACAAACAAAGTTAGGGTTGTTTATTCTGCCAAAATGCCAGTTAAGACTTGAATTATTGCAAAACAAGACAGAGATTTCATTGCAGCGGTTACATGGCAGGGTACGCTATGTATATTCTCCTGGATTTTGTATAAGTGTGGTGGTGTTTGTATCTGATTTTTATATAACACATTAACATATTTATATAGCTAGGCCTGTATATAATCTTTATTGGTGCTGTCAAACGAATTATTGCGTTCAAAAAGTTTCTACACATGGATGTATTGAAAAAATGTTTATTACATGCCGCATTTTCTTCCGTCTTCAGACAGTTTTTTTTAACTTTCCCCTCTATAAGCAAAAACTTTTGGAAGTCTATAAAAGATTTTTGGCATTTATTATTTTAGCCGATTTAAACAGTTATAAACAACACAAAACAGAAACATTTTGATGTCTGATAGCGATTCCTATGTAGTAGAAACAATCCTGCCCTCATCTGAATTTTGCGTGTCATCAGTAAAAACAACCTATTGGGAGTAATTCATATTTGTTATTTCGGGCATACTGACACCCCACCACATTGGTTATCAGTCATATCACTCAACGTGTTTTGTTTTTTGACTGCTGTGCAGATTAATTATTAATCAACATTTTAGAGAGCGATGTATTGTGTCCAGCAGTTGTGATTCTGTGTAAACATATTTGACTTGAATGACAGGAACAGGAATTTACTTGAGAAACATTCTGGGAAATTAGGTCTTTCTGTTTGTCTTTCCATCCATTCATGTTCTCCAGTGTTAGTGTTTTTTTTTATCTTTTCTTTAAGTGAGCCTTTTAGTCATTTTATGTTTCTAGATAAAAAGAAAATGTTAGCGATGAATGACATGAGATCACTTTGTGGTTCTAGTATGGTGGAAATAGTCACATCAAGGTCTCTGGAGATGGACTTACAGCCTTGAGATTGTCCATGCTTGACTGTACTCTTAAGCTTTCCAATATAACAGTAGCACATACAATGTCACACAAAGAAACAAGGACTTTTCTTTATTCAGACTAATTATATTTTTAGATAGGCAATTGATTTCTTCTGTACTTTTAAGCACACTAAATACAATTCGATATAGGTTAACTTTTAATTTGAACCATGTTCCTCCTTAAAACTTATTTTGCTCAAGTGAAGTGTACTAAAAGAGATCATTTACTTGAGCAAAATAAGAGAGTTAATACTAGTACAGTATCCTCAATTCCATATATAAACATATAAATTTTCCACTGATTCAGTTTAATACAGTACAATATGGTTTAGCATAAGTCACCTTTATAAGGCTTGCGTTTCCATTACCAATATCCTTTTGGTTGGCGTGGTGTATGACAGAAAGTTGCCTTTGAAATCTTTCTTAATCGAAGAAAAAAAACAAAGCAACATGATTCGTTCACATTTCGCATATGTGAAGCACTTCTCACAAAAAAGATCATTTACTGTATATAAATATATACTTATGTATAAATCTTAAATACTAACCTTTCAATGAATAAGATTTGATGAGTTACAGTTTAGGGGCGCAGTAGGTAGTGCTGTCCCATCACAGCAAGAACGTCGCTGGGTTGCAGGTTCAAACCTCAGCTGGGCTGGGTCAGTTGGCGTTTCTGTGTGGAGTTTGCATGTTCTCCCTGCATTCGCGTGGGTTTCCTCCGGGTGCTCCGGTTTTCCCCACAGTCCAAAAACATGCGGTACAGGTGAATTGGGTAGTCTAAATTGTCCATAGTGTATGTGTGTGAATGAGTGTGTGGATGTTCCCAGAGATGGGTTGCGGCTGGAAGGGCATCCGCTGCGTAAAATCGTGCTGGATAAGTTGGTGGTTCATTCCGCTGTGGCGACCCCGGATTAATAAAGGGACTAAGCCGACAAGAAAATGAATGAGTTACAGTTTAAAAAACTGAAGTCCCAAAAGTCTCCGAAAAGCAGTGAAGTAAAGTAACAAATTACAAATACTCAAATTATTTGAGTAAATTTTCTCAGATATTGTAATTTACTAAGTAGTTTTAAAAATCTGTACTTTTACTTTCCCTCGAGTACATTTTTAGTGCAGTATCTGTATCTGCTGTATCTTTTTCTCCACTACTTTCCTTCAACCTGCAGTCACTACTTTATTTTTTCTTGTCTATGTGAGTTAGACAAGTCCTGCGATTCCTGTCCAATCAAATCGCACATAGAAAGTAAATTGCATCATACTGAAGCACCTTAAGACATGCAGCAAACTGTTTAAAAAGCATTAAAAGTGTCCAAGAAGATAATTTACAATGATCCAGAGACTGTTTAGATGCATGTCACTGATGAGAAGATGATGGATATTTACTGATGACCTAAATGGCCTTAAACAATAACTAAATGCACTGTGGAATGTTACGTTTGCACACACACACACACACACACACACACACACACACACACACACACACACACACACACACACACACACACACACACACACACACACACACACACACACACACATGCACAAACTCCATGTAAACACATCAACATTTTCCGGCGTAATACTCACTACTCGAGTACTTTTGAAAGGTCTAATTTTTTTATCATACTTTGAGTAATATTTATAACACTTTTACTCTACTTGCACTATTTTTTGGGCACGTAATGGTACTTTAACTTGAGTATGATTTTTCAGTACTCTTTCCACCACTGCTGAAATGTTACCGATAAAAGAACAAATAAACACAAAAACATACATTTAGGCCTTATTTGTGTTCAAAAACAATAAGTTACATATACCATCAGCTAGCCTAGAAACTTCTCATTGGTATCTTTATTCTTCAACCGGCACCTGTAACCTTTCAGTAAAAAGTAATTCCGTCATACAATAGTCCAAAATCTGACAATAATAAGTAAAAATCATAATCTATTCCTGTTTTAGATTGCTGATTGATTATTATTTTTTTTTTTTTTTGCATTTCACCATCATGTTTGTTTGTTTCTAAATGAATATGAAAAGCACTTCAACCTAATCATGCATTTTATTGTGAACTCAAGTTCACTAGTTCAAATATAGACATGCGGCAAGTTTTTAGATGCAGTTGTAAACTACGATAGAGGACATACTGCAGATTCTGTTCTTGCTTCTTGTCATGTTGCTGTTTTTCAAAGTGGCGCTTCCTGTGTTGTCATTCATTTGGCTTGTTGCATGCACTGGTGGTAATTCTCTGTAAACCAACAGCATTCAGCTGCGAGTCTAGCTCCACTCTTTTGGTACCATTCTGTTGTGTTATGGCCCGTTTCCACTGATTGGTACAGTACGGAACTATATGGGTTGGTACAGGTCACCATTATCAGGCTTGAGTTTCCACTGCCAAAAAGGTACCAATGGTACCCTTTTGGTTGGCGTGGTGTATGACTTTAATTCGACGTCATTCTCGCTCAAGAAAATCTTACTCAAAGTAAAGCTGTACAGGTTGTTCACATATCATATGAGAAGCACTTCTCACAAAACAGATGCTTTATACACATAAATACTTGTGTATAAATGTTCATTACTAACTTTTCTATGAACGTAATTTGATTATAACTGCAGATCAATGACAGTTCGAAATAGCCTACTGTAACGTCTGAAATTATATAAAAAAAAATAAATAAATGCAACATATATGAACACCCTTACAGTCTCCGATATTTTACCACTTACAGAAAAACTACACACAGCATACATTTAGTCCGTATTTGGTTCAAAAACAACACGCAGCATATAGCCCAGTCAGTGCATCTGTATCTTTAATCTTCACCAGCACATGTAGCCACTTGTTAGAAAGTAATTCCGTCATTCCGAGTTCATAATAGTCCAAAAGGTGATGATAATAGTTAAACATGGCAGTTTGTTCATGTTTTAGGTTGCTGAAAGAGTCATTTGCTCCTTTGCTTTTTCGTGCTTCACTCTCGCGCTTGTCTGTTTCTGAAAGGATCGAATGTCAGAAGCGCTTCAATAATCACGTGCACGCTATCATCATCAGCTCAAATTTCAAATATAGACACACACGCCAGCGATTGCAAGCTCTCTGGAGAAGGTGAAACCGCTCGTATTTTTAGATGGCCTCATAAAACAAAAACAGGACATAGCAAATTTTGTTCTTCTTGGCTTTGTGGCTGTTCATTAAGACAATATCAAGGTTTGTTTAGGCTCGGGTCGACCATGGCTCGTTATTATATGTATATACAGTCGTATTACGATGTAATCTCTCGGCTGTGTATTTAAAAATGGCAGTTCCTTTGTTTTCTTTCTCCTGCTTGTATTTGCGCTGGTGACAATTCTCTGTAAACCAATAGCATTCAGCTGCGCATCTAGCTCCACCTTTTGGTACCTTTTTGTCATGCTAGGTACCCCTTGCAAAGGGTACCCAAAAAGTGGTATGGTACGGTTCGCTTTTTGGTAACTTTTGGAAATGGCCATAAATGCGTACTGAACCGTACCGTACTGTACCATACCATACCATTCCACTCAGTGGAAATGGGCCATTAGGTACCCTTCGGAAAGGGTGCCAAAAAGCAGTGGGGTAAGGTTAGCTTTCTGGTATTTTTGGCAGTGGAAACATACATGAATGTGTTCTGTCGTACTAAACTGGTCATTAGAGGGGAAACTAGACTATCCACAGGTAGAGAGCTTTAATTCTTACCACTCAAATGTTCATTGGAACTAAAAATTTAGAAAACACCATTATTTGTTCTATGCTAGAAATGGCAGAACTTGCAACCATAGTTGGTTGATGCTTTTGGCAAATACACCTCAGGAGTATTCAAACACGACAGTTTTGATTGCGTTTACAAGGGAGTCAACCTAAAAATATGATATATTTGATCATTACAACAATGTAAATAAGTGTTAATTATAAAAATGTAAATTACTTTTAAATGAATAAAAAAATCTAAATAAATCACTGTATTGAGACCAATTTTTTGAGGTTCTCTGGTGGGGGTTGAGCTGGAAGTGTAGACAGAAACCAGCAAGCATTGGTTGCTAATGCATCATTGCTAATTGCTTAAACCAATCAGTGCCAAATATATTGAATGTAATCAGGCTGAAGCACTCTGATTCAACACAGCCTCATCAGGCACAGTTATCTAAATTTCGGAATATAAAATTGGATGTTCTTACTTCATCCATTCTTTTGAAGGTTTAGAGCACCGTGATCTAGTGAGATGAGGATGAACAGAAGGAGTGATTACTGGAGATCACAGGCCGAGTGTAGAAGAAGGATTATGGCTCAAAGAGCAGTTTACACTCTTCTGCTCTCAACTCAATTTCTCAAGGCGCTGCTTGCTAACGATTGGAGTAACACTCAAGGCCACGCGCTGGCAGTCACACTATCCAAACATACACACACAGACACGCGCATACACACGCCACATTTATTAATAGCCGAAACAGCTGCGGATCCTCTGGCTCACACCCGAGGAGAGGAATTCCCAGCATTCAATGGACAGAAGTGTGTTAATCTGCGATTCTTCACCATAGACAGAAGACAGATGGATTCCTTCACTCTTTCACTTTTCTCTGCGCATGCAAGGGGATCAGCTAGCGAGAGGCGCGGGTATCCACTGCTAATTAAAGGTGGTGGGTGGGAATTGGAGGGATCGCTGGACAGATGGACTGCCTTCACCAAGGAGCCAGGGATCTTTGAACCCAGACTACGGAGCATATTTAATTAAAGCTCTCCAATTTTCCCAATGGCATGAAGATTTTTATATGAACACTGACCTTGCTCTTTCTCAAGTTTCATTATGAGCTCGGAGGTGTTGACTTCTCTGAATGTGACATTAGGAATACTGAAAAGGTTTTCTGTGAAAATCTAACATGCAAACAGACCTGCTTGTAGTGTATGCATGGAATAATCTTCTCACCCTGGGTTAAACCTTAGGTTAAGGCCCCTTTTAACCTGGGGAACTCCTTGGGTTATGGCCATTATTAACCCTGGGTTATTCACACCTTGATAGCAGGTTAGCATCACTGAAGCAATAAAAAGGTAGTACCTTGTTGCAGCAGGGAAAATAAGTATTGAATATGTCATGTTTTTTTTCTTCCTGGGAATGATATTTCTAAATGAGCTGTTGACATGGAATTGAACCAGATTTTGGGCAAAACCCAAACAATACAAACATAAAAATAAAACAAAACAAAACAAAAAATCTGAAAAATTAGTTATGTGTAATAATTAAATGACACAAGGAGAAAGTACTGAACTACTGAAATGTTTTTAATACTTTATATAAAAGGCTTTTTTTGGTGATGGCAGTTTAAAGACGGCTCTTATATGGAGAATGAATTCACATGAATTGCTCAGGTGTGAGTTTTTCACAGACTTCAACAGAAAAATCTGTTCTGGTTCTGTGGGTCTGGTCTATCAAATCTGATCTTTAATTTGTATTTTATACTGGATTCAAGTCAGGTGATTGGCTGGGCCTGTCAGGGAGAGAGATCGCAGTTCAAACAAAGAGTTTATTCAGTATAATGAAGAACAAAAGGACTGAAGACCGGATGCTGGTAATGACAGGTGAGGAACCAGATCCCACAGCGAGGTGACTGAGCAGTACAGGTAAGCAAAAGGTTAAATAATAAATAATAATACTGGACTGGATAATATGTTGAAGGGAGTAGTAGAGTGTCCACAAACTGATAGAGCACAATAATCTGGCAGTGCAACACGACAGGGTGGGTAAAAGTAGAGAGGTGAATTGGATCAAAATAGAAACAGGTGAGTAATTCATGCGCACCAGCGCTAATTGTAGGAGGGAACAGCTGAAGTGAACAACAGAGAATGATTAGATCAAACCTGACTCATGGCTGGGCCATTCTATAGCTTTACTTTCTTTCTCTGAAAGCATTTGAGAGTTTCCTTGGCTGTGTCTTGGATCATTGTCTAGCTGAAATGTCCACCCTGGTTTCATCTTCATCCTCCTGGTAATGTAGATGTTGGACTGAGGTAGCTAATAATAATTTACAATGTCAAAGGGCAGAGGGTTGCTGAAGAACTACTGTGAGATTTCAGCTGCTGTCTGGGTTTTCACTGCCTTCTACACTTTCCTTTCTTCATGTGTTTAATACTTTTTCCCTGCGTCATTTCATTTTGTTACGCATAACTTAAATTAGATTTGTTTTCTTTGAATACATGGATTTATTTGGTTGTTACCAACATCCGGGGAAAATTTCAAGTCAACAAATCTTTAGAAATATGTTTTCTTTGAAAAATGGTGAAGTGTTCAATACTTATTTTCCCTGCTGTGCAGTATATACAGTATGATGGTCTCTCTAAAACCAGTCAATGGTCCATCAAACTAGCTTTTTTTTTCTCAGAAAATATAATACTCAATAGGTACAGAACTGCAGATCATATAATTATACAAATATTATCCCAGATAATGTACATTAACCCAATGTTTATAAACAGAAAAAAAATGATAGTATCATAATATAAATGGGGGAAACAGATCAAATATCTATATTGAACAATGCAGCAAAATTAGTTGTTTAAAAAATGAATTGTTGCTTATGAAATATTCGTTTCACATGTATTCATTTCAACCCAGGCTAATTCTGAAATGTACCTCTATATACATTTCTGGACACCACCAAATATGTCCCAGGCGCTACTTTTTTGCAGTTTTTGTTTTCGCGAATCCACCAGAGGCCGCTGTGTACGCTTTTTGAGATCTCAAATTTCTCTTATGAGTGCCATTCACGCCTGCTGTTTTCGTGTAAATCCACCAGAGGCCGCTGTCGACTGACTGAATGACTGACTGATCGACTGACACACCCTCCTCCTTTGCTAAACCCAACCAATAATATTTTCAAAAGAACAGATTGACCCACCCACCCAAACCAACCATTTTAAAAAGCAATCCAGAAAAATAAAAGTCCTTGTCTAATTTTTTACTGTGCGAAAAGGAACGGCGCCATACCGCCCTGAAGCATTCGTTTTAAAAACAAAATGCAGCCATAGGTACATCTGGCTACATAATTTGCGATTTCCAGAAACGTATATAGGGCTACGTTTTTTAGAATGAGCCTATGTTGATTCATTTTCAACATATAAACCTAAAAAGACAAAATATTCAATGCAATCTCATGATAATTTGTACATTTTTGATTTAGTGTCTAATTCATATTTATTTGTATATTCATTCATTTTTTTTTTCGGCTTAGTCCCTTTTTTTATTAATCGGGGGTCGCCACAGCAGAATGAACCGCCAACCTATCCAGCTGAAAACACCCACACACTTCTATTCACACACATACACTACTGACAATTTAGCTTACCCAATTCACCTATAGCGCATGTCTTTGGACTTGTGGGGGAAACCGGAGCACCTGGAGGAAACCCACGCAAACACGGGGAGAACATGCAAACTCCACACAGAAACGCCAACTGACCCAGCCGAGGCTCGAACCAGTGACCTTCTTGCCGTGAGGCGAGAGCACTACCCACTACGCCACTGTGCTACCTATTTATATATTTATTTCATTACAATTTGCTAATCCTCCAATGAGGGGTTGGGTTAGGAGACACTCCTCCTTTTAAAAAATCGTACATTTTAATACCAGCAAAATTGTATGAATTTGTATATGAAAAAGGTTAAATTTCCTCTCGAGAATGGGCTGAAATATATTTAAAAGAATGCTCAAACCACCTGTCCTAACTGGTGTTTGGTTGCGCAGTACATACAGTAGTAGCTACAGCAAACCTGCTAAACCTGTTTCAAACGAATCCTTTTGTTTACAGCATCACAGCTGAAGACTGAATATATCCAAATGCCACTATAGCCACTGTTTTTTTTTTTAGTTCATGTAATGGAAAAGAAGTGAAAGTTTTATGCCATGGGGTAAGAGCTTTCCAGACTAACCCCCATTTACTTGCGCCCACTCTATTAGAGGTGTAGAGAGGGTAAAGAAAAGCAGAATGCAGGGGTTGACATCCAACCTCTAGATACCAGGCTAATCCATCTATTCCAACCCCATTCTCTCCCTGAATTATCACCTTTTGACATCATTTTTTAAAATCTGCTGTCAAAAGAGTGGTGGATGTACAATAACAGGAGGATGAGGAGTAGAAGAAAAAGAAAGACAGAGGGGGTGAGCGTGGGTGGGGGGATCTCCTCTTAAGTCCTCAGCCTCAGTTATGATTAATGACCCAATGCACCTCAAAGTTCATAAACTTCCCAACCCGCTGATAGTTTATACAAGCTAAATGATTTATTTCCAGCGCATGCCAGACTGCTCATTCCATGTGACGGATATTTCCAGAGTCCTTGCTTGAGGTTGCATCTTGGCACGAGATAGCAAGCCTTATGAGAGTGATATAGTAATAGAAAACCCCCAATGCATCTCTTGGGAGAACTTGTTGGAAGTCAGCTCAGATATCAGCTGATGTATGTGACAACACCATAGAATAAGCTTGTCATCCTCCACTAAAGATATCACCATGTTACAGTTACGTGATAGACATAGTAGATGTAAAATAAAAGTATCCTATGACTAGCTATTAACTTTAGGTTGGGTGTCTCCCAATTATCGGAGCTATCTTCAGACTTGGAAATGTCCTATCAGGCTTCGCATACCTCACAGATACCTTTCACTCCGACTGCCTGTCTTCTATTTAATGACCGTTGCAGGAATCTGGCCGCTTCCCCGCTAAATATCTCCAATAGCTCCTCTCCACGCTGGACCCTGCATCTGAGGGATCTCTCGAACACCTGTCACCCCAAACAGCAGCATTTTCTGAGAGCGTTCTCCATCACTGTCACCCTCCCATCACCTGCCTACTTTACCTTATCCCCCTCTCCTTTCATTCATCAACATTTTAGGTGCCGCCTTTGACAAGGTCACATCTATTGCTTGGATCGTACATCATATTTATACTAGGGTGCTGACAAACCCTGTGATATTGGACGGCGCTTATTTGTCTATTTACATTCTGAGGTTGTACCTGCTCTAAGGAACATTGTTCAAGGGAAAGTGCAGATGTGTGAGGTGATTTTAAGGGAGAGTTTTACAGAGCTGAACGACTCTTGAAGGAAAAGGTTAACTGCCTGGTCAGACGGAGCTGTGCTTTGACAAAGTCTTTGACAGGCTATTTGTGTTTGGAAGCAGACTGACCTTCAGTACTTTAAGGCACAATTATCCAGCTATTTGGATTCAAGTTTTCTTTGAACACTAAGCCGTGGAATCATTCTGCAGGCTGGTACTCTGTTCTGGAGTCATAGGTCAAGCTTTAGGGATAGAGTTATATGGGTTCCCCAATCACATACTATTATGTAGTACTGTAAATATGCTAAGTACATCTGAATTTATAGTGTTCAGAAAACAGTTTAGAATAAATAAATAAAACAAAATAAAAAAATGGATAAAAAAAAAATCAGGCGAGATCTTTTCTTTTTTTGGATTTCTTTTTAAAACTGTCGTTGGGTTTAGGGAAGTTTGAGCGGGCGGGTCAATTGAGGCTTTTGAAAACACTATTGGTTGGGCTTATGGAAGGAGGAGGGAGGGTCAGTTGATTCAGCCATTCGACAGTTGACAGTCAGTCGACTGCGGCCTCTGGTGGATTTACGCGAGAACAGCAGGTGAGAATGGCACTCGCGAGTGAAATTTGAGATCTGAAAAAGCATACACAGTGACCTTTGGTGGATTCGCAGAAACAAAATCTGCAAAAAAATCTGGGTTGGCAATTTCAGATGCATCATTCATTCTTCTCTCTACTAAAGCTATCTATTATGTCCACCTGTTCCTTGTTTATTTACCGATTTAGGGCTGTGTATGCTAAGTACATCTGCATTTATAGTGTTCAGAATTCAGTATAGAATAAATAAATAAAACAAAATAAAAAAAAATGAAAAAACTACTGCTTCAGTCCAGATTCTATTTTACAATTTACTATATCCTGTTAAGCCACGGTTGAAGATTTATGAATGGAAGTAAAGTGAAGGTAGTAAATGATGGAAGTAAAATGATGCAGGTAGGTCATGTGCAGGGCCAGACGGAATCTGCGGACATTTTTTGCTATTTCTGCGGAGAATTTTGGTAAAAATCAGCGGATTTCTGCGGAATTATTTTGGGAGTATCATAACTAAAACCTTAATATGTTAAATAAAAAATAATATCTTTTTAGCTTGTATTTAATGTTTAAAATGCAAATCCAATTAGATTAACTGTAAATAGTTAACTTTAAGTAAATAAACAGAATTAATGATGGGCTAAAAATCTGCGGAAAATCTGCAGAAAATCTGCGGAATTCTGCGCGCGCAAATTCCGTGTGGGCCTAGTCATGTGGTAATGACAACATTGCAGATGTTCTAACAGTGGTAAACTAAGTCCAAATTCAAATGTAATACCTATTCAGACACTATGCTATTTCCAACAAAGGCTCATTTTGAAAATGTAGCCCTACAGTATATACATTTCTGGAGATCGCAAATTATGTAACTAAAAGTATGTATGGCTGCATTTCGTCTTTAAAATGAACGCTTTGGGGCAGTATGACGTCGTTCCTTTTCGCTCTTACCAGCTGACTGCTTACCTTTGTATGGACGGCTTTCCCGCTGTTACCAGTTTGTCCAGTTAGTTCTCCATGTATGTCAAGCAGACTTGAGATGCAGAGAGGAGTTGACCACAACGATGGGGTTCTAGTCTGGCGAAGAATGGTTCCAGAATGCGGGTAAGACAAAAACAGAATCCAAAAAATAAAATAAACAAGTAAACAGCAGGGTGGGAATGTGGTAAAATCTGAAAAAGGTGGTAAAAATCAGGCAATGGCTTTTCTTTTTCTGGATTGCTTTTTAAAACTGTCATTGGGTTTAGAGACGTGGGTGGGCGGGTCAATCAGTGATTTTGAAAACCCTATTGGTTTGGTTTAGGGAAGGAGGAAGATGGGTCAGTCGATCAGTCAGTCTGTCAGTCATTCAGTCAGTCGACAGACTCCTCTGATAGATTTACGCAAGAACAGTATTCGAAAAATTGCACTCGCGTGTGAAATTTGAGATCTGAAAAAGCATACACAGCGGCCTCTGGTGGATTCGCAGATACAAAAACTGCAAAAAAAACTTAGCTCCTGGGACATATTTGCCGCTCTTCAGGAATGTATATAGCAGTACGTTTGCAGAATAAGCCTGGGTTGGCAATTTCAGATGCATCGTTCATTCTCCTCTCTACTACAGCTACTTATTGTGTCCACCTGCTCCTTGTTTATTTACCCATTTAGTGCTGTGTATTCATACCCCATTTATTTCAATTTATGGTTAGTTATTGTCTGTTATGGTGCATTTGCATTCTTGAGATTTTTGCTTTGCTTTACTGAGAACTTTTGTTTTATATTTAAAGTGAACACATTGCCCTGGATACTGGCCGCTCTTTCTATTCTAGCATATTGTTTTAATAATTGGGTTTTATTGTATTAGGAGATAACACTTGTGTAAATGACTAATTGTGAAATATGACACTTCAGTTCACCTATAATTGATCCCAAAGTATTCTACATCTTTCCAGCTTTAACTTGGCTATTAGGTGTAAATTTACTGTCCTGTACTCATTCTAAAAGTTGTTTCCATTAGTGTTTCGAATTTATGCAGATAATACAAATTACATAAAGGGACTTCAAGGTCAAATGCTGTTAAAACTATAAAAGGTCACTCAGTTTAAACTGTTCTGCGGTGTGATGTTTAAAATTAAAACAACTTTGAACATCAATTTTGCTCTATACTGTAATTATTGTGCACACCGTTTTGTGGTAAATTAGACTAAATGTCATTTATTTATTTTTTTCCTCCAAGTACTTTGTCATGTCATGCAACCATTTAAATTTAACAGCAATATACTGAAGAAACTAGTTACATCAGAAATATAAATGCACATACAGTTGATGTCAGACTTATTAGCCCCCCTTTTAATTTATTTATTTATTTTTTTTATATTTTCCAAATTATGTTTAACAGGCGACGCAGTGGCGCAGTAGGTAGTGCTGTCACAGCACGAAGGTCGCTGGTTCGAGCCTCGGCTGGGTCAGTTGGCGTTTCTGTGTGGAGTTTGCATGTTCTCCCTGCGTTTGCGTGAGTTTCCTCCCAGTGCTCCGGTTTCCCCCACCGTCCAGAGACATGTGGTACAGGTGAATTGGGTAGGCTAAATTGTCCGTAATGTGTGAATGTGAATGAGTGTGTGTGGATGTTTCTCAGAGATGGGTTGCAGCTGGAAAGGCATCCGCTGCGTAAAACATGTGCTGGATATGTTGGCGGTTCATTCCGCTGTGGCGACCCCGGATTAATAAAGGGACTAAGCCGAAAAGAAAATGAATGTATGAATGAATGAATGATGTTTAACAGAGCAAGGGTATTTTCACAGTATGTCTGATAATATTTTTTCTTCTGGAGAAAGTCTTATTTGTTTTATTTCGGCTAGAATAAAAGCAGTTTTTAATTTTTTAAAAACCATTTTATGGTCAAAATTATTAGCCCCTTATTATTAGTATATATTTTATCGATAGTCTACAGAACAAACCATCGTCATACAATAACTTGCCTAATTACCCTAACCTGCCTATAGTTAACCTAATTAACCTAATTAAGCCTTTAAATGTCACTTTAAGCTGTATAGAAGTGTCTTGAAAAATATCTAGTAAAATAATATTTACTGTCATCATGGCAAAGATAAAATAAATCAGTTATTAGAAATGAGTTACTAAAACTAATATGTTTAGAAATGTGTTGAAAAAAATCTTCTCTCTGTTAAACAGAAAATGGGGGGAAAATAAATGGGGCTAATAATTCAGAAGGGCTAATCATTCTGACTTTGACTGTATATAGTTGCTTTGCATATTGCTGTGTTCTAAATTTCAAGTAACTAATAGAGGAACTATACATTATAACAATCTCTTAGCTGAAAACAAATTAAGAAAAATAAGAATTCATAAAGTTGGAGGCAAGTGGAGATAATATTTATATTTTAAATGTATGTCTTAAACGTTACATTAAAATATTTTAAATATATATTAGCAAATACATAACATAAAAAGGCATTCTATTGTGATTGTGGCTTAAGTGTTTCTGAATACTGAACTCATGCCCACTTGCAGCTCTTTCCTGAAGAGCGTCTCGCCTATACCTGTATATCACTGTGCACAAACTGGAATAATTCAATTGTAGAATATAATTCTGCAAAATGTTCAATTCTAACAAAACATTCAATAGCTAACATGACATATCAGGGCACTCTTTAATTAATGTCTTAATGAAGTCTCCACTTAAAATAATTGGCTTGGCATGAATCGCTTAGTGCTGATAGCATGAGTCTTTGTCCTAGTTACGATTTCCTTTTTTTTCTTCTTTTTTTATGTCAGAGGTCTTGTGGGTACAACGAACCAATCATTTTCTCTCTATTGAAAAACCTCTACATAACTAGACTGGAAATTATATTGTTAATTTTATGATTATTATTGTTTATACGGGTGACACGATAGCGCAGTGGGTAGGACTGTCACCTCAGAGCAAGAAGGTTGCTGGTTTGAGCCCCGGCTGGGTCAGTTGGCATTTCTGTGCGGAGTTTGCATGTTCTCCTGTGTTCAAATGGGTTTCCTCCAGGTGCTCCAGGTTTCCCCACAGTCCAAAGACATGTGCTTTTGGCCAGTTGGGTAAGCTAAATTGTCCATAGTGTATGTGTGTATGTCCTGGTCCTCCAGATTGGGGGTTGAGCGCTGGGCTAACAACTCACCTCATAAAAACTTGATGTTACGAAACATTAGTATAGTGCTGCTAAATATCAACTTTGATATAAATGGCCCTGGGAGTAAGTAAGTAAGTATTGTTTATATACTTTTTACATATAGTAACAATGTAGTAGAAACCACAAGGGGAGGAGGACCAGGGCACACATACTGTACACACATTATTGCACATGAAAGGCTATCCTATCTGCTTAGTAATTGAAATGTTGCTGTTTTTTTACAAACAAAGGCATTGCAAAGTAGTACCACCTTCTCTGATCTCAGGAGGTTCACAAGCAAAAAGACTGCTATCCTTAGCATCCTTGTTAGTGCACCTGCCTCCCATGTCAGAATCGTTGGTTTAAAACCCACACGGAGCAGGTCAATGTGTAATAGGGGGAGTTATATTGGTGCAATGACCCGGATGGGAGTGACGTTTAGGGGGATAAGTGGCCAGCTAGTAAGAGCTCTGCAGGTAAACCTCACTCCCCTAGTGTATTGCTAGTGCGTTCCCGCTTCCCATGCTTGAGTTTCCACTTTGAATTGCACACTGGAAATCTAGAGCATTGCATATACGTACACATAATTATGACAACTGCTGACAAATGGAACTACAGTATGATGGGTTAGTAAAATTGGATGGTTCCTTGACCAGGGTTTAGGGAGCTGAGTGTAACACCCGGGGACACCCCAAGCTGAAGTCAAAGAACTAGAGGTGATGAAAACTGTCTGTGTTGTCACCTCACGTCGACATGCGCCTGGTCCTGTCTGGACCAAAAAGCTGCTTGTGAATACATCAATTGTGTCTTTCCATAACCTCAGGTGGCAGTAGTCTATATTGTCATTCCACAAAGGGAAACTGGTGCTGCACACATACAACCGAAAATGTATGCAGTATTTATGTACCATTTTCAGGATTTGCTCATGCCAATATGTCTGATAATCCATATTGCTTACAAATATTTTAGAAAATCGACACAACAAAAGCTGACTTATTTGTGTTCCCCCTTGATTTGTGTTATTTGCTTAGTTTCGTCACTTCAGTTTTTGTTCTCAGGCTCTGATATGTAGCTAAACAGATTGCTTTCTTTCACTGACAGACAATGTCAATTCTACATGTTAAATTGGGCAAACTCCCTCCATTGAGAACCAGACGAGAGGTGACGCGTGGAACACACCAAGCAAACTAGTCTGACAGATGCTCACAGATGGCCTGACACTTTTCCTGGCCTTAATTTAGGCCAGCTAGTATGATTTGTGCAGGTAAACTTTATTCCCATACACAAGAGGTGCCCTAGTGACTAATGCAAAAAAAAAAAAGTTAAATTTAAAGTCTATTTGGAGAGTTCACCTAGCAAATTGGAAATGGCGGTTCAATTTCTAATGGTAGTCAGCTGAGTAGAACAACAATGTTTGTATTGGTTTCTTGACCTGGATATAGAGAGCTGGGTGTAAAGGAGGCCATATATTAAAGGCTGATTTATACTTCTGTGTCAAGTGCACGTGTATGGTCTGCGCAGCCTTCATGCGGTCGCATATCCCTCACTGTGTCTGTGACCAGTTTAAAAAAGTAACTACACGTCGCAATGACGCATAGTGCAAGCTCTGTGATTGGTCAGCTTGGTATCGGTGATGAGTGTGGGCGGTGCTGACAACCGCGAGACCAATGGAGCGAGAGTTTACAAATGATGAGTCCCGTGAAGCAGCTCCAGATAGAAACTGTTGTTTTATGTTTACCCTATGATTAAAGTTGTTGCGCATCTGCCGGTTCCTGCCTCTGAATGAGCGAGTTTTAGCTTCTTGTACATTTTTACGTTTCACGTATGTTTTGTGGTGTTTTGTGTTTGTTTTCGGTTTCGCTGTCTCTTCTCTTTTCCGTTGTGTACTCTGTCCTGTCCTAGGTGTGCGACCATTGGTCGAGAAGGCTGTCAATCATCATTATGATGCACTCGGCGCACCAATTAGGAGCTGGTCCACCACGTTTAAAAGGCGTTTGCTTGCACTGTTTAGCAGGAGCGCTTGACTCCCCACCAAACTAAGTTAAGAAGTTTAGAAGTTTAGTTAAGTGTCGCAAACGCTGAAGATTACGGTTTTGTTTCTGCATTTTTCTTTGGTTAGTTAGTTTAGTGCAGGGGTGCTCAACCCTATTCCTGGCGATCGACCTTCCTGCAGTTTTCAGTTGCAGCCCTTATCAAACACACCTGCCTGTAATTATCAAGTGCTCCTCACGTTCTAAAAAATTGGTTCAGGTGTGTTTGATCAGGGTTGGAGCTGAAATCAGCTGGAAGGTCGATCGCCAGGAACAGGGTTGAGCACCCCTGGTTTAGTGGGTGGGGGTTTAGTTAGATTGTTTTGTTACATTTCTTTCCTTGTTTTGGCAACACTCCTGTTTTCGATTATTTCAATTTTACATTCTAAATTCATACATTCATTGTTTGATATTCTTTGTTTAATTAATTGTTATTTTTGTTTCACTTATCCGTTTGTTTTCTCATTTTCACCCAGCACCAGTAGAAACTCAATTAATGTTACGCATCATCCAGCATAACAACTTAAACACGAAACAACATTACGGTAGCATTCAGAAAATACAAAACACCCGCAAAGAAACTTGACACAAAGGAACATAAAAACCTACTGCCAGCTAGCGTTTCAGATGTGTTATTGCAGAGCAACACAAACAGCACACAGAAGTATAAATGCATGACTACGCACAAGGCAGGCCCCGTGGGTCACGGAGATCACACAATGCAGAAGTACAAATAAGCCTTAAGAGTTTTGCAGGTAAACAGCACTTTCCTGGCCTTAGCAACCAAGCATTTAGAGTCCTTAGTGAATCCACCTCCAATGTGAATTTGCTGGTTCAAATTACAATCGAAGCAGGGTGAGTTGAATCAGAATGGCTACAGGATCAGCAGATACAGGGGCTCATGATGATTTTTATGTGAACAGCTTTAGACTGAGTACCAGCTCCAGCATTGCAACAATGGCAAGAGATGTGGGTGGAATTATAAGCACAGTACCTTCTATGTGTTCAATTCCTTTAGCTCATTTATGTGTGCGTCAGAGCCGGTACATCATTTCTATTTTCTGGAGTGTGCATTACTACATTTCGTGAAGTTCTGTTTGTCCTGGCCCTGACAGATTTCCTGTGAAATTCAGGTTGGTTGTGTTTAGTAAAGCCTGCAATTCCTTCGCAAGCAGCTGCATCCTTTCTTGAGATGTGGCTGCTGTTTCAGGGTGTGTGCTGTCAGGTCGCTGACAATAAGGACAAAACTCCCCTGTGATTAAAGAACAGCAGTTAGATTTGGAATGCAGCCAACATGAAAGGTTCAATCCAACTGCTGAAAACCATTTCCATAAGACATTTTTGTTTTCCGGTTTGCTTGAGCAGATTGTAGTGCCGTCAGCTTATTCAAGCTATTAAGGAAACAAGTAAATAATGGTTTCTTATTTTTATGTATTTATTTATTTGGGGGTGAGGTGGAATGATAAACAGATTGGCTCTATTGTGGTAACCACTGCAAGTCTTTTTTTTGTCTAAAACATTTACTGTCTTATAGAGCAAGAGCAAAAAGTTGTGACCTTGATTAATGGGAGAGAATGAAAATGACTTTGACCTACCTGAGGTCCTTCCTGTTTTCTCAGAAAAATGGGTTCAGTGTCTGAGTAGTTTACTCTGTCTGTGTACAACCAGAATAATGCTGAAAATTTTCACTTTTCATATGCATATTAATACAGGTTTTTAAACTACGTTAAGCGGATAGTTCACACGCGCACACACACAAAAAAATCCTCACCATTTAGGCCCAATCCCGATTCAATTTTTTTTTTAACCCCTACCATTCCCCTAGGCCTTTGAAACAGAGTGTAAAGGAGAAGAGCTTAAAATTTTACCTTAAAGAAATGGGACACCAATACAACACCTGCACACATCATCTTGTCATCGTGGTCTCTTAGTGTGGTTTGTTTATAAACTAATTTTGAGAGGATCACGTGCTTATGATCAACACAGCTGGCACCTTATCAGCTCCATAATCTGCCCTATTAGATGATTACAGACACGCTATAAATAACCAGAGATTTCATTCCAGTTATCTTCGTCTCGAAGTCCCCCCCCTTCCACCCCTACTTCCACCCTTTTTCCTATAGGGCGACACGGCGGGCCAGTGACTAGCATTGTTGCCTCACAGCAAGAACGCCACCGGTTCAACGTCCTATTGGGCCGGTTAGCGTTTCTGTGCGGAGTTTGCATGTTCTCCCAGTGTTCGCGTGGGTTTCCCCCAGGTTCCCCGGTTTCCTCTCACCGTCCAAAAACATACACCATAGCCATTTGACTAAACCAAATTGTTACCTAAGACAACCTTAGTTTACACTTTTCACACGGCGACAAGCAGGGGAGTTCTCGAGACCTTCCTGAGCTCGAATTCCCCTCTTGCCCTTCTAACGGGAGAGAGCTCCCGGCTCGAGGATATACGAGCTCAGGGCTCTCTCCCGAGACAGCATGCCAATTACGCTCTATTGATCATCAGCTAAGTGTGAACTCTTGAACTTCATATGAGATCGATAAAGGTGACTGCTGTAGTTATTCCAGTTGTGTTCTTTTTTGGTATGTATCTTTAGTAATTCACTGAAGGCAACTATACCATGTTTTTATCTTAATGATATAATGTGGCAATAAGCTCATAACTGTACTGTGCATTTACACCACGGACACACTCATCTAAACGCACAAAAACAACATTAACTTCATACCAGACCCTGTAAAAAGATCATTCCCAGCCACTAGACATTTCTGACAGGGTATTTGCGTGTCAATGGATGTCAGATGTGAAAGTATGTTGTGGGATTATACAGGAGTTATTATTGTGAATTTTAGATAATGAAATTTAGCATTTTTTTTAAATAGTTTTTTTTTTTTATTTGCTTGTTTGTTGTAAAAATTCACAAAAATGACAAAAAAAATTTAATTTGTGCATTGTTACAACCCTGTCTTCCCTTTCCTTACGGTGGCCTCGCAGTGTGACGTCACAGTTAATTCGTTAAATTGTGGGTGGAGGATGTATATATTTGAATTTTTTTGTAAAGAACGACACTTCCTCTGGTGGACCGTTATTCCCCAGAGTAGTCATTTTGTTCCAACTCTTTAGTTTCGCCGTCTTATGTTTTTGTGTTACAGAACATTGTATTTTGTAGGGAATTTCAGTTGATTTCTTATTTATTTCAAATCCATAGACGGTTATATTTTGTTATTCCCTTCAATAAATGTTTATTTCATTATATACTTTTGTATGTATCTGATCCTTTTTATGGTACGGTCGAGAGCGAGCTGGCCATAACAGCATCTCTTTACTTCCGTGTGCAGCCATGCTGCCGTTGTAGCTGGTGTATTCTGGGAAATTTTGTACCCCTTAGTTTCAAGTGTGGTCCTGAAAAATCTCCATTTCAAGGGCTATCTAGCCCTTCCCCTTAGCCCTACGCCTTCCAGCTAAAGCGAATTGGGACACCATTGGGTAAGTGAAAGGGCTAAGTGGTAGAATTGGGATTGGGCCTTACTCAAACTAGTGGTTCTAAACTTTTATGAAATTCTTTCTTTTGTTGAACACAAAATTGTCAGGGTTCTGCCACTCTGGTCTTTTAAATTCTTGTTTTGGTGGCAGAGTCCAGACACTAGCTCTGTCTTGTCATACCCTGTTGTGCTCGGGTCGAGCACTTGTTTTCTGTCATTGTGTGCGCCGCTGTGTGCGCCCCGTCGTGAGTGCTCGCAGACCGTGCGCGCTCCCGCTTGATGCGGATGCACGTGGTCTGTGCGCGCTTGGGACGCGCGCGCTGTTGTACACGTGGCTGATGTTTACATTGTGGCAGCGTGCTTTTTGTAATGTGATTCTGTGATCTTGTGAACAAGCTGTTAATGAGTTCTCTCATTGGCTGCGTGTTCTAGTCTGTTTTCTAGTGTTTTCCCCCTCGGGTTGTTTATTTTGCCATTTTATTTTATTATAAATAAATAATTTATTTTTGCAATTGAGTCCTCGCTCCTTTTCCTCACCACAAACTATGACAAAAATAAGAAATTCTTAGGAATTTTAGGAACCAGCAGCCATTGACATTCATAGCAAGAACAAAAACACAATGGAAGTCAATGTCTGCTGCTTTCTAAGTCTTTATTAGATGAATAACTTTGTGTTCAACAGAATGAACGAAGACAGAATTTTCACTTTTGGGTAAACTTTTAAACTTTTTTGTTTGTAATGCCTTTATGTTGTACAGTAATTGTGTGAGTTTAGCAAGAACATTTGTTCAAGTCTAACCAGATATAAATATCTGTACTGTTGACAGTTATTTAAAAGTCTGCCAAAATAATCAATTATACACAAAATATTTTATTGTTTCAGCTAGTTAATACAGTAGTTTAGACAGCTGTTGTTCGTAGATAAATCAAATTCAGTATGCGATGGCTTAAAGACGCACTGTTTTTTTTTCTTAAAACTGTTTTAAGACTTAAGATAACATAGTCAGATACGTCACCATATACCCATTAAATTTGTACGAGTTTGACAGAAATCCCGGCTCCTACACCAACATGCAACATCATTACATTGGAAAAGTTGTGCTTGATGTATTTTATTGTGAGATAATCCATCTTATTAAATGAGAGTGCTTGTTACTTGCGATGTGAATGAGTGCTCTAGGATCAGCTGCGGGAGGAAGGTGTGTGATGGTACAGCCCCAGCTGTAGTGACCTGTCTGTGCTCATTGCCTGCAGCAAGCCTGAGGGCTGTGAACGCCTGAAGGAGGTCCTCACTGAACAACAAGTAAATAAAAGATATGAGGGATGTCAGAGCCACAAAGGCCATGGCCATTGGGTAGGAGAATGAGACTCCCTATGAAACAATACAAGCATCTGCAACATAAACCAACAACTCTTTGCTTTATAAAGAGACCCTTTTCTTTTCACCTATCAAGTGCAATGTTGGATAACAGATGCACAGTGATACTGCGTACCATCCGCACATAAAACAGCACATATTTATCATTGATTATGCTCTGAAAGATCAAAAGGATATCAAAACAACTTACAATTGAAGCACATTCTCAGCCAGCCAAACATCTGCTAAAAAATAAGTTATTTGGTCCTTCTTTGGTTCTTTTTAATGAGGGATAATGTTCAATCACATTCATTCTTTTACTTATTTGTAAATAATCAACTTCCCTAAAAAACGATGGTCTATCATGATAATAATTTATATGTTTTATTCATTAAACTCATTGGGAAAACTTGTCTGTGGTGATATCTGGCTATTTGTACAATTTGTGATATTCCAGCAAGCATTTTTTGTGTTTGTGTGTTTGATATACTGTAGTCAACATTTGAAGGGGATCAAAAGATTGACAAAATTGTCCTAAGACAAGAATGGGTTTTGTTCAGTAGTTTCTGGACAACTTCGATGAAGGGTTTGAACCACAAATTTTGACTACTGTATGTCTAATAAATAGCTAAACCAACACAATCTCACGGCAATTTGTATCTTTTTGATTTAGTGGCTAATTTGTATGAATTTGTACGATCTCATTTGTACAGTTTAGTACGATTTACAGGCTTGGGTACCACACCTCCTTTTAAAAATCTTACATTTCCGTATGACTGAATTTGTATGAATTCGTACAAATTAGCCACTTAAAGGTTCAAGACACCCTGGAGTACTGTTTTTGAGATTTTAACAGATTTGTGTTGAATATCAGTTAAGACAGCACGTTAGCACCTGTTAACTTTAATTGTGGAGAAAACTTGATAATTTGGAGCTTTTGTCAGCTAATTTCATCTTCCAAAAATAATTTTTGGGGCAGGATCAAAATTGGTGATGTAGCGTGCATCTGCTAGTGGAGTAATGACATGTCGGTTTCTCATTATTATTCATAGCTGAGTTTTCTTATCCTATGAGAAGACCCTGCTTCTTAATTAATCATGAGAGCATGTGCATTCCGATGACATATTAAAATGGACAGACCACAGACCCGCCAAGCTGTGAAACTGCAGCCACGCACGACATGCAGTATTTAGCTGTTCATGAAGGCTTGTATGCGTTTGTTTCCATGATCCACAGAGTTTGTTGAATGGCTTTCTCCGCGATGCTGTCAGGGCCACCGATACAGCCAACCTGTTTGGTTGTAGCAAGCATTTTTGTCGGGAGAGCGGTACGACAATTGGACAATGGCGGACTTTGTCTTTTATCAGTTGAGTTCGTTACCATTCAGGCACATCGCCTTTATCTGTGCTGCTGTGTTCGCACATGTTTAAAATCATCCAGATTACCGGCAGGGCTAATGGTTGAAATAGATAAGGAAAGAGACCTGCTGTACTGCTGTCCACTGTGTCTGCATTCAGGCCCGGGGATTCAGGAGGAGAGAAGTCCTCCTCATTTATAGTGTTCATATAAACATGATTATCTTTATAATGATATAACAAATTGTGGTTATATACTATATGAAATTACGATTAGCCTATCGTAGATGTTACAGCATTACATTACTTACTGTTTATTTCTTTGCATTTTAACTTTGTAAACTATAAAATCATGCGTCTCCTCACATTTTGTATCTGATTTATTTATTTTTTTTATCTTGAGCTGGTGAGCCAAATGCCCTTTTTTTTTTTCCCTTGCCTTTCCGGCCACGCCCACTCCTCCCTCTGCTTACAGAGCTCCACAACCATCTCGGGGCATTTTTTGAAAAAAATTCTGAGGTAGACTTGAACTGAAAGAGGGGGGTTTCATGACCCTTTAACTGACAAAACGTAAAATAGTTACGTTTTTCTTGTAAGATCAGGCTGGCTAAACATACGTATTGGATACCTACCAATAGCGCAAAAAATAGACTAGTCATCAAATAGACAGCAATGAATGACTGCAAGTCTGTCAAATCTGTCTGTTCAATGACTGAAAATCTAATAGACATCTAACAAAAGTTCCAAAAATTTACTGACAGCACAAAGTTAGTCTTGTTTTGGCCAAGATGTCTATGTTTCTTGTCTCCTGAGATACCTTTTTCTGATCTAATTTCGAACGCCAGTATCCTGAAGTGTCCTTCTCTGCCTTCAGTATCCCACAATCCTGTGCATTCCATTTATGAGCTAAAAAAAAAAAAAACATGGTGTCTCAAAGAGCAGCATGGGTGTCAATTTCTGCATAAATGTATGTTTTTGACAAACATTTTCCATTTTTGATGCCATTTTTAATGAGAAGGTACTATTGTAATAAGCAGGGCCTTTTTAGACCTTTTACCACTCACTGAAACTGCAGTGAATTGTATGTACACTCCAAAAAAAAACATTTGCTGTTTGCTCAAACTACTTATTTATAATTTAGGGGTTGAACGATCACAATTCTTACTTTTTTTTTTTTGGGACACTTAATTATGTTTTTCTTTTTTTTTTCGGCTTAGTCCCTTTATTAATCTGGGCTCGCCACAACAAAATGAATCGCCAACTTATCCAGCACATGTTTTACGCAACGGATGCCCTTCCAGCTGCAACCCATCAGTGGGAAACACCCATACACTCTTATTTTCACACACATACACGACGGACAATTTAGCCTACCCAATTCACCTATACCACATGTCTTTGGACTTGTGGGGGAAATCGGAGCACCCGGAGGAAACCCACGTAAACACAGGGAGAACATGCAAACTCCACACAGAAACGCTAACTGACCCAGCCGAGGCTCGAATCAGCGACCTTCTTGCTGTGAGGCGAACGTCCTACCCACTGTGCCAACATGCAGCCCACAACTTAATTGTTTTATGTTTAATCCACTTAAATTTGTAAACATTATTAAGTTAGCTTAAACAGTTTGTGTTTGGACAACATAAAGGAGTTGTGTGGAACCCTGCATTTCTTTACAGTGTAAATGTACTGTACATTTTTTGGTGTTGTGAACAAAATTAGGTAGCATCATGTTCTAACACAGTTCAATAAATCAGATAAAGAAAATCCAGTTTGGAGCAATTCTAACTTGTATTGGTGTAAAAGAACGAAACCATACCGCAGAGACATCCAGGAGATTTCTAGAACAGAATCAAGTCATTTAAAGACTCTTAATAACAGCCTTCAGTTTGTCATTGAAAGATCAGTCTGAAAATGACTTGGGGCAGTGGTCACGTTCTTAGCCATGCCTTAGCGCTCAAAAACAACTTAGCGTATGCTCAGTCGTGCCCTATCATCTCTGATCTACACTGCCGAGGAGCGAGGCGTGAGGTTTTGCATTTACTTGGTCCCTCCCCCATTAACTTCAGTTAAGTAACTGCGTCAGTCCTAGCGCCTTAATTGCTCTTGTCCTTTACAAATTAACAAACTCATTTCTTTCCCAGCATATTAAGCAGCTGCCCCGTAAGAGCTTCTGTCACCTCAATTCGTTTCTAATTATCTCAATTTCCTCGTAAATCATATTTATAGGGGTAGTAAAGCAATGTAATGCTGTTGGCAAGCCAAGACAAGGTATCTGATGGATCAAATCATGTGAAAGGTGTGTCAGTCTTGTTCCTGTGTTGTACCCGAAATCGCCCCCTATACTTTCATGCACTATTTAAAAACAAGTGAATGTATTTAAGCACTCAATGTATCAGAGGGGATGCAGTTTTGTTTTTGCTTTTGCTTTGCTGGTTGAAAATCACTCAGACAGATTACATTTAAATAAAACAAATAAAAAGCATCTTGGGCAGTGATAGTTATTTAACACTTAGCAAGCTGTCTATTAATAATAAAACAACATATTTTTATTTCTGTCATGTATACAAATGTTTAATTTACAAGCTTTACAAAACAATACAAGCCTTAATTAAATAATAATTTATTTTGCAGAGATTCATTCAGCGTAAGAACACTGACAGTGCATTATGAATGTGTTATGGATGGTAACTTAACCCTTTAACTGACTGCTCTTCCAAATGGTTAACCATATTTTGACTGATTTAAATAATAACTCTTAAAGTCATTTATTTATTTA
This sequence comes from Danio kyathit, assembly GCA_903798195.1. NCBI lineage: Eukaryota > Metazoa > Chordata > Actinopteri > Cypriniformes > Danionidae > Danio > Danio kyathit. The sequence goes on from LR812535.1 coordinate 39,321,267, forward strand.
TCATACACATTTATTTAGTCATTTAAATAATGGTTTACACACGCAGCATTGTTGGATTACAAAAAAAATCAGACAAACCTAATCCTTTTGCACTAATATACTTGATTTTGGTTGTATTGTAAAAAAAAAAAAAAAAAAAACAAGAAAACATGTTACATGAGAATCTGAAATATTTTATGGCAAACGTCATGCCATAAATATGATTTAGTATTCAAAAATGTTTTATTTTGATTATGTTTTAAGTAAATTGGTCTTACACTTCATACTTTCTGATTTTTCATAGTATATGTATTAATTACGCTACTTTTACCATAAACCGACATATCTACCATTTGGTAGAGGCTGATATTTTAGAAATTTTAAATGTTAACTAGCAACATTAGGAGTTAAGAAATGAAATCCATTTTTTTTCTTGGTGGGGCAGTTAAAGGGTTATTATGTTCAATCCACTTAAATTTGTAAAAACTAATAAGTTAACTTAATTCTTTTATGTTAAAACACATTTAAACCTAAAAACATGTTATTAATGCTTATTGATCATATACTTTTTTTGCAATCTAGTTAATCCCAAAAATAAGCAATCTGTAATTGTAAAATCATACAGAAAAATCCCCCCAAAAAGTCCCATTCATACGTGTACTGGTATTGCCCAGAAAAGAGAAATGTGTTTCTTTGCCAATATTTTTTGTTCACCTGTCAACTATCATTCTGACTTTCACATTAAAGCTGGAGATATTCAGCTAAGTGAAGAAGCTACACTTGTTCTTTTTCTATGTAGAAGTAAACTTAGATGTCAATCGATTTCATGAATGCTCAGTTGTGCGAAAGGACAAACATTCAAGATTCTAATTTTTAATAAATAAAACCAAAATTTAGCCTTTGAACATTATTCTACACCTGTTGGTATCGCTTATCTCGGTAATTTCTAGGGCCTTCTGGGTATTTGCTAGTTTGTTGTTAAAGCATTGTTGTTGCTATAATTATTGCTGATAGTTAAAACCACAAAATAATTGTTCATTTAAGACTAATAAGAGCCCTTCAAAATGGTGAGAAATAAAACATGAACTATAACTACTATAGCTGAAATACTGTTTGTACAATTTACATGTTTTATAAGTAGGGCTGGGCGCTAAAATTGGTATCGATATTTACTGACCAAACATCATAGTCAATATCGTTAAAAAAAAGTTCAGTATGAAGTTTCGGTATGAAGTGCTATAGTTTTATTGAAATGTGGCTGCTATGCACGTGCCTTGGAAGCAATGCCAGTAAGCTTAGGGTGTAAGTTTTTCATTTACAATTATAGCGTGCGACTTGCATGACGTGCATATGAGAGCGATGCGCACATGTTGTGCAAGCGGCACCCACATCACGCTAGTTAAAAACATCGGAACTTTTCTGAATGCACAAACACATTTGTAATGTTGCAATATGTATATGAATAATGATGGTCGGTTCCTTTACTTGAAACCTCAGATTTGATTATCATAATTTGTTTTGTTTGAGGTTTACTGTATCATTATTATTCACACCATACAAATGTTGATCTACCTTAAAGTTTGCTTTGATTGTTCATAATTTACGCTTTACCACTGCACACTTTGTAACATCAAGTTTAAGAGTCTCTTTAACACTTATGCTTATGAGATATTTTGTTTAAATATTTTTGTTTTTGGCTATTAAAACTGTTTGCCTTGTAATGTTGGTAAATTAAAATAAGGTGGTTAAATAAAAAAATCATAATATTCTTAACTGTAATTTTAAATAAATATTCAATAATTATCTATATCGAATGATATGAAACATGATATCTTGATAATCATTTTTGCAATTCTATATATAAGGATGCAACTGCAACTACTCAATTGATCAGTAAAGTTTTAACATGCATTTCTTAGTCTGCTAGATATAGAAAGATGCAAACATAAATGTGTCAGGAAATGCATAAAAAGGAAACAAGCTAATAATCATTTCTCTTGCATTACAATGAAGAAGACAGTCCAAAGTGAGAGTTCCTCCTTTGACCACAGGGAGGTTTCCTGCACTCAGAACTCAGACTGGGATCTGTCTTATTGTTACTCTGTCAAGTGGTTCCAGTGTCCAGAACACAAGCAGGGCTTGCAAATGATCACAGAATGAAATACAATTTAATAAATAAAATTAAAACAATAAAATAAAATTAATTTACACAATGGTTCTCATGTTCCTATGTGCTTATCACAAAAATACTGGAAAAACTGGAAAAGAAATCCAATTATCATCCCTTTTTATTTTGTTTGGATACCCAGCAAACAATTGTGTGTTTAATAGATGTCTAATAAACATCTTAATGTAGACAGCTTGGATTAAACAAGGCTAAACTTGGGCTGTCATTGAGAATCTAATAGACATCAAAGAATAGCCCAAAACTAGACTAGTCTTCAAACAGACCGATTAGACAGACTTTATACTGTATGTGTGGTCATTCATTTCTGTTTATTTGATGAGTAGTTTTGGCCTATTCTTAGACGTCTATTAGATTTTCACTGACAACCCGATATTAGCCTTGTTTTAGCCAAGATAATTATGTTTAGACGTCTATTAGACATCTATTAGACATCTTTTAAAAACAAAAAAATGTTTGCTGGGTAGCTTGTAACAAAATGTAAACATAATACAAGTTATTTCTGTTGTCTACCTACAGTGTGTAGATAAAAAAAATAAATAAACAAATGAATAAATAAATACATAAAATCGAGCACACAGTAGTATAGTCTACTTGGAAATAGTCAAATTAAATTCACTGTCTTGACGTCTTTGCATATCTAGCGAATTAAGTTATGCTTCTTTTACCTTAAATGTCGTAATTAGTCCGTCTTGCATCAATGAACGTAAACCCAATAACAAAGAGTGACACAGCAAATTCAATTGTGTCTGGGTCACCGATCTGCCCCTGTGTGCAGGTTGGGGGTTCTTGGGCTGAGAAAGGATAAAGACTGCAAATATGAAAATAATAACCATTTGATCAAGCTTATTACGAAAGAGTGCACTGTTCGAATGCATGGAGGGGACTTTTGTTATAATTATTACCCTTCTCTCTCTCTTTCTCGCTCTCTCTCTCTCTCTCTCTCTATCACTCTCTCTCGCTCTCTCAAGACCTTGGGTTGCAGCTCTTCAGCCCCAATTGTCCCTGGTGACCATTTGAACTAATTACAATGGCTTCTTCAGTAAGCATCTCTAAGACATGCTAAGGAGGATCCTCTCCCAGCCCGCAGCAAGATGCTCTCTTCCATTCAAACGCTTCAAATGCTTTCTGCAAGTAATTGTCTGCCCTTAGCAATCCCCTAATGACATTAAAAGTCTCATTATATGCCATCTCGAAGGGGCTTTTAGCTGGAAAATCTTAAGCAACAGACAGCTTAGCTCCAGGGCTTTGAATAAGATCCTTATGTGAATCAAGTGTCATTTACTAATCCAAACTGTAATCTCATAAGTATTCTCACATTCCACACTGGTATTTCCTCATTTCCTTTGTAGGAATTACAAGTTTTGATTGTTCTTGTGTCCTTCTCAGTGCATTGTTTGGTCAACTTCAAAATGCTACTCAACTTGGATTCATACAATTTGGGGGATTTACTTGTTTATTTTATTTTATTTTATTTTATTTTATTTTATTTTATTTTATTTTATTTTATTTTATTTTATTTTATTTTATTTTATTTTAGACATCTTAAAAGAGTCAGATTTCAAAATGGTTTAAACAAATAGTTTCCTTCAATGTTGGGATTTAAAGTTATACATTTAGTCGATCAATCAATCATTCAAAAAACAACAAATCAATAATTCTCCTTAGAAAACAGTCCAGATAATGTGCTTAAAAGATTATAACTGCAATGTTCACAGAAATCAATAGTGCAAAAACAAAGTCTTTTTTACTGAAAAAAAAACAACTAAATAAATAAATGCTATAGTATATAGTACACATATCTAAACATTAATGGTTCCCAAACTTTGTTGGCCACCAAGACTACTGAAGCTATGAGTCTCAGTCCACGTTCAAACAAACTGTGGTACAGTTAAGTAGATATTAGCCCCTTTCACACAGTGATATCTAAATATCTGGAAAATTTCCGGAACGATTTTACCGGTAAAGTCAAATATGTGCTGTTCACACAGGCAAGGACGTTCCAGAATTCTTCCAGAAAGAACCATGTACACATTCATTCCAAAATACCATTAAATTCTGACATCATTAATAAGAAATGACCTTCTAATGGCCGTGATTGTAATAAACATGGAGTGGGTCAGTCTTTTTCTTGATGGTTTCACTTTTATTTAAAACTTTAGCATTCATGTAGCTGCTTTTGTCCCATAGACGGACCAAATAACTAGAAAAAAATCTGCTAATGTTACCATTTGGCAGAAGCGCTAACCGCAGCTAAAACAGCTTTGTTTACACATTTGACAATATTACAAATTCTCATGAATATTGTGAACAACATCAATGAAAAGATATGGAGGAACACTTTCGCATATCGAAGTGTACATTTGAGTTTGCAGCTTGTGAGTTTTTAACCTCGTAAGACCCAAATATAGAAAAAATTAACAAAACCTCTCAGGCTTTAGGAGGCCTCTGATGTAGGAAGTAAAGATTTTTTACATTTTGGTAAGTTTTTACGCTTATTTATGCTCCATAGCAGTACATAGGGCACATACTGTAAGTAACAATCACACAACAATCATATTTTTATATGAATAAGCATTTATTAATAAATATATTTGGAAAAAAATATTTGGTCACATTCAGTGTTGTTTGAATGTGTTTAGGTGATGTAATAATAATCATTATATTTAAAAATGAATTGAATACACATGATGACGATACATATAATTCTGTACCAGCGGCATTCTGAGAGTCCATAAGGTTTTGTTTCACACAGTACATACACAACACCAGAGGCTCACACAGAAAGTCGACAAGTAAGACTCACAGGGGTAATAAAAATGACCATTTTCAGGAAATCCCGAATGATCAAATCAAGACAGACTTTTTTTGACTGATGAAATGTGAAGTTAATAACCATTCCACAATTGTTCAAGCCATCTTTGGTATTTTTATAAAGGGATACAATAAATGTATAATGTTGAGCAACATAGGCTTTATTATTATAAAATACATGAAAATAATATAATTTCTGCCTCGTTACGTGATCAGATGCCAGTTCTCAAATGCTATTATTAGCACTGTATATTACAAGTTTGGAGTATTTTCATGTTGCCATATACTGTACATTGAGGCTGTGCTAAACTAAACAGCTAGCATTTTAATTCCTTCTATTAAGGCCCAATCTCAATTCTATTTTTGTACCCCTTCCCCTTCCCCTTGGCCCTTGAAACAAATTTTACCCCTAAGAAATGGGACACCACTACAACACCAGCACACGTCATCATATGTCATCGCGATCTCTTGCTTCAAGTGAGATTAGACGATCGCGACTGTTGTAGTTATTCCAGTTGTGTTATTTATTGGTATTTATCTTCAGGAAATCATTGAAGGCATATATTATGTTATCATAATGATCTAATGTGGCAATAAGATCGTAACTGTACTGTGCATTCACACAGTGGCCATATTCAACTATGTAAACACACAAAAAACAAAATTAACATAGCAGACACTGTAAAAAGGTAATTTCCAGCCACTACACTTTTCTGACAGGGTATTCAAGTGTCATCGAGTGTCAGAATGTTGTGGGACTGCTATACAGGAGTTATTAATAGGGATTATAGATATCGAAATTTAACGGTTTTTATTTTAGCATTTTTTTTAAAGCATGACGGTAAAACACGAGCGCGGTTATGGATATATTAAAACATATGCTTGTTTGTTGTAAAAATTTGTAATAATGACAAAAAATACTAATTTGTGGATCTCCTTACTTCCGGGTGCAGCTATGCTGCTGTTGTGGCTGGTGTATTCTGGGAAATTTTCCTACCTGAAAAATCTCCATTTGAAGGGGTATCTAGCCCTTCCCCTTAGCCCTACGCCTTCAAGCTAAAGAGAATTAGGACACTCCTACCCTTTCATGTGAATGCGCAAAACGAGGGGTAGTGGTAAGGGGAAGGGCTAAGGGGTAGGATTGGGTCTAAGTGTCATTAATCATTAGTATGCAAAAAATATATATATTCCTATAAATATACATCTTTATTGTGAATTATTTTTCTACGATGCTCATGTAGCTAAAAATCTGATATTTTGACATCTTTAACCACAGTCCTTCAGAGTGTAAACAAAGTTGTTGGCTAATGTTTCCTGCCCATCATAAAATTCAAAGTATGGGAGAAATTCTTTAGAATTTAGGAAGACACTGAATGTCAAAGAGCTGACAGGCATTCAGGCTGACTTTGAGTGGAATGCTGTTGAAAATGAAATCTTTGTTTCTAGCTATGGATTTTTTTTGTTTGTCATATATTCTGAAGGCCACTTACAAGCTTCTTAGCCTGCAAGAGCACATCTGACACCGCATGTTTACCTTGACAGTGATATTCAACTCAAGGCACAAGCATTTCTGCGATATTTCTCATCTTTATGACTAATTTATTTTCTATAAAATTTCCCAACTGTGACACAATTCTTCACCATTCACCCAAATCGTTATGTGCCTGAACCAAGAAGCTGTTCAGTAGACACAGGCATGACAGAGTAAACAAGGACAATGACCGGGTCCAAACAGCTGTCATCAACATGACCTGTAGAGGTCAATTCATGTGGTCTATTTACAGAGCAGTAAAACGTAACCCTTCTGTGCAAACATCAATCTGTCAATCCAGTTTGGCAATCCTACATGCCCATCAAGTGTCTGTAGCGTTTATTTACATCCTAAATAAATTTGAAAAAATAAAGGATGAATTACCCAAACAGCTCTAGACATCTCAAGCTTTTTGGCTTTCAGCAGATTAATTCAGATTTGTCTAATCCATATCTACCTTCTTTACCACCAGCAGATCAGTCAGATTGACACAATAATGCATCGGGACCTCCCATAGTTTAAGCATGCTAAATAGCCGAAGATGCCTTCCAATGACAGATTATCTGTCTATCAAGAGCCTTAGCACCCTCTTAAAGTGCATATTAGCATTTAGCGTGTATTTTAACAGATAATGGAGCCAGGGACTGTCCTCCCCCATAGGACAGGGACAGAAAGAAAGGAACTCAAAAACAGGGCACAGCTCAGGGAGGATGTATACGTGCATGCTATTTCCATTTGTGTTGACCTTAAATCATGTACTAAGATGTCCTGATGCCTATTAGAGGAGATTTGTATATCGCACTCCTCTTAAGTTCTACAGCACATAACATTTTAGTCATACCTAAAGGTGGCATGAAATTCAAGTTGCGTTAATCTTCTTTTAGCTTTTATGAGATGAGCGAAATGGCTTCTGGAACTATGCAAAAAATGAATTGCATAAGGAATATCTCTCTCTGGAATTGATTTGAAGTTTGTGGTTTTGTTTGACTTCAGGTCGATCAGGTTGTCCTGAATTCATCCCAGTAAACAAATCATAGTTTTAGATATGTTTTTAGGGGTGGAAAGATGATGGGAAAATCATACTCCAGTAAAAGTGTCATTTTTACTTGCCAAAAAGCATTGTGCAAGTAGAGTAAACGTTTCTGTTCTAAATACTACTCTAAGTATGATAAAAACGTAGTCCTTCATGAAGTACTCGACAGTAGTGTATAGTATTTTGCTGTGAAATTCATTGTATCTTACCTCATTGTCATTTTCATTTGCAGGTGTTTAGGTGTAAGTTAAATTATTTGCCATTCATGAAATATAAATTTAAAATGTGAGATTATTTTAATGTGAGAAAACATTACATTAATATATCTGGTAATATTAATAATACCTCTAATAACCTCCTAGGGCCAGAGTGTCCACATACGTGGACAGCACATTTTTAGCTCTTAAGTGGCTATTTAAAATACTTTGAATGTTTTATATTTTGTTACAGACATACAGTGTCATCCTGCAACTGTTTTGCAGCATATGAAATGTCCCAAACCTTATTTTTAACTGTCCAAAATGGGAAAAATTTTGTTTTTACTCTCTGATAGTCAAAACAAGTTAAAAAAAAACCATGTTAAATATGCATAAAGGAAAAATTCGGGAAAAAGTGTTTTATGTAAATTCTCTAAAAGTACATCATATCAAAAGATGATACTTAGATTTTTATTCTAATTAAGTTCCAATAAGCCCAAATAGGAAAGAAATAAAGAAATAGAAATGCATATAAAAATGCATGTACCTGTAAAAAAAACACCTTGGGCCTTAAGAGGTTATGCCGACATAATAATAAGGTTGTTGTGTTTACATACGGAGCCAAATCTGTGTACCCTAAGGGGCAAAAATCCACCTGTGGCAATATATTAATGCTTGGGTTATGCACTTTGAACCCAAGCTACGAATGTCCTGTAATTGACACCACAAACCAAGATCGTGTAGCACTGATAGTATTTATACAAATGCGTGCATTATTGTCAAAGGCAAATTAGGGATTTCAGTCATCATACAGTAGGCATCCTTCATTTTCTCAATGACAATGTCTCTTCAGTTATATTGTGTGATGATTTTTCATCTTCTTGGACACTTTTAATGCTTCCACACAGTACACATTTGCTGTATTTTTAAAGTGTCAGTGCCTTGAGGTTAGTCTGTCTAATGCGATTTTTTTAAGTCTGATTTGATTGGACAGGAATCACGGCACTGATTATTCTACTTAGTCAATCACCTTAGACAAGAAAAAATATAAAGTAGCGACTGCAGGTAGAAGGAAAATAGCACAGTAAATGTACCGATACAGCACTAAAAATGTACTCAAGTAAAGTAAAAGTATACTAAAGAACACATTTTTTAATTAGATATTAAAGTACAATTCCTGAGCAAAAAATACTTATAGTAAAATTAGTATTTATAATTCGTCACTGTATATTTTTACAGTCAACCATTGATTAAATCAATGTTCAAATAATGCTGGTTAATTAAAGAGTTTGCCATGATAATAAATGGGGTCCCTGAATTACATTCAGTCACTTGTGGGCATGAGCGTGCATGATCAAGTGTATCTCTCTGCGGACTGCAAGATGGGGGTAAGATGAAAGTGGCATAACTTGTAGTAGAGACGTTACTTGCAGTTATCGAGATCCCATTGAACCATGCGAGATGTCACAATGACATATTGTTGCCAAAATGGCGGAAATACTTTGCAGAGAACATTTTCAGCAAATATTTTCATACGTTTTCGTCAAATTTGCATAACTTGTAGTAGAGGCATAACTTGCAGTTATCAAGATCCCATTGAACCATGTGAGATGTCACAGAGACATGTTATTTACAAGATGACGGAAATACTTTCCAGAGAACATTTTAGCAAATAATGATCGATAATGATTCGTTAATAATGATGATGGTTGGGTTTAGGGTTGGGGAAGGTGTAGATGTTAATAACTGTAATGGTTGGGTTTAGGATTGGGGTAGGTGCAGATGTTAATAACTGTGATGGGTACAGCACCATCTTGCTGATAACATAGTTTTGACACATGGGTCTCGATAACATTGTTACGCCTCTACTACAAGTTACGCCCCCTTCATGTTACACCTCTGTCTTGCAGTCTGCAAACAGACCCTACTCTGCACGATGGGAAATAGTTTGCTAGTTTCAGTTCATTTATTACCCACCAGCGTCACTAATAACAAGAATAGCCAGCCTGATCTCATGAGGAAACGTAAGTATTTTACGTTTTGTCAGTTTAGTGGCTAATTCGTACGAATTCGTACGAGTTCAGTCGTACGAAAATGTACGATTTTAAAAAAGAGGCGTGGCACCTAACCCCACACCTAACCCCAACCGTCATTGGGTGATGGGCAAATCGTACTAATTTGTACGAATTAGATCGTACGAATTCATACGAATTAGCCACTAATCAAAAAGTTACGAATTGGCCGTGAGATAGCGTTGGAATAGCCCCATTAAGTACTCATTTTAAAAGTATGCTAATAATGGAAACTACGTACTTTAAAAAAATGCTTGAAATAAATATAAAGTTGAATCTAGTTTTTCTAGAGTAACTGACAATTTTTAAGTGATCTCTTAGTTATTTCTATAGCTGTATACATATTTTTTTTATAAAATAAATTGAAGATACAGATTTAAATTAGTGAGTGCTGTGTACTTGCCATATGTGGATATGAAGCTATGAATGGATTGCACACTCTTATACAGTATATTCAAGATCAGGGGAGTATTTCCACTGAGGGACAAAGTGAATGTCAGGCTTGTCACTCCTCATAAGGAAACACTATGGAGACCTGATTCAGACCTCAGCGCCACCTCTCTTCTCCTTCACTTCACACTCCCATGGACATTCTTAAGAAAATCTATACCTGTTTTGGAGAGGGAGGGACGTAGATAAGATCATCATTGACAACTAAATGACATTGTGTGTCCCTTGATAAGAGATTGCATCTGAGTGATCTAATCGTTTGAAATTCACGTTGTTAATTATGGGCAAGTAGAACAGAAAGACATAGGCACGGTATGAAGTAACAGAAAGGTCTTGTTATTGGCCTTTGTTTGAGTAATTTGCGGATATTGATCTACCATGACGTCTGCTGGCCAACTTGGACTGCAATTTATCTACGAGTGGATGTTATGGTTCCCTCATCAAGCTATCTAAAAAGACACAATTACGGTCCATGCATTCGTGGAGTGGAATAAACACTAGTGTCATTATGTCTTCACCATCAAACCGCAGACCAGCATGAAAAATGGAAAGCCCTGTTTATGATGCTGATCTATTATTACATTAATTGCACATTTGTCAAGTGGTTAATTGAAAGTAATTAATACTGAGACTGATTTTGGTTTACGCCACTGTCACCTTAACAATGATCAGAATGATTTATGGGTGTGTTTTGGGGGATTTTGTGTAAGCATGTTTTCCACAGGTTACATTAACTGTAAAGCAAAGCTGTTTACTATTGCTGTATGAAACAAATTAGACTGCATTAGCATTCGCCTCGAAACAGATCAGATGCTTTTTTGAAGGGATAGTTCACTCAAAAATGAAAATGATGTCATCATTTTCATCTCATCTGTTCATTATTTTTATTATTATTATTTCAGTAATTGTGGAAAATGACTGTTCTGTACTGCTCTGTACTGTACAAATTAAATATATAATGTATACACAATGGTGGCGCAGTGGATAGTTCTGTCGCCTCACAGCAAGAAGGTCGCTGGTTCGAGTCTCGGCTGCATTAGTTGGCGTTTCTGTGTGGAGTTTGCATGTTCTCCCTGTGGTTGCGTGGGTTTCCTCCTGGTGCTCTGGTTTTCCCCACATGTCCAGAGACATGTGCTATATGTGAATTGGGTAAGCTAAATTGTCCGTAGTGTATGTGTGTGGATGAGTATATGGATGTTTCCCAGCACTGGGTTGCAGCTGGAAGGGCATCCGCAGAGTAAAACCAATGCAATCTTATGCATTTTATAACTTTTTGATTTAGTGGCTAATTCATATGAATTCGTATGATCTAATTCGTACAATTTAGTGCGATTTGCTCATCACCCAATGATGGTTGGGTTTAGGGAGGGGTTGGGTTGCGATTTCTTGTGAGATCAGGCTGATCAAACATATGCTGGAGAAGGTTCATTTCGCCCTTGATTAATAATGGGACTAAGCCGAAAAGAAAATGAATGAATGAATGTATACACAATGAATTATATGCTATTTAATTATATTGCCATTTTTGACAACATTCATTTTAATTTTATGAAATAGCAGCAGAATGAATAATGCTCACCATCCTTTGCATTTCATAGACAAGTTGTACTTTTTCAAACTACATCAATGTGAGTCAAATATAACAGAAATATCATTGTAGTAACACTTTATTTTGCACTTCACGGCTCCCTTTAGAGATTCTTTGGACTATAAGTAAATTTGCAACTACATGTTAAATATAGCAGCTATTAAAGTATTAGTAGGCTGTCTGCTGAATATCTGCTAATGCTTTATTTGACACTCTCTCAACAGACATTCTGCAACCAGACAGACATTTCTGCTATAAATAACATTGCAAGTACTTTTTTCCCCATAACCTATTATTCAGAATCAGTAGAAATGATCATAATGAGTTTTATTCACCAAGTATGTGCAAACACATTAGGATTTTATTGTGGTTTAAGGAGCTCAGGGTACATACTGTACATGCCACTGAAAAAAAATGATGTCTTCAAAATTGTTGGAATATGTGTTGAATTTAAACAAACAAATAAATTTAGTAAGGTCAACTTAATTTGTTTGTTTAAATTCAGCTCAAATAAGTTGTTTACAACCACTTAACTTAAAACAAAATAAGTACTGTAAATCCATGGAATCATCTTTGAATAATTTTTTCAGTGCATATACATGTAAAGTAGATTTAAATAAGTGATAAAGTAAACAATTAAAAATATTAATATACATGTACATAATAATATTTAATTTAACATTTATAACATTTTTAAACATTGATGCAAATAACAAAAAATAATAATAATAAAGGAAAAAAATTACTAGTTTAGAATAACAGAATTGACAATACACCCCTCTCAAAAAGAAAAAAAAAGTACTTGACTTTTAACTGTATATATTAGGGATGCTTCGATCAGGATTTTTGCAGTGGACACCAAGTATCGATTCCTTATCATGGTTATTGGCCGATAACGAGTACCGATTCTGATGCTTCAAGCTTTATAAGCACGTTTTGCCTCAATGCATGATACTTAAGTGGAGATCTCTCCTTACCTAAGAGAATAAATTAAGGATGCTGCATATAATCCCTTAAACATGTCTCTTATAGCCATTTAGGTGTGAACATGTCATGGTCAGAAGCAGCTTTAAAGAAAATAATAGATAAAACAGATAAAAAAATTTGCAAGAAAAATGACAAACAATGTAATTTGGAAACACTGGAAATGATGGAAGATGAATTTAACATGTTTCAATGAAAAAAAAAAGTTGGGAGCCATTACATCTTTACTTAAAGGAAATAGGCCTATAAACTACTGTTTATTGCAATAAGTATATTACACAAAATTATATTATTAAATATTCATGTAAAAACAACAAAAAAATGTTCTATTTATGTAATATTTTCAGCCAGGTTTTAGTGAACTTGCAATATTGTCAAAAACTTCTTATATGTAAAAAGGCCTAAATAAATGCAAGGTCATTCAAATATTTTGCTCATCTCCAACTAAAGCCTGGTTTATACTTCTGCATCGAGTGATCGGTGTGACCAACGGCGCATGCATTTATACTTTTGCGTGCTCTTTGTGTTGCTCTGCAATAACACTTACGAAACGCTAGCTGGCAGTAGGTTTTTATGTTCCTCGGTGTCGAGTTTCTTCACTTGTGTTTTGTTTTTTCTAAACGCTTCCTTAATGTACAAGTAGCTAAAACTCACTCATTTTGAGGTGGGATACGGTGTACGTGCAACAACTTTAATCATAAGGGAAACAAAACAAAAGTTTCCATCTAAAGCTCCTTCATGGGACTCAACACTTGTAAACACTCGCTCCAACGGGTTTGTACGTCTCCCGGTCCTGCCCAAACTAGTGAGCGCTACTAAGCAGAGCAATGACAGTGCTTGCGCTAAGCGTCGTTGTGATGTGTAGTTACGTTTTTTGAGAGACGCCGCCGAAGCATACGCGTGTGCTTGACGCAGAAGTATAAATCAGCCTTAACACAAACACTTGTGATCGGTTCATAACATCGGCCAGATCAGCGAGTACCGATAAAGGGTGTATTTCCCAAAACCATCGTTAGCCAACTAAGGTCGCAAGTTCCGTTGTTACAAACATAGTTCGTTGATTTGGCGTTTCCCAAATCAATCGTTCCAACGAACATTCGCAAACTGCGTCGCAAACTTGTGCACTTGCAACTACACCCATGGAGCTGTAGTTAGAAACATAGTTCCTGGCTGTATTCCCACTTATCCTCCCTACGCCCTATTCATTTAGAGAATTCTAACATTCTAACACTTAAACTTGGGGAATGATTAAAAATAAAAAAAACATTAAAGTCATCTCTCTTAGGTGTAATTTGCTTTCAAAGTATTTTTACACTTCAGTTCTAGCGAACTTCATGTTTACAATTGTTCTCCCTTCGCAGTGCACTTTGAAAACATTGATATCATTTTGAACACAGCCTCATGACGAAAGCTATAGGTGACCAATTTAAAAGCGGAATTTATGTTACGTCTCCAAAGCTTGTGAAAACAAAAAACATAACATACGTTAATCCTTTAATTTATAGTGGGTTATTTATTAAGTATCTGTACTGTATATGACATGAACCTGTTGATTAGAACATTTCTGCAGTGGTTAGCATGTGTCAAATTGTAAAAGCAGACTTTAAAAAAAAAAATAAAGTAACAATATCCTACTTAATAATAATAATAATAAGAAGAAGAATCCTCAACATTATTAATATTATTAATATTATTATTAAAGTATGCTTTTTTTCATTTCCTAATAAATAATAAATATTACATTTCATTTTTTAATAAATAGCCTCATTATTTATTCACTTATTTATGTGATTTAAATATAATATTAGAATACGTGTTAGATTTTGTAAGTGATTTTATGTTTTAGAATAGGATATGTGTAACATCCCCGGCTCGTCCTCACTCACCCAATCCTGTATCACCATCTTACACCAGTCCCATCCAATCACGAGAACCTTCCCCTGAGTATTAACTATCTGCACCTGTTCACCATTAGCCCGGACACTATATAAACTCACCTCCTCCGTTCACTCATCGTCCGGTATTGAAGTCGTATGGTTGTCTTCACCCAAGCTCCCTCGTCTTCTCTTCTTCCATGGATGTTCCTTCTGAGTCTTCGTGATCATCGCACTGATAAAGGGAAGTGTCTTTATTACCTTACCACATCCGAAGATCTATATTCACCTGCCTGCACTTTGTGCACACTGCCACCAACGGAGGTGTGAGGATTGTTAACCCAGTCTTGACCGTCGCCAGGTTTACCAGGCGAAGACGTATGAGGTGTTCCTCGGATGATCTTCCATTGCCCAGCACTGTGTGATAACCTTTTATGATTTACGTTGAATAAACTAAATGAAAAGATAACCATCTCTGACTTCTTTGTATACCAGCGTGACAGAATACCGGACCTTGAAAACAACAACATGGAAGCTAACGCCACGCTACCCGGAAGTGAGTTGCCTTCCGCATCCCTGAGCGCTAGCTCCAACCTGGTGGTGACACCGAGTACTCCACTAGCTCGACCAGCGAGTTACTCTGGGGATCCGAGCACCTGCAATGGGTTTCTACTACAATGTTCTTTATATATTGAAGCCAACCTAGTGCAATTCCCTAACGAACTTTCCAAAGTTGCATTTGTTATTTCCCTTCTCTCAGGTCGAGCCTTACAATGGGCAGATGCATTGTGGAGTACTCGTAGCCCAGTGATAACCACCATCCAATCCTTCGTCACTCACTTTAAGGAGGTATTTTCAGTTCCACTTACCCCTTTATCAGTGCACGACGAACTCATGAATCTTTCCCAAGGGAGGATGTCAATTCACGAATATACGTTGCAGTTTCGGACACTTGCCGCCAGCAGCGGGTGGAACCCTGTGGCGCTTCTGGCTGCTTATCGTAAAGGGTTGAAGCCCTCCCTCCGTAAACAGATGGTCATTTATGATGACAATGCGAACCTCGAATCCTTCATCAAAAAGGCTATTAGCGTGTGTCAACATTTATCTGCTTGTTCTTCTCTCTTTGATGATTCTCCATCACCGCCCAAACCTCCTACGATGATGCAGGACCCTGAAGAACCAATGGTCACTGACTCCTACCGGCTCGATACCACGGAACGCCAGCGGCGTATTCGACATCAGCTCTGCCTCTACTGTGGAGAATCCACTCATCGGATAGCCACCTGTCCCATCCGTCCACCTCAACTCGTGGTGAGTAAAGTTATCCTCACACCCACAGTATCCACCATACCTCATATTGCTGCAGAGTTGGTAATACACGATCAAACTTTTCCCGTACATGTTTTGCTGGACTCCGGAGCCGCTGGGAACTTCATATCCTCCACCTTTATCTCCCGCCATAATATTCCTTCAGTGAGGAATGAAGTCCAGTACCGCATCACCACCATCCAGAGCTCGCCGCTAGGAGAAGGAAAAATCAATCGCCATACCAAGCCTATCACCCTTCGTCTGGATCTGAATCATCAAGAGAAACTTACCCTTCTTATTCTTCCTCGTGCCAATGTGGACGTCATTCTGGGACGACCGTGGCTTATTCAGCACCAACCCAGTATTAACTGGGAAACTGGAGATATCCTCGAGTGGGGATCCAAGTGCAAAAGTAATGGTCATATTACCCCCTCTACTGGTCACTCTACTTCATTACCCCTACAGAATACAAGCATACAAGCCACTTCTCCTTCCAGCCATCCCATTCCCTCAGCCTATCATGAATACTTAGACGTCTTCAGCAAAGAACGAGCCACCCAATTACCCCCTCATCGGTCCTGGGATTGCTGTATTAATCTGTTGCCCGATGCCAAGTTGCCACACGGAAGGATTTATCCTTTATCCCGTCCTGAACAGGAAGCTATGCACAACTACATCAGTGAAGCTCTCCAGTATGGGTTCATCCGACCATCTACATCTCCTGCTGCCTCCAGCTTCTTTTTTGTTGCAAAGAAGGATGGAGGACTCAGACCATGCATCGACTACCGAGTGCTGAATGCTGCAACCGTCAAGTTTGCCTACCCTCTGCCTCTAGTTCCAGCTGCCTTGGAAGAATTGAGAGAAGCTAAGGTGTTCAGCAAACTAGACCTCCGGAGTGCATACAATCTCATCCGCATCCGCCAGGGGGACGAGTGGAAAACGGCCTTTGTTACACCTTCCGGCCACTACGAGTACCTCGTTATGCCCTACGGACTGGCAAATAGTCCATCAATTTTCCAAAGTTTCATGAATGAGATCTTCAGAGACTTCCTTCATCGTTTCACTATTGTTTACATTGATGATATCCTTATCTACTCCCGTAATCTTGAAGAGCATCAAGACCATGTGACACAAGTACTCCAACGTCTACGACAAAACCATCTATTCCTCAAACCAGAAAAGTGTGAATTCCATCAGACCACGATATCCTTCCTCGGGTATGTCATCACCCCACAAGGAGTGAGTATGGAACAATGCAAAGTAGATGCTGTATCGAAATGGGAATACCCGAAAACCATCAAAGAACTCCAGCGTTTTCTGGGATTCGCCAACTTCTATCGGCGGTTTATCAAGAACTACAGCATCCTATCAGCTCCACTCACCTCCTTGCTCCAAGGAGGAAAGCGAGTACTCACCTGGACCCCTGAAACGTACCGAGCCTTCGATCACCTTAAATCGAAGTTTACCACAGCACCCATCTTACGTCATCCTGATCCCAACCTCCCTTTCATCGTTGAGGTGGACGCCGCAGACACTGGAATAGGCGCTATCCTCTCCCAATGGTCTGGTGAACCCAAAACCCTCCATCCTTGTGCGTACTACTCTAGGAAATTGACTGCTGCGGAACAAAATTATGGGATCGGTGACCGCGAGCTATTAGCCATCAAACTGGCACTGGAAGAGTGGCGTCACTGGCTTGAAGGAGCCCAACATCCCTTCACCGTCATCACTGACCACAAGAATCTCCAATACATACATGATGCCAAACGTCTGAATGCTCGCCAAGCTCGTTGGTCTCTCTTCTTCGCCCGATTCAACTTTAACATCACCTACCAACCTGGGCACAAGAACGTCAAAGCCGATGCCCTATCCAGACTTTACTCACCTGAGCGTCGTAATGATTCCCCCGAATCCATTCTTCCTCCTTCCATCTCTGTGGCCCCTATACTATGGCAACTAGATGAAGAGATCCGACAAGCCACCTTAGAAGAACCAGCTCCCCCTGGTCTCCCTCCAGGCTTGTGCTATGTACCCACGAGATTTCGCATACCACTCCTTAATAGCACACACACCTCCCTCGGCTCAGGACACCCAGGTAGCAGGCGAACCCTCTCGCTCATCAGAGAAAGGTATTGGTGGCCAAAAATGGCCCACGATGTCACCCAGTACGTTAAGGGTTGCTCGGTCTGTGCCATCACTACCACTCCACGCCATCTACCTGAAGGAAAGCTGCTGCCGTTGCCCACTCCCCGCCGACCCTGGACGCACCTTGGTGTTGATTTTGCCACCGATCTACCCCCCTCTCAAGGTTACACCACTATCTTAGTGGTTGTAGATCGGTTTTCCAAATCCTGCAAACTAATACCTCTCAAAGGTCTTCCCACAGCCCTTGAAACAGCTGAGGCTCTGTTCCATCACGTCTTCAGAAACTATGGTCTCCCCGAAGACATCGTGTCGGACAGAGGTCCGCAATTCATCTCCAGGGTCTGGCGGGCGTTCTTCCACCTTTTGGGTACCACCATCAGTCTGTCTTCTGGCTATCATCCGCAAACCAATGGTCAGACCGAGCGTAAAATCCAAGAGATTTCCCGGTTCTTACGCTCCTACTGCCATAACCATCAAAATACCTGGAGCCAGTATCTTCCGTGGGCTGAGTATGCACAAAATTCTCTTCGTCAATCCTCTACTGGACTAACCCCTTTTCAATGTGTCCTAGGCTACCAACCATCCTTGTTTCCCTGGAATGGGGAAACATCAGAAGTGCCCGCGGTTGATCACTGGTTCCAGGAAAGCGAGAGGGTCTGGGACTCAGCTCACGTCCATCTTCAGCGGGCAGTCCGGAGGTATACCGAGCAAGCCAACCGTCACCGGCTACCTAATCCCATCTACCAACCAGGAGATAAGGTATGGCTCTCTACCCGAGACATTCGCCTCCGGCTGCCCTGCAGAAAGCTGAGTCCCCGC
The DNA here is from genome assembly GCA_903798195.1 of Danio kyathit. Lineage (NCBI taxonomy): Eukaryota > Metazoa > Chordata > Actinopteri > Cypriniformes > Danionidae > Danio > Danio kyathit. The sequence continues at coordinate 39,340,246 of LR812535.1, forward strand.
TACCTGGGACCATTCACCATTCACTCCCAGATCAATCCTGTCACCTACCGTCTCAACCTTCCACCACAGTACCGTATTGCTTCATCCTTTCACGTCTCCCTCCTAAAACCCTACACTAACCCTGTGTCTCCTCCCTCTACAGAACCTGAACCACCCCCCCCTCCCGACCAAACAGAAGTCATCGGTGATAACATCTACCAGGTCAAGGAAATCCTCAACTCCCGGCGGCGGGACGGTCAGCTCCAGTACCTCGTAGACTGGGAGGGCTTTGGCCCTGAGGAGAGATCCTGGATCCCTCGTGATGATATCTTAGATCCATCCCTCCTCGAAGAATTCCATCAGAGGCATCCCGACCGTCCAGCTCCACGAGGACGTGGCCGTCCCCGCCGCCGATCTAGGGTGCCAGGAGTCACCCGTGGAGGGGGGGGGTACTGTAACATCCCCGGCTCGTCCTCACTCACCCAATCCTGTATCACCATCTTACACCAGTCCCATCCAATCACGAGAACCTTCCCCTGAGTATTAACTATCTGCACCTGTTCACCATTAGCCCGGACACTATATAAACTCACCTCCTCCGTTCACTCATCGTCCGGTATTGAAGTCGTATGGTTGTCTTCACCCAAGCTCCCTCGTCTTCTCTTCTTCCATGGATGTTCCTTCTGAGTCTTCGTGATCATCGCACTGATAAAGGGAAGTGTCTTTATTACCTTACCACATCCGAAGATCTATATTCACCTGCCTGCACTTTGTGCACACTGCCACCAACGGAGGTGTGAGGATTGTTAACCCAGTCTTGACCGTCGCCAGGTTTACCAGGCGAAGACGTATGAGGTGTTCCTCGGATGATCTTCCATTGCCCAGCACTGTGTGATAACCTTTTATGATTTACGTTGAATAAACTAAATGAAAAGATAACCATCTCTGACTTCTTTGTATACCAGCGTGACAATATGTAATATTATAAAATAAAAAATAATATAAAACTAATATTGAATTTTATTTTAAATACGTGTTTAAGTAAAACAATATAATTTGCACAAAAAAAGTTAGGGTTTTTCTTTAAAGAAGTTGCTACTCCACCCTATTTAGAGCATCATTATGGGCGTTTTACATTATAACTAACGTGGTTCAAACGATGGATCTGCGACAAAGAAACTACGGGTTTTGGGAAACACTCGACACTACATTTTTCTTTTCCCAACCGATGCATCGTACTATGATAATTCAGCCGCGAGTTAAGTCGTCGTTTGGGAAACGCACCCCAGGTCATTGAATGTGATTATCAGCCGATACCAATCTTCGGCCGATTGATCGTAGCATCTCTAGTATAAATAAGAAACAAAAATATGCATTTCTAATAAATGCTTTTTTTAGATTACTGAAACCATAAACACAATAATAGAACTGTATTGTTTATGAGTAAAAGAAAAGAAGTAGAAACTAGTGTGCTAGGTTATCATAGGTATGCTTAGATGTTTTAGTGCATAGATGTCTGCTCTAAAACTAAATTAATACTCTAATGAGATCTGTATATCATGTAGTTGTTTATAAAGGGAACCATAAAATAAAGTGTAAAATCCAATATACATTTTGGCCATTAAAAAAAGAACCACAAAAACATATAAATATCTAAATAATAACACTCAAGTGCTTAAACAGTTCAATAATGACATACATTTTTGTTAAATTGAACTCAAAGTCATGCATTTCCTCTGTTTGCATTCAGAAGGAAGATACTAACTACCTCAATCACTTTTTGGCATCACAAAAAAAGAAAGCTAGATGCAAAAACAAGGTGCCAAACATTGGAATATTAGATAATTTCCCTGTTTCCTCTCTTCCACCCTAAAAGCACTTGAAAATCCGTTCTTTTTTTTTTTTTGACAGTACACACTTATAATCGTGGCCATGGTTCACAGGCGAAGGGGGGGTTGGGGATGACAGAAAAGAGGAAAAAAAGAATGGAAAAATGGAACAATCTGTGTTTAAGTAAATAATTGAATAAACTCAATTTGGGAAAGTTGGCAAACTGGGTCTAGGTAATGTTTTCACCCTGGTGCTGAAATAGTTTGAGACTGCATCGCACAACATCAGCCTCATCTTGTCAGCTCTGGAGAGCCCTTGAGCATGTTATTAGCTTGGTGTTCGCCTTGCCATTTTCCACCCGAGGCAGATGGGTAATTACCGAACTAATACTCTGATTGAGAGGAATCAGATGCAGTGGCTCACCCAATTAGATGATACATTAGCTTTCTTTCTTTGTAAGCAGCTAATGTGTGAAGCAAAGTGGCATTTCTAAGGGGGTCAGAGTCTCAAACAAGCGGCGAGTTGCAGATTGCGGCGCTCGTCTCTTTCTCTCTCTCTCTCTCTGCCTTACTTTCTCTTTTCCTCTCTCTCTAATGGACTAATAGAGTGAAGTCTTCATCACCCGAAAAGCACACAGAATGCAAATCAAGCCCCCCACTCCCAAACAAAAGGAGGCAGAGGATATTCATGTCTGATGTGTCAGCTACAACATCAATTACACTGGAATACACTGGAGCTAATGAGAGAGACACTGTAATTGTAATAATTGTGTTCTTTTGTCCAACGCATTGCGGTGCTTGTTGTTTTGGACAGTTGAAGAGTTCGTTTTTTGATCCTGGAAAAAAAAAGAGAGAAAACTTTAGCCAGTTAAAACACCCAAATATTGGGGTTTTTCGCAAAACGCACACTTCACAATCAGAATGTGACAAGTACGAAAAACCTGCAAATCTCCAGTCACTCGTACAATATGCCGCTAACACATGTGGCGCTTTCATGTCCAAAATATTCTCGTATAACCCTGTTGTAGCAGGAGTTATTAGTGTCTCTGAATGATGCTTGCAGAAGAATTACCACATCTTTATCTTTGTTTTAGCTCGTCTCTGGGTGTAGCCATGCGCTTGATCTCCAGCCAAAACACATTAGAGCACATCTGTCCACTCACGCACGCCACTGCGGCCAACTCTTTCTCGCCATATTTCTGAAGAGCCCTCATTGCTGCCATTGTTCACTTTGTCTGACTATTTGCTCTATTCTCTTCAATTCCCCTCCTGTTGATGCTCGGTGACAGCTTTCGAAAAACAGCATATGAATGCAAAGAGCTAAAAAGCCGCATTTTTGTTGTTACTTCCAGTCGATGCAATTGATTTGTCGTTTCGGTGAATTTTATATTTCTTTTTTTTTTCCATCTGATCAATGAAATCCCCCTTTATGCGTATCTAAGAGGTATCTGTGTTCATATTGGAGGTAATAAGATCTATGTCGCTTTTGAATGCATGCGGTGAAACGTGTCGTTTTGTAACCTGGATGTGTCTGTCGATGTGGCATCTGGAAGTGGACAGCAGAGAAGGCTCTTACCAGCTATTAGAGAAAGAGTTGATTGTATGGTCGTTGCAGAGAGCAGTTAGAACCCTGTGCCACCTGTCACGCTGGATGGTGAGGGCTGAGGTTATTCTAGCAGATACAGACACGGTGCATGACAAGATACACGACAAAGGACAAGACAGTTTAATATTAGCAAAGCTGCTGCAGGTCATCATGCATAATTCATCAGACAAACAGCCTTAAATTAAAAAAAGAATACGACTCGTTGTACTTTAAGTGCTTTATCTCAGTAACTGTAAGGTTTTATGGCAGATGTTCAATTAGACAAATGCAGTTCTTTTACAGGGGTTTGTTCCATTTACATGTCTGGAGTTAAATGACTACATTTTGGAGAAATGTCACCAGTAGTTTACAAAATCAAATTAAAATGACATTTTGTTCAAAGCGTAAATAAAATCAAAAGTATTTTTAGAAATAAATATCTAATAAGTGCAAATTGTCATTTATCAGAATCAGAATTATCAAGAATATTTATCTATAATTTTTTTGTGTGGGTATAGGTATAGGAACTTAGGGTATATAAATATCAACACATTTAAGTAAGTTATAAATAAATAAATGAAACAATAAAACATTTTTAAAATATTATTTTAAATGGTTGTCCTAATTTAAATTAATTTAAGAAGTATTAATATTGGGTGTATATAGAAATACAGTTATCATGCAAATATCACAAATTCATCTTGTGAAAAAAAGAAAAGATTATTTACAGCATTAATGATGAAGTAAAAAAAATAAAACACATACATGGAGCTGTAGTTAGAAACATAGTTCCTGGCTGTGTTCTATTCCCCGTTATCCCCCCTATGCCCTATTCATTTAGAACATTCTAACATGTAAACTTAGAATGATTTAAAAAAAAGCAATAAAGTAATCTCTCTTAGGTGTAATTTGCTTTCAAAGTATTTTTACAGTTCAGTTTTAGCAATCTTCATGTATACAATTGTGTTCCCTTCGTAGTGCATTTTGAAAACATTGATGGCATTGATGAACACAACCGTGGCTCATGATGAAAGCTATTGGTGACCTATTATTTAAAAGCGGAATTTATGTTACGTCTCCAAAGATTGTGAAAACTAAAATATTTAGCATACATTAATGGTTTTAAACTATAGTATGGTTATTTATTAAGTATCTGTACTGTATATGACATGGGCCTGTTGGTTAGAACATTTCTGCAGTAGTTTCCATGTGTCAAATTGTAAAAGTAGATTTTTCAAAAATAAAATAAAAAATAAATAAACAATCTCCTACTTAATAATAATATTAATAATAATAATAATAATAACAATAATAATTGTCATCATCATCATTATTAATATTATTATTCAAGTTGGATTTTTTTCATTTTATAATAAACAATAAATATTAAATTTAATTTCTTAATAAATAGCCTCATCATTTATTTGTATGATTTATATATGATATTAGAATAAGTGTCAGCTTTTGTAAGTGGTTTTATGTTAATTTAGAATAGACTATGGAATATTCCCAATAATAATTGTAAAGGAAACAAATATAGGCCCTATATGTGCCGTTTACATATATTTCATTTAATATGGAAAGCGAGTGCATGTTTTTACCAAAACTAGTGTTGGATTTTTTTTAAATGCGTGTGCGTGTAAAACAATATAATTTGCACAAAAAAATTATGGGGTTCTCCTCGTTTAGAGCCTCATTATGGGTGTTTTACGTTATAACTAACATAGTTCAAACGATGGATCTGCGTCAGAGAAACTAAGGGTTTTAGGAAACACTCATCACTACATAGTTCTTTTCCCAAACGATACATCCTGCTATATGTTATGTTGTTGTTTGGGAAACGCACCCCAGGTTGGGGTAATTAGGCATATCATTGTATATCGATGGTTTGTTCTGCAAACAATCGAAAATTATATAGCTTAAAGGGGCTAATAATAATGACCTTAAAATGTTTATTAAACAGTTAAAAACTGTTTTTACTCTAGCCAAAATAAAACAAATAAGACTTTCTCCAGAAAAAAAAAATATTATCAGACATGTGAAATTTTCCTTGCTCTGTTAAACATCATTTGGCAAATATTTAAAAAAGAGAAAAAAAGCAAAGGGTGGCTAATAATTCTGACTTCAGCTGTATATATTCAGTCAACCTTGCCTTACAATACTGTACTTTATATGCATACATACATACATACATACATACATACATACATACATACATACATACATTCATTCATACATACATACATACATACATACATACATACATACATACATACATACATACATACATACATGCATACATGCAAACAAACAGAAATCTAGATGATGTATGTGCAATGTTGTTGCATTCTTGGCTGTTTTAACTGTATAAATGAGAAATAAAAGTATGTTAAGTAGGCGACCTCAGAGTAATAAAGGGACTAAGCCGAAAAGAAAATGAATGAATGAAAGTGGCTCTTTTTGGTTAAAGACACTACTGTATAAGCACTTTATATATAATATCTAGTAATATAACACAATCCAACTAATATTTTTGTGTGTACTATCACTTCTATCCTTGTTGCTTAACATAAACTCTTAAAAACAAATCTTTAATTCTTTTGAAAAAACTGTCTTTAATGTCATATTTCTATTGTGACAACTTTCCCTGCATAATTCAACAACATGCCACAACACTGACTTTAAATACAAAGCGATTCTTACAATACATGTGTAAAGAGGAATTAACCACTAAAATAAACTACCCTGAAAAAATATTAATTCTGAAAACAAAATTGGGCAAGCAGCTCCAGTATTGCTTCTACTAAAATCCATTTCCTCAGAGAATCCTTTCAGTCGACAGCTTAAACCGCATGACGCTAAATTTAGTGAATTAGTTCATTTGTGAGGTGATTGACACCTCGCAGTGTTAATATCCCAACCAGGCTTGTGTTCAACAAGGGGTATGTAATACAGTAAATGCCACTCGTCCTAGCATTAGTGAACCTTACTTGCTTTTTATCATAAAAAATTAACAGGCTCTCAGACACAAAAGGGGTGTAGTTGAGACTTCAAGTGTAAAAAAAAAGTTATTAGAGGGAGAAAGTGCATTGGAGGTGTCATTATGTGGCCAAATGGCCTTCGTGGAAAATGGTTCGGCACAAAAGAGAAAAAAACCCCTGAGGGCATACTCAAATATTGTTACCAAACAATGACCCTGAGTGGCTCCTCGCCATGCAAATGTCAACATTCACACTTGGAAACATATGTGTGTTTTATTCCTGACGTCGAGTGCTACCTAAAGAACAATTATTCGTGTAATCTCGTCTGGCGGGACGGCAAAATGGGACGTATTCCTCCCTGGCGGGTAAAAGGAGCTCTCATTATGAAATACAAAGGCTCTGTTACAGATATAATAGAGGCTTATAAAAAAAAGAAGAACTTGGTTTTGTGTTCCACGGTCATGTTTTATTTTTTCATTAATATGTGTGTCGCTTTGATAAAGATCACAGTCAATATTTTGCCATCAGAGAGAGAAGCATGCTGTCAATAAGAACAGGCGTCTTTTGTTTGGGTAAAATAATCACTCACGGTTATATTGACGTATTCACAGTTGCCTATACTCATGCATATGCTGTATTAATAAAATATTAATATATGTTTAGACACTTATAACATGTACAAACCATTTTTTAAAGATATATATTAAACATTTAAGGATTAAAAACTGGCATAAACGTGGTGAAGAATTTATTTGGCGTTAAAGATGAAGGGTGCTTACTCACGACATGACACAGTAGTATTCGGTGTGTCCCTCTTGTTCCTGCTGTTTACCACCTTTTCATTCACAAAACAACCTGAGGTCAGTCTACTCATGTTCGGATCGTACTTCAGCCCAGGCAGAAAATCAATAAACACTATTGCCCCCTTCGGCGAAATGTGGTTGTGAAGCATAGGGACACTTCATGTCCGTGAATCAGAAAAAAAATCTCGTCCAGACAGCTCATAAGTGCCTGGTTTGTTGCTATTGATTTTTCTGTTTATTCTCTCACAATAACTTAACTTCTCTTGTGTGATTCCACAATAGAGAGACCTGTTACTTCTTTCTTCTCTACAGCATCGAGGGCACAGTACAGGTTTTGAAATCAGTCCAGGTGGCAAATTAAAGAATTGAGGGTGCTTGTATTAGCTTCTGCATTTATATAACTGTGTTAGAAAAGATCCAACCTTAATTCATTAGCACAAACCTAATCATTGCAGCCACACTCCCTTAAACAAAATTTTAAAGTCTATATGAAATTTAAATTTACAAGGATTATTTTGCTACTGCACATTGTTATTTTTAGGTGGATAGTAAATCTGTGCTGAAAGTTAATCCACCGAAAAAAAGTTTGTTTTGGTAATCTTCAATCAAAGTCTGACCATTTGCTTCCATGTTTGAGTAATGTTCCTTGGTCACACTTTATTTTGATGGTCTGTTTTTTGAAATTAAGTTACATTGCAACTACATGCCAACTAATTCTCATTAGACTATAAGTAGACTGTTAGGTGGGGGTTAGGGTTAGTGTGAGTTGCCATGTACTTGCTTAACTTAAGTTTCTTATAGTCAGTTAAATGTCTGTTGAAGGAGTATCAACAGATATTAAGCAGACAGTCTACTAATACTCAAATGGACCATCAAAATAAAGTGTTACCTGTTCCTTCTCTGTCAGTTTGACACCTTGATCAACAATATTCTTAACCATGCCCTTCTTGTCGTTAGTTTGCTACAAAGGAATGATGCGCAATAAGATTTTCTAACGTTTCAGTTGAAAGTACATCTACATACTGAAACAAAAGTCTCCGCTTGCGGTTCGTGATGACTTTATACTGAAAGCACGGTGGCTCAGTGGTTGTCACTGTCGCCTCACAGCAAGAAGGTTGCTGGTTTGAGTCTGGGCCAGAAATAATTTTTTTGTGGAGTTTGCATGTTCTCCCCATGTCCACGCCCACAGTTTCCCCCAAAGATGTTCCCTATAGGTGAATTGAATTAACTAAATTGGCCATATGGGTGTTTCCCAGTACTGGGTTGTGGCTGGAAGGGCACCCGTTGCATAAAACATATGCCGGAGTTTATTCTGCTGTGGCTACCCCTGATAAAATCAGGAACTAAGCTGAAGGATAGTGAGTGACTGTTCAAAAAAGAACACATGCTTTAAATTTGTAAGTAGTAAGTAAGCAAAGTTTATTTATAAAGCACATTTAACTTCAAATATAGGTTCAAAACACACAGAGTAAAATAACAATAAAAGTAATAATAAAAATAATAGTATGAACAACAACATTGCCCAATAAAGATTAAAAGCCCGGCTCTATCTTCTTTCAGTTTAAGTCGTGACCGAGGAATTTGTAGTAAGACTTTACTGGTTGACCTAAGGCAGGGGTGTCCAAACTTGGTCCTGAAGGGCCAGTGCGTCCTGCAGAGTTTAGCTCCAACTTGCCTCAACACGCCTGCAAGGATGTTTCTAAAAAGCCTAGTAAGAGCTTGATTAGTTAGCTCAAGTGTGTGTGATTGGGGTTGAAACTAAACTTTGCAGGACACTTGCCCTCCAGGACTGAGGCTGTTTCTCAATATGCGTTCTTCAGTGATCTTCCGTCCTCGTGTTCTCGTGTAACGTCATCCTCAACTGCCAAAGTTCAGTTTCAAAACTCAAGACCACAAGAACGGAAGACGCATGAAAGTTCCCAGATGTGTTCTATATATCGAGGTTGCATCGATGCAGACTTGAGCACCGAACTCGCTCTAGAAGTCCCAGAAGTCATTGTGGCTGAATAAATGAGATGGGATGCGTAGCATTTTATATAGATTTATTATTAAAGTTCGGAGATATAACTTATTTGTCTTAGGAGTTTCCCTAAAACAGTGAAAGTAAACATTAACATGAACATCTTAATAAAGGCATAAACACATTAAGGGTGTTTATTTGCTGAAATTCGTATTAAAATTTGTTTTATTTGTATTGTGCAACAAATATTTGTAAGATTTTTATGCATAGTATATATTGTGAAAAGGGGAAAATCAATAAATCATTGAATGAATGCTGTAAATGTTTAAATTATTTTCCATTAAAAACACATGAAGGTCATGTAACCATCAGGAAGAACCAGGGAAGAACACGGCATCTCATTTCTCACAGGAAGAGTTCTCTGTTCTCGCGGTCTCCCAAGTTCGTTCTTCCGAGGAAACTTGGCAAGACCGCTCTCAGCTTTCTTGGAATTGAGAAACAGCCTGAGTTTGGACACCACTGATCTACGGGACCAAGGAGTTGAATGTAAATGAATAATTTCAGAAAAATAAGAAGGTCCTTACCCATTCAGTGCTTCAAAACAATAAGTACAACCTTGAACTGATTTCTAAAATTAATAGGAAGCCAATGAAGGGATGCTAAAACTGATGAAATATGAGAATTTGCGTGATCTGTTATATGTATGCTAGGATCCAAATGACCTCAAAGCTAACAGATACAGACTTAAAGCCACAAAACACCACATTTCAATTTGACAGGGTCTTCTAAAGGTGTTAAAAACAACCTTTATTAACCAACCAATGGATGGTATGCTCACATATTGGCCCTTCCCATCATCTTTAGCCACTCCTGCAGTGAGAGGGCAGGCGGAGTAATTAGCTATGGGGGGGCTTCTAGCGACCCTATCTCTGTCTCACCTTGTAGAGTTCGCTGCAGGCTATCCTGCATTGACTGCTAATGTCACTAATGAAGGCGTGAAGCCCCGGATTATGACAACATGATCGACTAGCAGGTCTTAACGAGTAGCTGGGGTCTCACCTGAAGTTAACGACTGCATAATCCTCCATTCAGTCTGGGTTATACAACATAATGATAACAAATATAGCTGTCCCACTTACATTCACAGCACTTCTAATCAGCAGAAGTTAAACAGTCATTGGCTTGGATGAATTTCAAGTGTTGTCATTCAAAGAATGTGAATGTTTGTCTTTTTTGGGGAGAGAGTTAATTTAGTTTGAATAATTGTGCTAATAATTTTTAACTGCAATATTAAATCTTTTATCAAATACAGTAATGCAACCGTGGTGAAATATCTTACAAAAATAATCTTACAACCCCAAACTTTTGATAGTAGTGTAATATATGCATAATATTTTGAAGTAAGCAGATAATAGCCCCTTTTACACAGCGATACCGGTAAATACAAAACGACTTTACCTATAAATACAAAAAAGCACTGTTCACACAGGCAAGGACGTTCCAGAATGTTTCCGGTAAAGACCGTTCACACATTTATTCAAAAATGCTGGTAAATTCTGACATCATTGACCAGAAATGAGCCCTAAACAGCTGCGCTTGTATTTGTAAACATAACAGGGGTCGGATTTTGTTGATGATTTCACTTTTATCTAAAGCTTTAGCCTTCATGCAGCTGCTTTCGTCCCAGAGACATCCAAAGGCAGAAGCGCTAACCGCAGCTAAATGTTTACACATTTGACTACATTACAAATTCTGTAGATGGATGAGTATTGTGAACAACTTCGATGAAAACATGGAGGAACACACGCCTCAAGCAACTGAAGCAGAGCTTGAAGGGAAACAAACAGCAGTTTATCATAAGCACTTAAGGAAATTTTTTTACACAGTTGGCATTAAGAAGGAACATAGAAACGTTATCTGACTAACATCTAGCAGCTAAATGTGTCTGGAAAAATATTTGAAGACTTTCATTTTTATAAACAGAGCGGATGTGAATGCGTCTGAATGTTCTGATTGGCTGGAGTAGACGTCTCACGTCAGCGCATTCTAGACGTGAACGCGCTCTTTCTGGAAATTTTCCTTCTGCATTCACACAGAGCAGCTTTCCAGCAAATTACCAGTAATGTTACAACTTCTAGGCCTGTTCACACATAAAGTACAGATCTTTCCAGAAAATTGCCGGTCATTTTCTGGAAAGGTCTGTATGTGTGAAAGGGGCTAATGAAGCTCATTCATCTGATAAAATGGAAAATACTTACTAATTATTCATCAAAAATACAACTTTTAACACCTTTACATTTTAAAGTGATACTGTTTTGTGCATTGAAATCATTATTTCAGTCGATTTATTTTATTCATAGAATTTAGATATGTTTTATACGGGGCTTGACATTAACTTTTTTGATCACCAGCCACTGTGGCTATTAGTTTTCCAACATTACTAGCCACTCACCATTTTCACTAGCCACACTTTTCTTGTTGGGAAAATATATTTTATATGTATAAATTTGACTTTGACATGCTAAAATTACTTGATTTTAGACTTTGTGTTATGTCTACATCCCTCCTCATTCATTTAACTTTTTCTGTGTATGAACTTGCTTAATGTGCATGAGCAAATAGGCTGTGGTTTCATAGTGTCGCATTGCAATTCGTTTTTATTTCACAGGACTTTTCAGGGCTCAACACTAAGGATTTACCAAATTTATCTCTGAACACACCAAAAATAAATAATTATTTCTTAGCCACAAATGTTAAATAATATGTCAAAACATGCAAAATATAGCTGTATACAGTACATGCTCTTTTTATTCAACAAAACATTAATTAAAAAAATAATTATATTTAAAAAATAATTATTGCCATGTATCTAAAACTATGCACAGTCGCCTAGTCTGTCCAGGCTAAAGGTCTCTAAGATCACCAGTTAACTACACATACATGGGGAGTTAATCTCCTATTAAAGCAATGTTATTGTAAAATTGATAATTAAACCATTTTAACAGAAATAACTGTAAGCAAAAGAAAGCAGGTGAAAAACATACCGTGTGTGATAATGGAAGGATGATCACACACACGGTTAAGATTAGGCCCATAATCTGTTCTGTTCAAAGAATAGTTAAAACAAAACCGGCAACCCCTGATGCTTACAAAAAGACATATTTTAAAAACATCCAGAGCTTTTGGAAGCAGCAGGATTGTGGGTACACGAGCATCACTTTTGTCCAGTCTATTTCAGAGAGAACCGATAGCAACAGTTGCGTTTCCAGGCACGGTTGCTTCGCTCCAAGAAATGGGAGCGCGCATTCTTTTTAAACATTAAGCAAGTGGTCATCCTCTCATTCGGTATTCACCTGCTTTTTTTGTCGGTCAGGGTGCTTCTCGATTCTAAGATGACATTTGCACAAATATTGGGCCATCTTTATTGTGGAACCCTACTTTTAAGAAAACTATAATTTAAAAATGATCTTCAACCAGCCAAAGTGGAGAGTAGCTGTCTTACCCGCCACCACTGAATTCTACCAGCATTTGGCAGGTTGGCGGGTGTTAATGTAAAGCCCTGGTTATATATACAGTATATTGGGTGACGTGGTGGCGAAGTGGGTAGCACGTTCGCCTCACAGCAAGAAGGTCGCTGGTTCGAGCCTCGGCTGGGTCAGTTGGCATTTCTGTGTGGAGTTTGCATGTTTTCCCCATGTACGCGTGGGTTTCCTTCGGGTGCTCCTGTTTCCCCCACAAGTCCAAAGACATGTGGTATAGGTAAATTGAGTATGCTAAAATTGACCGTAGTGTACAGTATGTGTGTGCATGAGTGTGTATGGATGTTTCCAAGTGATGGGTTGCAGCTGGAAGGGCATTCGTAAAACATATGCTGGATAAGTTGGCGGTTCATTCTGCTTTGGCGACCCCAGATTAATAAAGGGACTAAGCCGAAAATGAATGAATATATATATATATATATATATATATATATATATATATATATATATATATATATATATATATATATATATATATATATATATATATATGTATATAGCTAGCAAATCAGGTGCACAATAACAATTGAAACTTTGAATAGAGTGTTTAAAATTATGTTATTGACCTTTCTGAATTAGAATAGCTGATTATATAGCTAGCTTAAAACCCTTACCTCATCAGACCAAGGCATATGAGGTCAACAAAGACAAGAGGTCCTTATTTTTATAATGATAATTAATTTGTTTTATTATGTGGATTTTTTATTATAGTTTGCCATTATGTGCTTTTAATGGCTAGTGTGTTTTCTGTCCTTTACATCCACCTGTAATGGCATCTGCAAGAGAAGATAATAGCGGAAAAGAATCACAAAATTAAGGGGCATATTTATAGAACTTGCTTAATTAAGGAAGTTACTTGGCGTCTTTTGTCCGTCCGCATTAGGAAACGGTATTATTTGCATTCTTTCTGCTTCTTGTGATAGATGTGAGGTTCTAAATTAATTAATGACCTCAACTGCGAATTCAAAAGATGGCCATCACAAAAGCTCCTTCCCTCGTAAGTGCAGCTCGGGTAACCGAGCATTCTGCTGCGCCTGTTGTTTCTCCTTCCATTCATCTGTAAATTGGAAAGCGATGTTCAGCAACTCATGGGGTACGACGATATAATTGTACATAATTGGTGAAAACTGAGGGCAGAAAAAAAGGAAATTATTGAAAAGGAAAAACATTAAATTAAAAAGCAGTGCCCTTGTGCTTTGTGCCACAGAGAGCTAAAGTTTTTTTTTTCATTCTTCAGTATTCCTTAGAAATTTCTTCTATTGAAATGATAGAATATAAGCAGTGGGATTTTTAAATTAAATACACAGAAAGGATGTTATCAAGACAAATGAAGAATCTGCAGCAGCGCATACTTGTGATGCCAAATCAGCCAGGTTGAATATTACAAAGACAGTCCTTCTTAGTCAACATAAATGATAAAAAAGTGACTAAATAAATAAAGAGCCAGCTATTTATATATTTAAAAGGGGATCTATTTTGCAGATTCCCCTTCTGACCCTCTTCTCCTCTGTTTCTGGTATTAATGCACTTCATATCTATCACTGGACAAAAATAAAATGCATCAACAAAAAAAGGCCTATGGTGGTGTAACAATAACCTCTCTTTCCATAGCAAATGCAAATGCATTAGTAATTATTGTCTCAGTCAGGTATCAATACCCATTGCTCATTGATAATGGAACAGATTGAACAGTACTGAACATCTTGGCACAGTGGCACCGTGTCCCTAAGACCCTGCCTGAGGCGTCACACCACTCCAGAAGGTCATTATCCCCCATTTCCTATACCCGTCTACCAACGACTACTACTGCATGATTCAAGAGCAAGAGGTACAGCACTCGCCGAATCCCCTGCAAACTTCTCGTCATCCTTCGGCTCTCAGCAAAGGCCCTTCGCTTGAAAATTACTTACAGCTAGAAAAATAATTGGTCTCAAAGGGCATATCTGCGACTGACTATCAGGTGTGATTCGCCACTGTCACGTCTGCACTGACCCCAGCCCGTGTGCCACCGTGCCAAGAAAGCCGCGCATTGTGCGTGTGCGTATAAACAGACAGGAAGCACAAAGAATATGCGGACGGTTATGTCGTATTCAAAGCACATGTGGGTCTGGACGGTCTTGGTTCCTTTGTCTGATCTGAAGCTGAGTGCTTGCCAAGATAAGGAGGCTCCAAGATTTTTCGTCCCTTTGTTCTTCATCTTATTGATACGTTCCAGTATTTTTTCCCGTTTCCATTTTTTAATGGTCCCTTTGGGAAAGACGCTATGAAGAACAAGCATTGGAAACCACACTATCCTGTTTGAACGTGAATTATTCGCACCTTAAAAGAAATCTGTTTCTATATTTGCAACAATGTCCCTTCTGAAGCACCATTGAGCTTCTCCGGCAACTTCATCTCCAGCGTCATTGTGCGCTGAAAGCTCTGCTGTCGGAGGCTCTCACAAAGGCCTGAAGGTGTGAGTGACATGGCTCACAAATGTAAATGAGTGATGGAAGCTCTTGAATGACTGCCACTATAGGAGGAACCATTAAGGAGCCGAGCCAAGAGCATCTTCCCAAGCGCGTTTTTCCCTCTGTTTTTCTGTGGCGGTTCTCCTTGCGTCTTCCAGCGTCCCCTGGCCTCCCCATTTTTCCCCATCCTCTCTCATTGTGTGAATCTCTCCTCCCTCCCCAGACAGAAAGCTCTGAAAGCTTCCCCAGAAGACAGTCCTATTCTCCAGTATCCCCATCATTTGCTTATCTAAGTGCCCGTCCTCTGTTTACCAGGAGTGGCGGACAAGTGGTTCTGGGTACTGGAGGGGGGTAGGTGGTGGTGGGTGGGGTTGTTCAAGGAGACGTTGTGGAGAAAATGAGTCTGACAAGAAAAAACTGGCAACAATGAGCAGACAAGTACTGTGGATGCACGCATACTTCACATATGCAGGTACTTTGTGTACACAGGGCCGCCCATCTTAGTGAGCTGCTCTCTGTTGATTTTATAATACCCCCTCATTTCCTTTCTTGTGTGGAGCACTCTGTTGTTATACCCATTATTCCCTTTCCAAGAGCTTTCTCACATCCTCGCCCATCATTATGGGATTCGAGTGCTGTTTATGCGCTTTCATTTTCAGACGGAGATCTTAATAGATTGAATTGATTATCCCTCACACAGCGTTCATACTCCAGGGCCTCATCTATGAATCCAAGACATTATTTGCTGGGAGCTGTGAAGGGTTATTTGATAGAGACTTATCATGTACTTTTCAAGACACTTTTATCCCTTTCAGTCCCCTATCATTTGCATGAACCTTTTTTAGTGATTGTGTTATGCGATCTAACTTTGGCCGAATTTTGAAAGGGAAATTCACCCAGAATGAAAACAACGCAAACTCTCTGTGATGCTCTTTTCCTTTTCCTTACAATAAAGATGATGGGCAGTACATTTACAGCACCATACAATTATGATTATTTCACTACATTTCTATTGAAGCCATAAAACAAGTCTGTGAGAGGTATAGACCAACTTTTTGTAAATAACCCCAACCCCTCAAAGCTCTTAAATATTGTTCAGTATGCATATATCTAAAATAAGAGTGTCTTGATTGGTTACAAAACACAAATAAATGAGCAATAGTTGGTGTTGTTGACTTTAATTCTGTCATATTGTTAACATGTTGTCATAACTTGCAAGATTTGAGATTGTGTGACATATGATGTTTATTAGAATTTTGTCAAGATTCGCAAAGAAACGGCTACTTCGTCAAAACTGTGCCCATTCGCACACAGAGTGGAAAGAGATGCTGTATTACTGTGCCATTACTGTCCAGCAGTTAGCTATGTTACTTCACGAAGAAACAGAATGCGTCTACACACATACAGTCCTGTAGTCTGCCATTTTGGTTTGTTTCTCATGTACTTGCTCTTGCCTGTAGACTGAACACATAATATCCACGTGCCTGAATAGATTTATTTTTGGTTTGTTTGTTTGTTTGTTTACACAGAGACAATAACTGTAGAATTTTCAAACTTTAAAGCACGTTTCAAAACTTTTTTGCCATTTTAGACCCCCAAAATGCCATTAAACGAGTGGTCAAATTTTTTTTTTTTTTTTTTTCTATTTGTTGACATAGTAAACCTTTAAGTTACACACAGACTTTCAATTTTAGTCAGCCAGCCCCATGGCTTCTGGTGAATTGACATCCCATACAAAATTGATGCATTTAAGATCTGATTTCTTTGAAAAACAGTGATAAGATACTGTACGATTTAAGGTGTATCATAGCAAACAAGAAGCACTTCATTAAATTCAATTTTTCCACACCATGTCTTTAAAATATGGAAATTAATTTTACCCCAGTATTTTCAATGGAGTGTCCTGATTGGGTACAAAGCACAAGTAAGTGAGCAATATTTGGTGTTGTTGACTTTAATCCTGTCATTATCTGGGCTGACAAGCCAACATATTGTCATAACTTGCAAGATTTGAGATTGTATGACTGTTTATTTGAATTTTGTCAGGTTTTGGAAAGAAACGACTACTTCGTCAAAACTGTGCCCATTCGCATAGAAATGGAAAGAGGTGCTGTTTTACTGTGCCATTACTGTCCAGCAGTTAGCTATGTTACTTCACGAAGAAACAGAATGAGTCTACACACATACAGTCCTGTAGTCTGCCATTTTGGCTTGTTTCTCATGTACTTGCTCTTGCCTGTAGACTGAACACATATTATCCATGTGCCTGAATAGATTCATTTTTGGTTTGTTTTATTGTTTGTTTGTTTGTTTGTTTGTTTACACAGAGACAATAACTGTAGAATTTTCAAACTTTAAAACACGTTTCAAAACTTTTTTTGCCATTTTAGACCCCAAAAATGCCATTAAACGAGTGGTCCAAAAAATATATATTTCTATTTGTTGACATAGTAAATCTTTAAGTTACACACAGACTTTTAATTTTAGTCAGCCAGCCCCATGGCTTCCGGTGAATTGTCATCCCATACAAAATTGCCGCATTTAAGATCTGATTTCTTTGAAAAACAGTGATAAGATACTGTACGATATAAGGTGTATCAAACCAAACAAGAAGCACTTCATTAAATTCAATTTTTCTGCGCCATGTCTTTAAAATATGGAAATTAATTTTACCCCAGTATTTTCAATGGAGTGTCCTGATTGGTTACAAAGCACAAGTAGGAGAGCAATATTTGGTGTTGTTGACTTTAATCCTGTCATTATCTGGGCTGAGATATTGTCATAACTTGGAAGATTTGAGATTGTATGACTGTTTATTTGAATTTTGTCAGGTTTTGCAAAGAAACAACTACTTCATCAAAACTGTGCCCATTCGCACAGAAATGGCAAGATATGCTATATTAGTGTACCTTTACTGTCCAGCAGTTAGCTATGTTATTTCACGAAGAAACAGTATGCGTCTACACACATACAGTCCTGTAGTCTGCCATTTTGGCTTGTTTCTCATGTTCTTGCCTGTAGACTGAACACATAATATCCATGTGCCTGAATATTTTTTTAGACATTTTAGACCCCCAAAATGCCATTAAACGAGTGGTCAAAATGCATTTAAAGTTTCCATTTGTTGAAATAGTAAACCTTTAAGTTACATCACAATGGGGTTTATGCACACGGACTTTTAATTTTAGTCAGTCAGCCCCAGGGCTTCTGGTAAATTGTCATCCCATACAAAATCGCCATGTTTAAGATCTGATTTCTTTAAAAATTAGTGATCTTCACTGCCTGGATAAGATACGATATAAAGTGTATCATACCAAACAAGAAGCACTGCATTAAACTTTTTTTTTCCATGCCATGTCTTTAAATCATGGAAATTAATTTTACCCCAGTATTTTCAATGGAGTTTCTCTGCTAGCCTGCTGCTAATGATGGCACTAGTGTTTACATGGACGTTCGTATCTTTTTTGATGCTTTAACAACCAAATGGATGCTCAAGTCTATTTAAATGATTATATTTGAATTACATTACAACATCGATGCTGTAAAAGGAAAATTAAAAAAATAGTCACGTAAATCTTTCACCGGAAGTTCATCATTGGCTGAAAAACACTAGCTGTGCATATAGCCCATTTACGTCACTAGGTAAATTCCTTCTCTCCAGTATATATGTTTTCCATGCCTGAAAGGCTTGCAATTAGTGAATGATTGTGAGTGTAACAGCAGGATATTTATCTTCGTCTGAACTAGAGATATTTAATAAGGTTGATGTGGAGACCTTTTAGCTATACAGTATTTCCATGCTCCCAATACACCAGGATCCAAAATGCACATCAAATGTATTCATTATGGACCCAAACAATGAACGCAAATCCACCATGTATCTTTTTTTTAAGTGGGTGGACCTGCAAGCTACAGGGCAACACGTGATCTCATGGCTCATGAATGGGCGAGACAGACCCCGTGTCGCCGCCCTGACCCCTCCCTCCCAAGTGGGCAGGGCCATGAACTTTCCAATTACGGTTGGAAATCCAAGCATCTCCGTGTCTATACTTTCTCAGGCAGTACACAAGCTACACGTCCCCCTTCAAGCAGTACAGCAGAATACAAATCCAGATCGATTTTAAAACGCGAAAGCCACCGCAGAAATATAGCAAAGTCTTCTGTTTGTCTGTGTTTCTCCAAAAGTCTCTTTTGTGAACTTCGCATCAAAGCCCGGACGAACAAAAGCGGCCAGCCGTCTGACAAAGACAAGAGCGGATGGTATGTAGAGCCATCTGTTTTGGAGGACACCCAAAATCTTGTGTATGGGCCATACTTAGCTATCCCACAATTCCATTCCAGGAGTGCACTAGCCTCCTATTCACGCAGTGGGCCATATACTGCCCATCTCTTGGCTGGCATTTTTTTCCCTGTTACAATTAAGTAATTTATTCCTTTCTTCGCCCTCCTTTTTAATGAATCCAAGCCACAAACAAGCCCCAGTTGCTCCTATTCAAGGCTCGTGATTGCATCTGGCAGTAATTGCTGCAAAAGCTGAAGTGGGAGCAGGATGGAAGCACATTGTTTTGGGGGTAATAGGTGAAGACCTGCCTCTCTTGACCTGTAATACATTAGTGTCAGTGAACATTTGGCAGCCCTCAAATGATTAGCAATGAAGATGAATTGAGAGGAAAAAAAAAAGAAAAAGAAAAAGAAAAAAAAAAAGGTAGAAAATCTGCCTCATCTGAAACACTGGAGCCCGCATACATTTGCATGCTGATTAGTTGTTCTTTTGTCTGTGCTCCTAATTATTATGACACATAATGTCTTCATCATGCAAGATTCAGATCTGTCTTGTTCAAAATTTATGTAGGGAAGGGGGGGAAAAAACGTTTATTGATTCTACATGGAAGTACTTTTTGTTGTGCTTGCTTTTGTTGTGCGTTTTCAGGTTGTTTTTTTTTACGTTTCCCATTAATTGAACACAAATTGGATTGCCTCCGACTAGTGCGTTTGAGGGCGAGTTTTGAAAAATCATATTTGTTTTGCTCTTGTTGACAAACACACAGGTAACCTCCTCACTTCCTGCTTGTGTGGATATGCATTTGGCTCTTTTTTTAGCATGTCTGGCAGGGACGGCCAAGCCTAATGCATCTCCGAGCTTCCAAAAGGTGTCTGATGTATATTGAAAATGAGATGGAAACAAAAAAGAGCTGTCGTGTCTTCCTGGGCACCTTGACGACACATTTTAGATGAATTTATTTTTATTATCATTTCCTAATTCTCGCAGATCACTCCATTTACAGATATGGGGGATAAACCTCCAGATTAGAGATTACGCTGAGTGCCAGATTTTGGAATCAGGGTGTTAAGGCTGTATGTCTTCATCTGGCAGGGCTGGACGTAGACGCTTTTAGCAGCAGGCAGGTCTGAGGGGTTCATGTCGTTTGCGTCATTAAGCAGAGCCTCGGCGACTGTTGTTTTTCTCCCAAAATATCAGTGTGAAAACAAATATGGCAACCGAGGATTCAGAATTATTCAAATGAACACTTTTTAAATAGACAAATTACTTGTAGGTGAGCACATTGTCGTTACTTTTGATAAATGATGATTTCTTCCTGAATCCTGCATCATTTAAGTATAAACTTTATATCAGGTTTGTCGTCAAACATCTTATAAGATGAATAATGCTAGAATAAGACAATATTTGCTAGAACTGAGGGTCAAATGAGATTGAGAGTCCAACTTTAGCAAAGTCGGGGATTCAATTTGTTCTCCATTTCATCTAATTTGTTTCTTGGTGGAATGATTGGAGATATTAAATACCTCATTTGGGATCGGCCTTTCCTGTTAGTCGCTCAGAATATGATAAAAGGCTCAAGAGGTCTGGCGTGGTGAAATAATGAACTCATCAACCGCAGTGCGGTCAGTTCACTTTGTTTTTAATCATCGGATCCAACCGTTCCATCCTCTCCCAGCATGTGGTTTATAGAGGAGATCTGACAGCAGCTGAGTGTGTGTGTGATGATGGTGTGTGCTGCAGGAGACAGCAGAGGGAGCTCAACAGACCAACCTCAGCTCCACACAAACACACACACACACACACACACACACACACGCACACACACTGGGCCGTGCAATGCTGGGAATACCAGGTACACACACTCATGCTTTATGTCAGGGGTGCCCAAACTTTTTCTTATGAAGGGCCAAAATCCAAGCTAGATTGAGAGCTGTGGGTTGAAAGTAAATATAGCAAACTGTATTAAATTAAAGTTGCCATGGGTAAATTTCTAATTTATTTCATAATATTTATAAATAAATAGAAAAATTACTTAAATTCAATTTAAAAAAAAAAAGTATATTATTTTAACGAACTTATCACAATAAAATCATTAGAAAAATCCATTTATAAAAAATGGAGTTCAACGCCGAATACACTAGTCATGCTGAATTTGCCTTTTCCTTGATTTGTGAGCTGATGTCTTCTGCTTTGTCCCCTATTCGTTAAGTGACAGTATGTAGCTACACTTTTTAACAATCTGATTCAGTTACGATATTTAATCATTTAAACGTTTAATTACAGTTTGCTTTTTTGTAGCTCAACAATAAAACAAACAAACAAAAAGTTACATTAAAATAGAAATGAGAATCTCTGTTAAAGGCATTTAACCTTTCCCAATCATTTTCTCTTTGGCGGGCCAAATCAAGTACAAAAAGAGCCTACAGGCCCTAGTTTGGGCATCTCTGCTTTATACGCTAATCAGTTTAAAAAACAGTATTTATTTGAAACCTATACTTACTAGAACTTCTATATTAAGCTGCTTTGACACAATCTACAATGTAAAAGTGCTATAGAAATAAAGATAAAGAAAGATAAAAGCATCTTCTGTATTATGTCTATACTTGGGACTTAATGCACACCTGCTGAACAACAGTATCAAGTTCCTTAAAAAATGTTCCATACAATTGAATACCCACCAAGCAATTTTGTGTTTAAAATATGTCTAGACATTTAAACAGTAGACGTCTTGGCTAAAACAAAGCTAATTTTGGGCTGTCAGTGAAAATCTAATACATTACTAATCTATGTTTGGATTTTTGTTAGACGGTTATTAGAGTTTCTGCCCTAATATGATAATTGTAATAAATGAGGAAAGCTCATTAAATTATGAATATATTGTAGGAAAAGAATGTTTTTTCAGTCATGTTGTGCGAATAACATATATAGAAAAAAGAAAGTGATTAAGTTCATCACTATAATTGTTTACATATAATAGTGCTCAGAGCCATAGTAACACATAGATACAGAAATTATGAACTGAACATTTATTAATACAATAAAAGAGAAAACCCTAATATAAAATACCATCAATAATGAAGTGTCATGCAATGAATTATGTAAATGATTTAACAAAAAAAATCACAGTCATTTATGAGGGGACATTCATTTGATTTAAAAAAAGGGCACATTTAACAGTATTTTACTGCACAATTACTTGAATTTGAATTTATTTTTATCAGGTTTTATTGTTTTCCCTGTTAAGAAACTTAATGTAAATCGATTAACGTGTTTTGCTGGTGTTTTACAAACAAAATGACAATCATTTTTACAGTGTTCCTTTAGTGGTGTTAGTGAGGCCAGCAGGGGGCGCCCAACCTGCGGTCTGTGTGGGTCCTAATGGCCCAGTATAGGGACGGGGACTCTATACTGCTCAGTGAGCGCCGTCTTTCGGATGAGACGTTAAACCGAGGTCCTGACTCTCTGTGGTCATTAAAAATCCCAGGATGTCCTTCGAGAAAGAGTAGGGGTTTAACCCCGGCATCCTGGCCAAATCTGCCCACTGGCCTCTGTCCATCATGGCCTCCTAACCATCCCCATATCATAATTGGCTTCATCACTCTGTCTCCTCTCCACCAATCAGCTGGTGTGTGGTGTGCGGTCCGGCGCAAAATGGCTGCCGTTGCGTCATCCAGGTGGATGCTGCACACTGGTGGTGGATGAGGAGATTCCCCCCAATATGTAAAGCGCTTTGAGTGTCTAGAAAAAGCGCTATATAAATGTAAGGAATTATAATTAATCATTTTTACAGTGTTCCTTTATCATTATTATTATAAAATCTCCTAAATGTCATTAACGTGCAAAATTGTAGCATCAAATCTATAATTTAAAGATATAGCATAATGCTCTTCAAATATATGTTTTCTTTTACTCATAAAAACTGTACACTTAGCAGCATTTTACTATAAAGATTATTAAAATATTTTACATATTTTACATTTACATTTTTTCCAGGTAAAACTTGCTCTCAACCCATTAGCAGGTTTTGTACACTGTAATAAATCTTATGTGCTATTTACTTAAAAAAAAGTAGTGGTAACACTATTGCACGCTATCTTTTTAAGTAGTTTTCAAGACTTGATTTTTTTTAGCAAAAACAACTAATAGGGTTGTGTGGTTAAAAATACCATTGTAGCCTTCAATTTATTATATGGCGGTGTAAAACTAAACTCCTGAACAAGCTATTGAATTACATAAGCTAGCTATTGAGCTAACAAGCTACATGAATAGTATATGTCTTTCCTGAAAGAGCTTATTTAAGGCAATAAAATCAAAAATTATAATGCTTACCTCTTAACATGCTCACTAATGGTCTGCTCCTTCAAAATGTCATCTGATCGCTGCCGTTGTTGAGATTCAAATGCAAACATCTCAATCAAATCCACATAATTGAGTCAATTCTCTTAAAATAAACATGAAGCCACTGTGAAAATGTCTTTGCTCTGTTAAACATCGTTTGGGAAATATTTAAAAAAGAGAAAAAAATTCAAAGAGGGCCTAATAATTCTCTTAAAATAAACATGAAGCCACCTTTCCTCAATTTTATTAGCTTAATTCGTTCCTCAAATTAAGCCTAATAATTGCACTAGTTTGCTTAAAATTATTAAATAACTTACATTTATATCTTGATTTTATTTTCTCAATATTTTATAATAAATCCAGATTATCAAATTTTAAAAGAAAATATGCACATTATTTTTAATGACCACATACATTTTTTCATGAAAATTACAAGCCTCGAGATTAATTTTTTACATTGTAGGCATATGATATTTTACAGGTAATATTGCAATACTGTGCTTTTCCCAGTATTACTGTAAACTCTCTTAATAGTCATTAACCATTGATTACTCAAATGTGCTTTTCACAATTGCGTCCCTCCAGACCTTAAACATATAATTCAGCAGATAACAGTCGAGCACGCTTAAACAGACGAGCGTCCTAAGATACACACACACACACTCGTCCCTCAGGAACAGCGGCCCTCAGACGTGCAGAGGCGCAGGGGTAGCGAGGAGCGAAGTCTGCAGCTACGTCAGCCAGTTAATTTGTTTACTGCCGGCATTTAGCCATCCAACGCACTCCAGGGGCACCTGAACACTTGGTAAAGACAATAATTATCCGGCCCACTGGAGGACACACACACTCACACTCGCATCCCTGAATGCTGCTCCTTTTTTAAGTAAGCTTATTAACTGTTCAATAGATTGTTATGCATGTTTTTGTTTTTTTTTCATAACTTCAAAAACACAGCGTACTCTCAGAGGGCCCACAGCGTCAACCGAGCGCACACCGCTTCTTGTTCCTCTCATGAAAAGGTCTTGTTGCAGTTGCGGTCCGTGAAATGTGCTTTATTTGATTACTCGTGCTCCACTGTACTTGTTTTTTTTTTTCTCCATGTGACTCGCTTCGCTGTCAAGAGACTGAGCTTTCGCTGAAAAAAAAAAGAAACATGGTTTAGAGTAGTGGCTATTGTTTAAAATGTTAGGGCTAAAAAAAAAAAAAAAATACATTTTGTTATACACTATAATAAAATAAATAAAATACACTACTTAAAATTTGGCTCAGTAAGATGTTGATTTGTGATATACTGTGTTACTGTGAAATATGATTATATAATAATCAAAAAAAAATAAAAACATTTCCAATATGAGAGACCTGGAGCAGTTTGCAAAGGAAGAGTGGTCCAAAATTCCGGGTGAGAGGTGTAAGAAGATTATTGATGATTAAGGAAGCAGTTATTTTTTTCATAAGTTGTGCAACCAAATATTAAGTTAAGGGTGGCAATAATTTGGTTCAGCCCATTTTTCTTTGACATTATGTTAAAATAGATTTTTTTCTTTCAATTTTTATTTTTTATTTTGTTCCAATACACACAAATGGAATAAATGTGTATAGCAAATTGTATTGATTTTCAGGAAAAATTTCAGAGGTGTCAACAATTTTGACCATGACTGTTTATATACAGTTGAAGTCACAATTATTAGCCCCCCTGAATTATTAGCCACCTGTTCATTTTTGTTTAGCGGAGTGAAGATTTTTTCAACACATATCTAAGCATAATAGTTTTAATAACTCATTTCTAATAACTGATTTATTTTATCTTTACCATGATGACAGTAAATAATATTTGACTAGATATTTTTCAAGACACTTCTATACAGCTTAAAGTGACATTTAAAGGCTTAACTAGGTTAATTAGGTTAACTAGGCAGGTTAGGGTAATTAGGCAAGTTATAATGATGGTTTGTTCTGTAGACTATAAAAAAAAAATTTTGCTTAAAGGGGCTAAAAATTTTGACCTTAAAATGGTTTTAAAAACTTTTTTTAAATTACTTTTTTTATTCTAGCTGAAATAAAACAAATAAGACTTCCTCCAAAAGAAAAAACATCAGACATACAGTGAAAATTTCCTTGCTCTGTTAAACATCATTTTGGAAATATTTAAAAGAGAAATAAAAAATTAAAGGGGGGCTAATAATTCTGACTTCAACTATATATATATATATATATATATATATATATATATATATATATATATATATATAAATATAGCTGCGTAAAAACGTGCTGGATAAGTTGGCGGTTCCTTCCGCTGTGGCGACCCCTGATTAATAAAGGGACTAAGCCGAAAAGAAAATGAATGAATGAATGAATTTTGACATATTAGAGTCAATGATTTTTATCAGCTTACACTTCTGAAACTGTGAATGTCTGGTGGGTGTATTTTAGAATGAAATGTGGTATATACTGTACCAGGCAAATTATGTATGAACAAATATCTACAGTGCTCAGCATATATACTGTAAGTACACCCCTTATATATATATATATATATATATATATATATATATATATATATATATATATATATATATATATATATATATATATTTTTTTTTTTTTTTTTTTTTTTTTTTTTTTTTTCTAAAATGTTATGTTAAAACATGCAAAACAAGTCATAGTTAAACGGTTACTGTTAAATGCAGTAATTTGCAGGCATATCTAGCATTATCTAGATATTAACATTGTATGAAGTCAGGATCAATATTTTCATTTAATTAATTAATTAAAATATTTTGACATATGGCGACGCAGTGGCGCAGTAGGTAGTGCTGTCGCCTCACAGCTAGAAGGTCGCTGGTTCGAGCCTTGGCTGGGTCAGTTGGCGTTTCTGTGTGGAGTTTGCATGTTCTCCCTTTGTTTGCATGGGTTTCCTCCGGGTGCTCCGGTTCCCCTACAGTCCAAAGACGTGTGGTACAGGTGAATTGGGTAGGCTAAATTGTCCGTAGTGAATGAGTGTGTGTGGATGTTTCCCAGAGATGGGTTGCGGCTGGAAGGGCATCCGCTGCGTAAAAACGTGCTGGATAAGTTGGCAGTTCATTCCGCTGTGGCGGCCCCTGATTAATAAAGGGACTAAGCCGAAAAGAAAATGAATGAATGAATGAATGAATGAATGAATTTTGACATATTAGAATCAATGATTTTTATCAGCTTACACTTCTGAAACTGTGAATGTTTGGTGGGTGTATTTTAGAATGAAATGTGGTATATACTGTAACAGGCAAATTATGTATGAACAAAGATCTACAGTGCTCAGCATATATACTGTAAGTACACCCCTTACAAATCTATCTTTTGAATTCATATTTTTAATAGGAAGCTATACAATATTATATTTATGAATATACATTAGATTATTCAGTACTGAAGACAAATCTGGAGCTTATCTAGCAAAATAACTTTGGATAACGGTTTAAAAACTAGTACACCCAAATTATTATGTTATAGAAAAATATTAAATACAAATTTAAAAAAGAGGAAAAAAAAATCAAGAGGAGCAAAAAAATTTAACAAATTATGGTTAAATGGTTACTGTTAAATATGCACTAATTTGCAGACATTTCTAGCACGATAAACATTGTATGAAGTCAGGATCAATATTTTAATTTGAACTTTTGACATATTAGAGTCAATTGTTTTTATCATTTTGCAATTTCAGTTTTACAGTTTACATTCTGAAACCGTGAATTTTAGGGGTGTGTATTTTAGAATATAATGTGAAATATACCAGGCAAATTATGCATGAAGAAATATCTATTTAAAAATCTGAACACAGAATACAGATATTAATAAAAATGTGAAATGAAATTTATGGCATAGTCCAGTGAAAAGAATACTCATAAAAAATGTCTAAAATGTGTATTTTTTAGGTTTTCTCAAATCTCAAAACTGACAGGTGCATTTAAAAAAGTGTGCTTTGGTTCATTGTGTCTTGGATTAAAAACTGTATGAGTGACAATCAAAGTAGATTTCACAAGGAGACACACACGCACTGTGTAATACGGTATATTTCAGCATTCATCAACTGTATGAGGGGGAAAAGTGAAAATGAAGTTTGAGCTGTAATTTAGACAATTGTGATAATTACCCTTGCCATTAAACATCTTACTGAAAAGTGCAAGTGTGACCTCTTTAATTGCTTATGACAATTTCAGGTAGAGAATCTGATAATGTATCAATTTTCTCTGAAACAAAAGTACAGTTTTTCAGTTTGTGGAGTCGTCAAAGAGAGCGGTTATGTTTGGCAAAAAAAAAAGGTCTACTTGAGGTTCTTAATAATTTAATTTAATTAGGATAAATTATCAGACACACTTGAGTATTTTAGTGAAAGTGAGGATAATGTGATTTTACTGTAGTTTTTTATTAATAGCTTGAATGTTTTTTTTTTCTTCAAATTTTTATGTCTGCTGTCATTTTAGTTTTAATGTTTTAGTAATTTGATTGTTTTTTTTTTTTTCGTTTATTAAATAATTTTTATTGTATTACCTTTATTGTATATACAGTGGGGGGAAATTAATATTGATATTGGCTGCTTCAGTCCAACACCTACACTACCAGGATGATGATGAAACCAGAGTGGACATTTTAGCAAGACAATGATCCAAAACACAGCCAAGGAAACTCCTAAATGGTTTCATAAAGAAGAAAATCAAGCTGTAGAATGGCCCAGCCAATCACCTGACTTGAATCCAATAGAGAATACAAAATAAAGATCAGATTTGATAGAAAGATTTTTACACTCTGACTTCATTCTCATGAGTGCCATCTTTAAGCTTTGTTTTGGATCATTGTCTTGCTGAAATGTCCTCTCTGGTTTCATCTTCATTATCTTGGTAATATAGATGTTGGACTGAAGCAGCTAAAATTCATTTACAATGAGGAAAGGCAGAGGGTTGCTGAAGAACTACTGAGAGATTTCAGCTGCTGTCTGGGCTTTCACTGCCTTTCTACAGCTCCCTTTCTTCATGTGTTCAGTACTTTTTTCCTGTGTCATTTCATTTTATTACACATAACTTAATTTGTAAACTAATTAGATTTGTTTTCCTTGTATATATATATATATATATATATATATATATATATATATATATATATATATATATATATATATATATATACAACATTATTTGAAGCTAATGAAATGAAAATATTTTTGGAATAGAATATGGAAATTATTTCGATATTTTTTGAAATTTCCTAATATTTCTAAAAGATATTATTTGTGAGCTATCCAAAGCATTTGTAAATCACCTTAAATGAAAAACATCTGCTAAATAATTAAATATAAATGCACTGCATTAAAGGCATATTGCATTCCATCCAAAATTGAAAATGTGCTCATTATTCATCCTCAAGTGGTTCCAAACTTTTATGAGTTTCTTTCTTCGGTTAAACACAAAGGAAGACACTCTGAAAAAACAAAGCTGTAAACAAGTAACCATGGACTTCCATAGTAGCAAAAACATAGGACAGAAGAAAGTCAAACAGGTTTGGAATCAGTAAATAGAGATAGATTTTTTGGTGAACTATCCGTTTAACTATAAACACATTTTGGATTGTTTATTATACAGTATGCATACATATATTTACTTTATATATTCCAATCAAATCATAAAATAAACAGTCAATAAATACATACAGTCAAAGTATATAATAGGACTTCACATTCAAAGAACTCACATATTCCTTTAATAGCATGCTAAACTGATGGTCAGAATGCCAGAGTTCATCTCAGGTCTCCTTGATGCACAAAGCCAGCATGGATTCATTGCCTTGCTATACTCAAAGCAAATGCACTTCTCAAGGCCTGCTCTCCACTGACTTCAGCTTTTAAGTGTTCCTCACATTATCTTGCTCAAGCAGTGGCCCATCCTCAGACCATAGAGCAGGACTGAGCGTACGGCGTATGATGGAGTGAATGGAGAGGTATTGAAGCAGTGACCTCAGATCCGTCGCTTACAGTCACACTAATTGATATATAAAAGTGACTGCACAAGTCACACAAATGCACAGTGATGTTTCCTTCTATGCTTTCTGTCTTTTGCATGTTGATCCAGAACTTTATGGTATAGGCTATTTTGGTGTTCGGAGGGCTGAAGATTAGATAGATAGATAGATAGATAGATAGATAGATAGATAGATAGATAGATAGATAGATAGATAGATAGATAGATAGATAGATAGATAGATGGATGGATGGATGGATGGATGGATGGATGGATGGATGGATGGATGGATGGATGGATGGATGGATGGATGGATGGATGGATGGACGGACGGACGGACGGACGGACGGACGGACGGACGGACGGACGGACGGACGGACGGATGGATGGACGGACGGATGGACGGACGTGAGGGTGTGTGGATGGATGGATGGATGCATAGATGGGTAGGTGAGTTGATTGATGGATGGATAGCCCACAAACTGTCTCACAACCAAACAAACACAAGAAGCGACATGGAAACAACAAACGGTCACATAGTATATCTTTTGTTATTAACTACATATTGAGAAAGAAGCCTTTAGTGGGGTATAAAATGTACTTATTTTGCTCACCTGGCTTTTGATAAGAATTAGCAATTTCTCTTTTTCGACCTGGTTGTGGTATTGCTCAAATGACACGTCAAAAAGACATGGGTGCTTCTGCCAAATTTACACTAGTTTTTCTTTCATTTCTTGGGTCAAATAGACCGAAAATAAGCGCTTTTTAACCTCTCCCCCAACCTCCCACTGGCCTGCAGATACCCATACTTGTGGATGCTGCTCTCTCATTGGCTGTAGGTAATCACCAATGTTTTTTTTCAATCAGAACACATTTCACATGGCATGATTCTGAATTGCCAACAGCTCCAGATATTTTCCATGCTAAATATCTGACGGGTGTCTCAGACTCAGACATATGTATATATATATTATTGGTGGCTATAGATTCATTTTTTTAATCTAGATTAATCTAGATTAATTTCAAAATTAATCTAGATTAATCTAGATTAAAATGGCTCATTTGAATTCTGCCGAAGGCATTCAGAATATGTGTGCTACCCAAATAATAAGTCTTTGAGAACGGGTTTCTCAAGCCAGGTGGCGCATTAGACCAGGGGCTCATCTCCTGTTTCCAAAGCGGATCACAAACTGCTTGAGAAACTGTTCTACTATGATAATTGTTAATGAAAATAATTATGTTCAATAAGATGTACTTGTGTTTACTAACTGTAAACAGTGATTTCATACTTGCTTTTGATGTGCGTACATACAGAAAATGCTGCTTCGCAAAGACAAGTTCACAGAGCCCTGACAGTGTCAAACATTGAGTATGTTTACATGGGCAACAATACTTTAATACGATTTTAAACAATACTCTGATTAAGTGTCTACCATGTAAACAGCGATTTTTGATTACTTAATGTGACTAAAGTCATAACTGAACTAAACAGAAATGGAATTGAGACGTGGAGTATGCAGATATTAGTGGCATTACTGACAAACTATTCCCGTCATGTAGGACTTTTCGCCATATTTTCCGACAAGATCCACACAGGCGGCTGTCAGTAAAAGACCGCACAGACACACAGACGCACAAACACAAACACACACACACACATCGCAAAATGTGGAAGTTTGTTTTCTTCTCATTTGGCGTGCGTTATTAAATTCCATAACACTCTCACCTGTCCTTACTCATTTATTTGCGTCTAATACCCCAGGTTGTCACGAAGGCATGAATTAAATATTCATGAGTTAAAGTGAAACTGCTCAACTGCAGTTAGAGTCAGGCATCCTGCTGATTTGATTCAGAAGGGCACTTCTTTCCCAGACGGCTCACCGGTCAGGTATACATCCGCGCTAAACTATCAAGGTGTAAGTCATCATAGCTTGCGTAGAAAAGACCCAGCTCTCACCCAACTTTGAGAATAGATTAACGACGATATTTTTTTTTTATTGCGCGATAAGAGTCTCGCGTTAACGCAGCACGTTAACGCCGATAACGGCCCACCACTAATATATATATATATATATATATATATATATATATATATATATATATATATATATATATATATATATATATATTAAGGGTGTAACGATACGCGTATTCGTATCGAACCGTTCGGTACGAGGCTTTCGGTTCGGTACGCATACGAACCGAACGATTCAGACAAATATCTAAAAAGATAAAAGAGAATAAATGTTTTCAGTGCAACAAGGCATCCCATGACGTGGCAGGCAACATCTGCCTTCCCCGCCCACCTCCAAACACTACTCTAGTCAGGCACACACTGCACTCAGGGTCGGAGTAAGCTCAACTGGCGCTCAAACCGAAAGTTATGCCGCTTTCAATCCGAAAAAGCCGGCGGTGCTGGGTGTTGATATGATGCCGGGTTTGTCCCGGACGAAAGCGAAGCCCGAGGGGCGCTGAGATGATGCAGGGTTTATTGCGGACGAAAGCGAAAGGGTGGAAACGCGCCGCGGACTGACTGCACTATAGCCTAGCTAGCAAAATGGCTAGGAACATTAATGTAATCCTCCTATAACCAACAGCGGGTCTGGCGTTTGGGAGCACTTTGCTTATTCCTGCTTTTCAGATCCACTGAAATGGCAGGTGACGGTCAAAACAAGCAGGTCTCGGCAGGGGCGGAGTGGACATTTTAAAAGTGGCGGGGACAGCTGTATGAAATTCAAAAGTTTACATTCTTAATCATCTGTTTCTAAATAGTCTGTCTCTAAAAGTGAGGGGGACATATCCCCCCCCCCCCCCCCCCCTCAATACACGATAGAGGATATCGTGTATTGATGGGGATAGGCAAAGATATTGCAGAGAGCTGAGATGACGACTTTAATATTTAGCTTGTTTCGCATTAATGTAGATATATTACATGTTTTAATTACATTATTGAATAAAATTAATAGCATTATTATTTTTTAATCATCATCATTAATAATAAATAAACTAAAAATAATTTGACAGCTTCAGCTGTTCACATCAACATGACCGGCACTTTCAGACTTCAGCACCACATGTCTTTAGCATGAATTGAAATAGACTTTCCCTCCTAAAGGATAAAATACAATAATTTTTAAAATTGCAATGCGATTAGTCATGTATTCGCAATTTCACATAAATCAGCATGCGAAAATTTTATTATTTTCATTGCGCTCTTTCTCTCTGCAGCAGCAGTTCACGTGCTCTGGATAAGCGCACTACCATACAGCCACATCTCGTAGCAAATTAATTTGCAACTTTGTTGCATAAAAAATAGGCTAAATAACAAAATTTAATTAACAAACAAATGAAATAAAATTATTTGTAAAAATGAAACTACAGAAAAAAGAAAATGAAAAGAACTGAAACCAGCTCAAATGTTCAGTTCTGGAATAACAGGTGTTGCGATCAAATTAATTCGATGGAATAATTAACACAGACAGGCGCATTTTTCAGAAAATAGCCTATTTTATTTTATTTAAAAATATGTTAGGCCTATATTTATTATATAGGTTATATTTTTTTAAATAGCCTATATTAAATTACCATTCATTTTGGCTTCAACGAATTATTGAACAGATTATTAATTAATTATTAACTTATCAAAAAACATTTTACTGAGCTCAGTGTCGGCCGTCACCGGATAAAGTCCAATCTTTCTTTAATTTTTTGGACTTTTGTTTGAAAGCTTAGTGGCATTGTAGAGGTCCAATTTACTGTTGTTTGATTTAAATTATAGCCTGTTTGTGCGCCAATAAACAAGTCAAAGGAATGAGTGAATTAATAAAATTATTCTTAAATGTCGATATTGTTTTTACTCAAAAAAATAACAAATGTTTTATAAAAATAAAATTAGCAATTTTCATAATTTATACGATTCAGTTAAATATAAGTTGGACATTTATGGGGCCATGTAACATGTTTTTGAGTTTGTTTTTTGTTCTAGTGATCTTTAATATATACTGGGTAGCTACGCAAAATATTTTCTAAAATGTCAAGCAGGAATTTGTCGATTAGCTTTAATTATGAAGACAAAGAAATATTAAAAATAACTAAAATAAAATGATAAAAAAAATACAAAGATAAAAAGAGCAGCATTTTGCTAAATATAATAGTCCTTTATATGCTTTAAATCCTGCTATGTGTTGTTTCATATTCGTTTTTATTTCACTTGATGAATTATTTATTTAATGTTTGAATGCTGAAAGAAATAACAGCCGTCCTTTAAATCATTATTTTACCATCAAAATGTAGTATATATTATATTATTATCAACTTTTGATATAAAACCGCTGTGTAATTTAATTGATTGTTAAAAATGAAATAATTTTATGGCATAACCGTGTTTAGTAGTTGCTTTCGCTTTCGTTCTTCACGGAAGCTGTAACAGAAGTGTGTGCCCCATTCACCTCTGACATGGCTACTCTGCCTGTAGCCTAGTTTGGGATTTTTTCGTTGTGACGATTAAGCAAGAATCATAATGTATTGCATATTCGGCTCATTCTTCAGTAGCCTCAACACAGGCTGGTAGCCTAGATTTAAACGGATCGTTTATAAGAATGAGCGATTAATAGATTAATTGATCGTTAATTTAAATGATCATTGATCATGGGATTTTGTAGAAACTGACATCCCTAGTTCAAAGTAAAAAAAAAAAGAAAAGAAGAGAGATCATGCTTTTATGATGTTAGTTTTCTTACAATAAAAGATTTCAATCAGAGAAATCCTCTGGCTTTTTTCCTCTTTTTTTTTTTTTTTTTGCTGTATCGAAAACATACCGAACCGTGACACCACTGTGTCGTATCGAACCGAACCGTGATTTTTGTGAACCGTTACACCCCTAATATATATATATATATATATATATATATATATATATATATATATATACACTTTTATGTACAGTTAATTTATTTATTTTTTATTAACTAATTAATTAAATATCATTTTTTGCCATATTAAATGTTTATTTATTTTGCAATCTATTTATACAAAATAAACAAAAAATATTAAATTGTTGTCCTGTTAGACATTATATGTTATTAGGCATGGGAGGATGACTGTTTTCAAGGTAGTGCAGCGGTTTGGAAAAGCCAAGGTTTTAAAACCACTAAAATTTTCTGCTAAGATATGTGTACAATATTTTTATTGACTTTTTTTGTTTGTTTTTTAAGACAACAGTATCTCCAGCAGAAAAGATATCCAAAGATGCCGTTTTAAATTGTATAGAAATCTGTGTTTTTGAAACAAATGAAGACAGCAGAAGTCAATGATTCATTTAAATTATTTAGCCTGACATGTTGTTAGTGCTTTAAGTACTTTAAATGTTCCTCAAAATAAAATATATTGTGTTCAAAGGGGGGAAAAGTTTTAATTTTTTACCCAGACATTTAAAAAGAATATATTTTAGAGCAGTAATCACAATACCGTGAAACCATGATACTTTTATCCAAGGTTATAATACCGTCAGAATCTTATACCAGCCCATGCCTATATGTTATTAGATATGTCACATCATAAATAGAACTACACCAAACTGAAATCTTCCGTTGTTGCATTTGTCAGCATTCTTACAGGCCATTACAGCAGAAAGTTAAAGAGTTCCCAAGAAAAACAAGCTTGAGTTTTTGGAAAGCATTCTCACAGTTAAAAGTGTGATGATGGGAGAGTGTGTTCGCTCTCAGTCTCACGTCTCCTCTTGCACCTCCAAGGCAGCGTAATTTGAGGTTGACGAAGGTGGAGCGTAAAACATGGAAGCTGCCCATTTTCCTCAGGATGATGAAAATTGATCCAACATTTCATATCATAACTGTCATATTATTTTCATTATTCCTGCCTGCAAGAATGTGGTATTAACACTAATGCAAACTCAGGTAAGGTAATTGCCACTAATGGATGTGAAGGACTCTAAAATTGGATGTCATTAAAGCCGTCAACACATTCTCTGGATAGTTCAATTGTGTGGCTATGCACTAAGAGAGAGAGAGAGAGAGAGAGAGAGAGAGAGAGAGAGAGAGAGAGAGAGAGAGAGAGAGAGAGAGAGAGAAAGAGAGAGACTGTGAGTAATAAACATATGGCTGTATGGAGAAAAGAGGTCAGAACTAGCAAATTGAGGTTATGCATGTAAGAAACTTTCAGGCACAAATCACACGTAATAAGATTCTTACTCACAGCTCTAATCTAGGCGTTTTAATGCAATTTCATGTTTTTTCATTTCACTTACAGAAGAGGAGAAGTAACCACACACTGCTGATAGACTGAAGCTATATGATGTTTGCAAAACCAACAATATGGAGGATGAAATGACAGATTCGCAAGGTGGTCAGACTTATTTTTTATCTTTAAAAAGAATATACAACAATATCTGTGCCAGGGAAAAATAATGGCCCAGTCTGCCCCTGCTAGCAAGTGTGACAGCATTACTAAAAATGTTAGTAATTTTACCTTAACGTTAACATTAATCCAACAGTGAAAAGAATTAACCACAAGTTTACTTACCATATGCTGTGAATGAAAATCAATATTATTTAATAGTATATATATTTTTAATTCAAGTAAAATGTATCATAATTGTTTATAATTGGGCAATGAATGCAGGGAAGAAACCACATGTTGCTAAAGGAGCTTCTGATAAATATTTCTAGGGATGTCCTGATCATGTTTTTTGCCTTCAAATTCAAGTCAGAGTCCGAGTCATTTGATTTTGAGTATCTACCGATACCGAAACCCGATCCGATACTTTTATAATACATAAAAACAATAAAGAAGAGAGAAGAAACAGATCCAGGATGTTCCTTATTTTTTATTAAATTCACCTTATTTTAACATTCAACAACTCTGACAGATTCAATAACTTTGTTGAGAACAGACAGAGCACTTCTGTGAGGTAGCTTGAACAATCAAGTAATAAATAACATAAATTCTTCACTTTTAGACTTTAGTACAAGAGTAAATATAAAGAAAAACTCTAATATAAAAACAAATAGCACCTCAACTTAAAACACCCAGCAGGCAATCCCAAGTTTACATATCTGACAGTTTGCTACAGCAATGCTGTCATCATCAACTTTATAATATCTTCAGACCACAGAAATACTCTCGCTTTTCACTCAGTTTCCACTTCAAGCTGCTTCAGTGTTGTTCTTTGCCAGCATTTGACAAATCGTCACCTTAGAATTATAAGGTTCTGTCTGACATTTTTGTCAAAATTGAGTTATCGACATATTCTTATAAAATGACAACTTATTTACATTATGGGGTTTTTTTTATAAGTTGTTTACATTTTAAGACTTTTTATTTAAAAAACAAACGTTACACACGTACTGTTTACTATGGAATGCAAAAACTTTGCAGCTCAAAATCTCAAAATCATTCAGAACGCAGATAGAACCTTATAATTCCAAGGTGACAAAATAGCACCTCTGCAACAAAGTGATGTCAGGTCTGCGGTGCAACCGCATAACTATAGATGTGTAAAATATATTGAAAAAATATGTTCGAGTCCTGATCAGGAAGTAACGTCCGATTCCAATCGAGTCTAAAACAGCGTGATCGAGCCCGATTTCCGATCACGTGATCAGATCTGGACATCCCTAAACATTTCTATTCACTCTAGCTTCTTATGAAAACATCCACCAAATGATGATCCACCATTTAAGTTCAAAAAATAATCCTAATGAGTGCTGTGAACTTAATCCATTTGAGTAATCGAAGCAATTTGAGCACAGTAAAACCCAATAAATGAAGAGAATTCATACTAACTGAGTACTGTAAAACCCAATAAGTTAAGGGAACTCAAACCGTTTGATGAAACCGATTGCAACAAACTATTTGAGTTAAAAAAATTAATCTATTTGAGTATTGTGAACTTACTCCATTTAAGTTGAAGTAATGAGGTATTTAATTAACTCATTACCTTCAACGCTGAGTTCAAAACTCTTTTCAAATGAGTAGAAATAACTTTCAGTACATTTTGAGTGAACGACACTCATTTCATTTGATAAAGTTGACTGTTTGGTTTTACAGTGCACTAATGACATTTACAGGAACATATTATCATTGAATAAATTATTGTTGTCATGCAGTTCTTTGCACAACACCAAATAAATACCACAAAAAACTCAACTGTGGCTATGATTGTACTTGTGATGCAGATTGCTCCAGGCTCTCCAGTTCTGCAGACAAAAACATTTCAGTTGGCACAACTTAAAATGTTTTGTTACAGAGTAGTTCACCTCTCTAGAAAATGAATAATCTTATGTTAAACCAACTGAATCTTTTTTGTATCACTGACAAATAAATTTAGGTCAGTCCAGCTGATGATTTCAAAAGTTGAGTGAACAAGAAAAAGCGAAAGGAAATAAGGATTATGTTTTATTGTTGTTGTACTGACTTTTTTTTTTACAGTGTGTGCTGAAATATTCCAGTCCCAAACACTAAGCACAACTCACTGTGTTTGCATTCTGAGCAGCGAAGAAGAAATTATTTTGGTTTTTGCAACGTTAAGCAAAACTAGTGGGCATAAATATGTCTAATTTTAAAAAATGCTTGAATTTTCGCAGTATCCAGAAGCGTAGCCCAGTTCTTGGGCCCTATACAAAGACACAAAGGCCCCTTTCCCATTATTCATGATCCATGCTATTTATCACTTCTTTAATTAAACAATGTTACTTAGACTGCTCTCCCTCGCAGCCAATTAGCATTTAGCATTGTTCCTAAACAACCAGGTAACAATCCATGTTTGTATGCACGCTGTCCCTATGAGAAGATGTTGACATGTAGGTGTGTTGAATCTTGGAGCTTGTTAATTGGATGAGATTATTGAGCTCAGCTCAGGAGCACGCAGATATACACACAATATCACAACCAGTGTTGGGGAAAGTTACTTTAGAAAGTAATGCACTACAATATTGAGTTACTTCCCAAAAAAGTAACTAGTTGCATTACAATACTTTTGAGTTACTTTTGCATTACTTTTTCTGACCTGGCTGAGGCTTGATCTGTTTCATAACTTGCAGGATTTTTTTCTTCTTCTTTTTATTTACATAAAGGAGCTCTGCAATTAGCAAGGCGCATAGTCTACACCAGGGGTGCTCAACCCTATTCCTGGCGATCGACCTTCCTGTAGTTTTCAGTTGCAGCCCTTATCAAACACACCTGTCTGTAATTATCAAGTGCTCCTCGCGTTCTAAATAATTGGTTCAGGTGTGTTTGATCAGGGTTGGAGCTGAAATCAGCTGGAAGGTCGATCGCCAGGAACAGGGTTGAGCACCTCTGGTCTACACCTTCATTTTCCTTTAAAAAGACACAGAAAAAAATAATAATGTAGGAGAATCTTATCTTGTGTGATGCGATGGCACAGTAGGTAGTGCTGTCGCCTCACAGCAAGAAGGTCGCTGGTTCGAGCCTCAGCTGGGTCAGTTTGCGTTTCTGTGTGGAGTTTGCATGTTCTCCCCATGTTCGCGTGGGTTTCCTCCGGGTGCTTTGGTTTCCCCCACAAGTCCAAAGACATCCGGCACAGGTGGATCTCTCGAGCTATATGCCACATGTACAGATTAATGAAAGTGTAAAGCAATGTGTTGTTACTTTTGTGCTTTTTGTCTTATTAGTGAAGTAAAATCACTGTCCATTGATACAATCCCCTTTGCTCTTTCTTTGATCCATTCAGAATAATGAGAACTTCCATCTCAGAAATGTAAGGCTCTGCCATCTTGGTTTCTTTGTTCCCGCTTTCTCTCATAGAGTATGGGATTCAACGTGACTATCTTCATTTTAATTCAGCTATTTATTTTTATAAGCTAATTAATTAAACTAAAAAGTAACTCACATTACATTTTTTTAACAAGTAACTCAAATATTATTACTTAATTTTTTTTATAAAACATTTTTT
This sequence comes from Danio kyathit, assembly GCA_903798195.1. Lineage (NCBI taxonomy): Eukaryota > Metazoa > Chordata > Actinopteri > Cypriniformes > Danionidae > Danio > Danio kyathit. Next base: position 39,379,910 of record LR812535.1, read on the forward strand.
TATTGTAGAAAAAAAAGCACTTGAAATTTAAGATGAAATGACACTTTTTTTACATTTTAACTTTCCCCCTCTCCCTCCCCCAAAGCATCCAAATTCAGTTGAACAGGTAAATGTATTGTTATACAGGCAAAGAAAAACATATAATGTATTCCACATACAAAAATACACATATACACATATCAATCAATTAACCAGTAGCGTGAGAGGTATTTGCTTGTGCCATTCTAAGGTTTTGTTCCAAAAATTAAATAAACAGATCCTAAATTTTATGGTACTCCTTTAATTTGCCCTTTATATTGTAGGTGATTCTTTCCAGTGCAATGTAATGTGTCAAATCTTTCAGCCAGTGGTCAATGGATGGACTTTCTACTCTATGTTCTTCCAATAGAGTGATACCAAATGACTTGTAATGACAAGACACGTGTAAATCATTTCAGTTTGATAACCTGGTAAGGACAAACTTACATGAAATAAACCCTAAGCGCATATTTTAGGTGTAACTGGAATTGTTTTTCAAATAATTGAGGAGATTAATGTGATTATGTTTTGCTAGAAAATCCTAACATTCCCAGATACAATGAAAGAATGTTCCTTTATGTTTTTGAAATTTGAAACATACATCTGGGATGTTTGGGTCAAACTTATTTAGTTTTTTAGGTGCGCATTGCCCAGTTATATTGGATCGTTTTAAATCTAATATTAATTGACAAGTTCTGGGCTTTAACACAAATTTAGCTCCATTCTAAATCTGTCATGTCATATTGCAAATCTGTACACCAAGAATCTTATTACTTATTTTTTAAAAAGTAATGCGTTACCAGACGGAATCTGCAGACGTTTTTTGCTATTTCTGCTGAGAATTTTGGTAAAAATCTGCGGATTTCTGTGGAATTATTTTAGGAGTATCATAACTAAAACCTTAATATGTGAAATAAAAAAATAATACTTTTTTTAACTTTTATTTAATGTTTAAAATGGAAATCCAATTAGATTCACTTTATTTGGTAAACAAAGCAAGTCTCTCATATAATATATCTACTAAAAGACAGAAAGTATTACTTTACAAACTGCATTGTACATAAATCAGATGAACATTTTCATATTAGTCAATAATATTACTGTAATTAATATAAAAACTGAATAAATTTAGATTTACACACATTTACTCGAGTAAATAAACAGAATTAATGATGAGCTAAAAATCTGCGTAAAATCTGCGGAATTCTGAAAAGTGTGAGTGCTCTGAATCGGGCTCAGACGTGGTTCAGTTGGCCAGCCCTGGCCCGGTTGGAAGAGATGTGCCAGAGCACGGTTCACTTGAGCTTTGGCGCGGTACGCTTGTAGTGTGAGTGCAAAGCGCGCCTGAGCCTAAAACGATTCAAGGCAACTGTACCTAACGTGAGTGCGCCCTACGTCTCTGGCTGTATCAGTGGCATATCCGATATTAGTATCGGACTCAGAGCAACCCTATTGATCAAGTTCAAAGAAGAATATCGCTTGTGTACGCCTCCGAAGAAAGTCACACATCCTGAATAAAAAGAAAATCAGTTTTACATTAACTGTCGCTTTAAAAACAAAGTTTTGGGAACATGCATGTTCATATTTGCATTCCGATTATTATTATGTCACCGCAACACTGTCAAACGCTCAATGGAGGATGACATCAAAAGCACAGCTATTAAGTGAAATTGATATCTTATCATGAAACAATGAACAAGAATTATACAACTGGCAACACCATCACGGCATAATTAACAATCTAAGCATTTTGATTAGTGCCACACCAATGTCATATATCTCCCAATTAAACTTCCCGCGATCCTGTGGGTCACGCTAATGTCATTTCTTACATGTATTTTGCTTCAGCGCACATAAAAGACAAGACAGTGATCCCAAGTTTTGCTCGGCCTCTTTCAAATCACCGCATGACAGCTATAAATTAAAGCATCATCCTGAGAGGGAGAGAGGACCATAAACAATGATTTTCAGTCGCATGTGCGCCGCTTCCCCCGTTGCTTAAAAAAACAAGGATGAGGTAAATGGCAGAGGAGTGAGAGTTAACCAGAGACCTCTCCGACTGCTCCTCAGAAACGACTCGTGAAGGGAGATAATTGATGAGAGTGAAAGAATGGATCTCTACTCTTAAATAACAGGATTCGTTCTAACCTGCGCATGAAGGTGTTCGTAGCCAGTTAGCGGCTGATGACAAAAGGGACACGAGGCGAGTATTCTACCCTGTCAGGAAGAGGCCACTGCAAAGTGTGCTCTGATATGTCTCCTATTCATCTGAGCTGGGTAATTACTTCAAACCCTTTATTACAATGGTAATGAGACGCTACCGCACTATCAACCTCTGCCAAGCAAAAACAAGCCGATCTAGAAGAACTTCAGACTGATCTTTTGTCTGTCGCTGGGGACGAGCTGTCTAGTTTCAGAACAGTGTGGTTTGGAAGAAATAAAAAAGAGAGATTTTTTTTTTTTTTGGATTTCTTTTCTTCAATTGTTAAGATGTTGTGCGGGTAAATTTTGACATGGCGACAGTAAAATTAGTTGCCTTCAGAACTGCCTTAATCCTTGTCCAATTCTGGTGAGCCTGTGCAAACTGTAGCCTCAGTTTCCTGTTCTTAGCTGACAGGAGTGACATCCGGTGTGGTCTTCTGCTGCTGTAGCTCATCCACCTCATAGTTCGACGTGTTGTGTGTTCAGAGATGCTCTTCTGCACACCTCGATTGTGACGAGTGGTTATTTGTGTTACTGTTGCCTTTCTATCAGCTCAAACCAGTCTGGCCATTCTCCTCTGACCTCTGGCATCAACAAGGCATTTGCGCCCACGGAACTGCCGCTCACTGGATATTTTCTCTTTTTCGGACCATTCTCTGTAAACCCTAAAGATGGTTGTGCGTGAAAATCCCAGTAGACCAGCAGTTTCTGAAATACTCAGACCAACCCTTCTGGCACCAACAACCATACCACGTTCAAAGTCACTTGAATCACCTTTCTTCCCCATTCTATTGCTCTGTTTGAACTGCAGCAGATCGTCTTGATCATGTCTACATGCCTAAATGCATTAAGTTGCTGCCATGTGTTTAGAAATTTGCGTTAACAATCAGTTGGACCTAATAAAGTGGCCAGTGAGTGTATATTTGTAATGAACGGATATTTGTATAGTTTTGGAACATGCAAATGAGCACGTTAGGATTCTACAGTTTCAGTATTTAGTGAATAACACAGTGGTTGTCAAGTTGTAGCCGGTTAGCTGCTACTGGTAGATGCACGGTATTTAGACTAATACAGTGAGGGAAATAAGTATTTAATCACACTGTGATTTTTCAAGATCTCCTACTTAGAAATCATGGAGGGGTCTAGAATTTTCAGTATAGGTGGAATTCCACTGTGAGAGACAGAATCTAATAATAAAAATGCAGAAATCACATTGTATGACTTTTTAACAATTTATTTGTAAATTACTGTGTGAAATAAGTATTTGATCACTTGAGTCAAGCATTTTAAATATTTAGTACAGAAGCCTTTGTTAACAATTACAGAGGTCAAAGGGTTCCTGTAGTTCTTCACCAGGTTTGCACACACTGAAGGAGGGATTTTGCCCACTGATCTTCTCTAGATCTGTGGCTCAGTGGTCAGCACTGCCGCATCACAGCAAGAAGGTTGTTGGTTCGAGTCCCAGTTGGCATTTTGTGGTTTTCCCCTACAGTCCAAAGACATGCACTATAGGTGAACTGAATAAACTCACACTCATAAAGTTGTATGAATGTGTGTGAATAAGTGTTTATAGGTGTTTCCTTGTACTGGGTTGCGGCTGGAAGGGCATCCGCTGCATAAAACATATGCTGGAATAGTTGTCGATTCATTTTGCTGTGGCGACCTCTGCAATAGAGACTGAGATGAAGGAAAATGAATAAATGAATATGTTACATCTGTTACATAACTATTGCCACTTTGTTTAAGATGGGTTGTGTTGGGCTTTATTCTGTGATAACAACCAGCTGAATGTACTTTATCCTTTACTTTCATTACAGAAAGTCTCAGAAACAAATCTACAATACACTGAAAAACACTGAACAACTCATTAAATGCAGTTTAAGGGTTAGTTCTCCACATTTTGGTTCCCCAAGGGTTATAGTTCCCAAAAAACCTGAATGTCATTCCAAACCCATGAGAAATTCCTTCACCTCAAAATAAAAATGAATATATATTTAAACAAATTAGAGAGATGTGTGTCTTTCTTCTCTCAAAATAGATTACTTTAGGTTTCCTCAGGTACTATAGTGTTTCTGAGCATCAAGATTTATTAATGAATGCTACGTCATACTGTACTACTGAATAGTGAACTGATAATAGTGTAGTATACTTTTTTTTTTTAACTGTGGTGTAGTATAATCTACCATATAGTTAAACTATCAGTATTGAGTAATTTGCTTATTTTAGTTGTTATAATACCACAGCAAATATAGAATTACCGCAACATATTCATTCAAGTACTTTACTATAGTATTGTTCAAAAACACAATAGTATATTTACCATAATTTACTACTGTATATTATTTGTTCATGTGGGTTTATTCACATGTAAACACTAATCAGTGAACAATGTTTACAGCATCCAATGAGATTACGTGAGAACTAATGAGGTTCAGTCTTGTGTGTCACAGCTTGAGGTCAATGAGGTTCATTCACACATGGCAAACAGGTATAGTGGAGCTGCTGTTTATGTTCGCTGATCAGTGTGAATAAAGCCTAAAGCAACACTCACAAGACATTGAGCAAGCAAAATTTCTTCAGAAACTGCAATGTCTTCATGATATAATAAGGCACTGAATATCAGGTTACAATGACTAAATTGCTAGTGAATGTTGGGCCAATAAACAATTCAGCTGAGTAACTAAAACATGAGTTTCTCCAAGCCCAGCCTGACACTTTTCTATCCATGTGTATTATTTAGTTAGTTAGAGATTGGTGTGTGCATTATAAGCAGACATGTCCCAGATGTCCAGGTACGTGTCTGAGTGCCTCCTCACTTTTAAATAAATACATCTTTGATTGTGATTTTTAAGTCTTTAATATTTAAATCCAATTTTTTTTTTCCTCAAAGGCATAATAGAAAAACATTGTTTGCTTGTAGCAAACAGTGGTGTGTTAGCCATACTTCAAGGTGCCATAGAATGCATTGATGCAATATGTTTTCTCTGATGTCTATATAGAAGATATTTGGCTCAGGAAATAATTTCAGAGAAGATTTTTCAAATCAATAAATATATGTTATGAATGGTTTTGACAGTAATCATTAATATTATTAAAGAACTCTGCCTGACATGCATGTGCGCACACAGCTTGATATACTAAGAAATACATACTGTATGTGCAAAAAAATAATCAGTTGTCAAGAATATTAAAAAGGTTTCTTGTTAAATTACAATTATTTTAACGGAGGTATTGGAGAGCTTTATTTTAGCTAAAAGGTAAGAGTGAGTGAGTGAGATATTTTTATGTCACCGGAGTTACTCTAATTTGCTCCTGAGTTGTGTTGTGGATGAATTATAGACTACATTTTAGTTACAGTATCAGTCTCATCAATTTTATTGGCGTCAGAGTGATATGACATGATGCATAAACATAAACTAAACACTTATATTCAACACAGGCTCATTCTGAAAACGTCCCGTGAACGTTTCTGGAGACCGCAAATTATGTAGCCGGAGGTACGTATGGCTCTATTTAATTTTTTTAAGCGATTGCTATGGGGCGGTATGACGCCGTTCCTTTTGGCGCTTACCAGCTGACCGCTTACATCCGTGTGGAGGGCTTTCCCGCCGCAACCAGTTTGTCTAGTTAGCTCGTCGTCTACGTCGGCGAACTTGAGACGCAGAGAGGAGTTGACCACGACGACGATGACCGGGTTCGAGTCTGGGGAAGAGCAGTTCCAGGAATCAGGTAAGACAAAAACAGAATCCAAAAAATAAAATGAACGAGTGAATAACAGGGTGAGATTGTGGTAAAATCTGAAAACGTGGTAAAAATCAGATGAGGGCTTTTCTTTTTCTGGACAGCTTTTGTAAAACGTTGGTTGGGTTTAGGGAAGTATGTGGGTGGGTGGGTCAATCTATAAAATTGGTTGGGTTTAGGGAATGAGGAGGGTGGGTCAGTCGATTGGCCGGTCGCCCAGTCAACCATTCAGTCATTCAGTCAGACAGACGGTCGGTCGACAGCGGTCTCTGGTGGGTTTACACGAGAACAGTGCGGCCGCAAACGGCACTTGCGAGAGACATTTGAGATACGAAAAAGCGCACACAGCGGCCTCTCGCGGATTCATGAAAACAAAAACTGCAAAAATACGTACCTCCCGGGACGTATTTCACTGTCTCCAGAAACATCCACGGTACTACATTTTCAGAATGAGCCTGGGTTGCTTATATTCAGTAGTCCATGTGTTTATTGCCTCATTACATACACACATGGCTAATTTCACAATATACACAATAAACTAACAAAAGATAATCTAACAGATGCTATGTCTCTTCTAGGTGGCACTTAATACATTTTTAATCCATATATCCCTGATTAGCTGTGATTACTCTATGGACAAACATGACTGTCTGCTTTACAAAACTGCTCCTTCCTGTCCATTTTTAAAGTATGAGTCTTAACTAAAACTTAAAAATAAGAGGGGAATCTTGTTGTAATCTCAGTAGAAAAACAGTTGCATATTAATGATCCCATTTAGACCGTTCCGATTGGTCTGATTTTCATCTGGATTTTACACTTACAGAATTTACATGAGAGTGAGGAAACAGTGTTTTTTTAAAGCTCAAAAATGTATGTTATTTCCACGCACTGAACTCTTATTATTCAGCTATGCCTGTCCAGATTTTGTTCTATGGCACATATCGGCTAAAATAACTGTAACACAATTTTAATAAACTCTAAATTAATGGATCAACAGTCACTTAGTGGGCATCGTTTTAATAATAAATTTTTAATCCATATATCCTGAATACATTTTTAATCCATATATTCTGCATTTTGAGTTCTTATTATCTGTGAACACTCTGTGGGCAAACATGGCTGTCTGCTTTACACAACGGCTCCTTTACTCTTCCTTCATATCCTGTTTTTAAAGTAAGAGTCCCACTTACAGTACGTAGTAAGTATAATACAACCTTAGAAAACCTTAAAAATGGGAAAAAATTGTTGCAATCTCACTAAGAAATGTTGTAGCCCAGGGGTGACCAACCCTGTTCCTAGAGATCTACCGTCCTGCAGATTTTAGCTTCAATTCATATCAAACACACTTGCCTGTAATTATCAAGTGCTGTTCAGGTCCTAATTAATTGGTTCAGGTGTGTTTGATCAGGGCTGAAGCTAGGGCTGGGCGATTTTTCGATTAATTGGAATTTACGTTTTAAGACGATTTTTTTTTTTATAAAATAGAGAAATCGCTTTTTTTTTTTAATAAAAATATTAAAGCCGCTTTTCCACTGTCGTGCCAAACCATTCTAAACTGTTGGACAACCGTGCTGAATTGTGCTGATTCTGTGTGTTGACGTCGCGGCTCTTTTGATGAGCTACCACAGCTGGTTTAGTGGAAGCGCGCCAGAGCGGACTGGCCATTGGGAACACTGGGATATTTTCCTGCTAGAGCAACAACAGCCCCGCTGCCAGGGCAACCGCAGTCAGCCAGCCAGCTTCGCTAATGTTTCCACGCGTATCGTGCTGTTGTTCGCGTCCCCGCAGCCGTCTGTCTCTCCCGCACGAGCTGCGAGATGGGCGCGCGCGCGAGGAGAGGAGGCTCGACAGGCAGAGGTGTGGGCAACCAACTTAACTTTCTAGATCGCTTTTAGTCACTTTGGCCCGCTCACCCATCGCTTCTCACACACACGAGGAAATAATTGCACCTAATTCAAAGCCCAGACGGCAGGTTTTGTATATTATACCCGCGCACCACCTGAAGGACGGTTACGGCGTGTTGTAAATGTCGGTCACCGCAGAAAGTCAAATCTTTCTTTAATTTGGACTTTTGCTTGAATTACGGAGTGGCACAGTAGCTGTCCAAGGTACTGTATGAATTAAATCATAACCCATATATGCACCAATAAACAAGTAAAATGAATGAATGAATAAAATAAATATGGATTCTTAATTGTCGGTAGTTTGTACTCAAAAAATCAATACCTATCGACAAATGTTTTATTAAAATAAATTGAGCAGTTTTCAACATTTCAGCTATTGGCCGTTATACGATTCAGTTAAATATAAGATAGCCATTTAAATATAGATAGATATGTAATATAGATAGATATATTAAATATAGACATAGACATTTAAATATAGATAGATACGGTAATCTTTAATATATACTGGGTGGTGTAGCTACGCACAAATATTTTCTAAAACGTCAAGCAGATATTTGTCTATAGCTCGTTAGTTATTTATGAAGACAAAAAATAATTAAAATACCAAAAATTAAACTATAAAATTACAAAGATAAAAAGAGCAGCATTTTGCTAAATATAGTCCTTTATATCCTGATATGCTGTGTTGTTTCATTCGTTTTTTTATATTTAACTTGATGCATTCGTTATTTAATGTTTGAATACTGAAATCGTTTAAATGGTTATATTTTGCCATCAAAATGTAGTATATTTTATATCATTACCAACTTTTGATATAAAACCGCTGTTATTTTATTGATTGTTATGAAATAATTTAAGTGCTATATTTTTTATTAGTGAAAGTGCCCGCTCACTTTGACAAGGCCTGTCTAAATATATATTTCTGCCATGCCACTAATTCAGATAAACTATTGTTGCATTATCATTGTTTATTTTTCTGTTATGTACAGAGATTTGAAATATTTATTTCCCCTCCAATCCTTTTCAATCTTCACGTTACATTTTGGTCATTTTCTCTCCAAATAAAATTTGCCCAAAGCTGCACAACATATGACCTCTACATAAATACGGGTGCTGTGAATTCTATTGTAGCTATGTTTAGCATCCCTATATGAGAGAGTGCCATAACCGCGTTTAGTCACACGGTTGCTTTTCTTTTACAAGTGAGCATGAAAAACACTAGTTTCGGCATTTATTTCAATTTAAATGAACAAGGTAAGCTGGTAAGGTAGTTACAGAGTAAAAAAAAAAACAAATAAATAAATAAATAAAAAAATTGAAATCGTGAATCGGTCAAACTTTATGAAAAAATCTAGTTTTTGAAGTTCAAAATATATGTTATTTCCATGTACTGAACTCTTATTATTCAGGTATGCCTGTCCAGATTTTTGTTCTATGGCACTTATAGGCTAAAATATCTGTAACACAATTTTAATAAACTCTAAATTAATGGATCGACAGTCACTTAGTAGGCATCGTTTTAATAATACATTTTTAATCCATATATCCTGAATACCTTTTTAATCCATATATCTTAGAAAACTTAAAAATAAAGGGAAAAAAATGTTGTAGTCTCACTAGGAAACGTTGTTATCAATAAAACTCTTGCATAATAATAATACCATTTAGATCATTCCAATTGGTCTGATTTTCACCTGGATTTTACACTCACGGGATTTACATGAGAACAAGTAAACAATGGTTTTTGAGGCTCAAAAATGTATGTTATTTCCATGTACTGAAGTCTTATTATTCAGCTATGCCTGTCCAGATTTTCGTTCAATGGCACTTATAGGCTAAAATAACTGTAGCACAATTTTAATAAACTCTAAATTAATGGATCGTCGGTCATTTAGCAGGCATCATTTTGTAATTAAAAACAATTTTGCAACTTTTAATTTGTTCTGGGTGGTGCATACACACTTGTTTGATTCATTTGAAAAGCCCATTGATTATGAACAGATCAAGCTTTAGATGTGACATGCCCAGAATTGTTTCACACAAGATGGCTTACAATAGCTAAACGTGTATTTTTAAAAACCTGTCCTTTGTGTGTCCTTTTCACACACATATAATGACATGAAAAGACATGCACCAGGTGAAGGTTAAATAAAGAATTAGATGGAAAAAACACTGTGTATAATTACTGGCCCCAGTTAATTTCTGGAGCACTAATGGAAGCACATGGAGGGGTGAAATGTCTTGGTTGCATCATTTTATCGGCTATATTTTCACTGAATCTCTACGTCTCTTTGTCAAAAACAACCCACTCTGTCCTGTCGATTGTATCTCGTAATTATCCCTTATTGTTGATGACATTCTACATAACATAAGTTCAGGTCTGCAATAAGACAAAGCGCAGCCGTTGAACCCATCAGGCTGAAAGTGGTTAAATTGTGACATCATCCAAGTTGCACAAATGTTGAAAAACAGGAAATCAAATTATATTGAACAAACACATTTTTATTTAATGGCTTTGCTTTTTTATAATTGCTTAAAAGACAAAAAAAGCTCAGCTTAAAAAAAAAAAAAAAAAGGTTCACCCAAAAGTCACCTACAAATGTGCTCTTAAAAATAAAGCTTTTTCCATTAAGAACCTTAATTTGGAACCATTCTGCTGAATTAAAGGTTCTGTAAAGTTTATTATTATTATTATTATTATTATTATTATTATTATTATTATTATTAATAAAAAGAAAAAAAAGGTTCTTTTAAAGCATTTTTGGGGAGAACCAAAAAAGGTTATTCCATGGTATCACAAAAGCACCATTTATTTTTAATAATGCTATTTTTTAAAACACAAAAGGAGATATTTAGCAGAATGCTTGCGCTTCTCTTTTCTGGCTGTGGATTTAAATTTTGACCAGAACTTGGACAAAATATTTATAAGCTACATAATATTTCAAATTGACTGATTATTTAATATGCAAGCAGTGTTTATTCAGTATTATATTTTTATAGTGTATTTCAAATTACTTAATTTTGATTTATTTATAATACTTTAACTTATTACTTTATTATATTTTTCAAGTAACAAAAATACCTTCATGTTTGTTTTATTGTTATAAGCTAACTGAAATAAAATGTTTTTATTAAATGGTGTAAATCAGATTTACTTTAAATGTACATACTGTCACCCGACAGGTAGAGGACATATATAGGCAAAGATTCTGCTTCACTAGTGTATTTATCATGGAAATCCAAAAGAATAAATGTGATTGTTTATGTTATTATTGCAATAAGTTAGCATTTTAGAGGTTATACTGCATTAGTTAATATAAGTTAATGTAATATTTTCTGTTTACTTTTAAATCTCATGCATTAAAGTAGGAAATTACCCATTGCAAGTTTAATGTAATATAGTTTGGTATATTTACCTTCAGCCCACGGCTCTCAATATTTGGTTTTGACCCTTTTTGCAAAAAAAAGTTTGGGCACCCCTGCTTTATATTATATTAACATTGACAATGGTCTGTGTAATTAATTAAGTCTGTGCGACACTGTTATTATTTAATCTGTGCGAATCAATCCACTGAAAAAAATGTTTCATAGTAATCTACAAACAAAGTCTGACCATGTGCTTCTACATGTCAGTTTGACAGCTTCAACCACTATATTCTTAAATATGCCCCTCTCACCATTAGTTTGAGGGAATGACGTGCAAAAAGAAAAACCCACCCCTTACTCAATATTCTGTTTCAGTTGGAACAACATACTGAAATAAAAGTCTTCTCAACTCCTGGTTTACGCAGACTTTTCACTCTGCTTTGTGTCATGGCCACATCACCACCTCATGTGTGCGTTTTTTTTTTATTATTATTATTATTATTCAGTGTCCTGTCATCATTGATTTCTTACTTAACATGTTTCTTACTTAACGACGTGTTTATTTTATTTACTTAGTTTTACAGTACAATACTGTAATACAGTATACTGTACGTTATTACAAAGAAGGTACTGTAACTGAATGGCATAAGCAGAAATGGAACTTGTGAGCTTCAATGAACTGGAAAAGTATTATACTCAAAAAATTACATTTGATCTTTGTAATTAAGTTAAAATTAGTTGGAATAACACAGTTTTTGAGTTTTTTAAGACAAAAGATTTTAGTTTTAAAATGCATACGTTTTGCTACGGTTAAACCTTCTATTCACACTACCCCAGAGTATTCGAGCCCTGAAAATTGAGCTTTTTGGAAAGAGGTCATTTTTGTTTTTAAATGCTGCTCCATGTTAGTGTGGATGGGGGAAAACGAAGGATATAATAACTTATCTTTGCTCTTAGCCAAAACGCGTTACCCGGAGAACAAGTAATAGATTCAAAAGATTATAGAGTCGATAAATATAGACAAGATGAATTACATATCACATTTAACAACTATAGTGAGATAAAATCCAGCAGTAGATCCTTGGTGAACTGTCTGACGTGCGCTGTTCTCACCTGAGTAGGTGGGCTCAAAGCACCCGCTGACTGCCTGGGGCTCAGACCTTCAAATATGCTGCAGCACATGACAGAGAGTGTGTGTGGTCTTGTGATGTGCGTTTTCAGGAGTATAGTGTGGACAGAGATCTTTTCAGAAACGCTAGAGGAGTTGCCAGTGTGGACATGGATCGTTTTGGGTCTAAAATGGCATTTTAAAACTTAAACATATTAGTGTAAGCCGCCTTAAACCCACTCAAACCAATAAGTTAACTTAATTCCTTCATGTTTCCAAGCACAAATCGATTGTGTGGAACCCAGCATATTTTACAGTGAAGGAAATACTTTGTACAAATGAAATAATTTTGTACAATTTCTCACCCAACGTCATTATACTGCTGAAATGCGATCTGTGTTAGTTTTGTCTCTGAAACTATCACACATGTAAAAGGCCATGGAGACATAGAAACATCCAATACTCTCTACATATTTACAGACACACTCCTTCACACACAACCAGCTTATGGCTAAAACTGTTTGCCTCTCTGTGTCCACACTGGACCATCCCTAGACAGGAATCCAATTAAGCAGCTCTGGTTTATCCTCATCCGATCCTTTTTTCTCCAGCACAAGTGAAGGGAGCAAGGGGCCACTGAAGCAGGTTTTCTTACAGCAGGAGTGGGACACAGGCCCACCAGCTCGTGGTCTGGGATCTCAATGCACACTGAAAACATACACAGAGAGAACGCGACAGACTAAGTACATGTAAATACACACCAATATGCTGATCCCTCACAAAAAACTGCTTAGTGAAATAACCTGTTGTCCCGCAAACTAATAACACAGCGATTATTGAGTTATTGAATATGTTTATTTCCCAGTATCGATGTAAAAATGTAATCTAACATGCGTATCTAATGTTTAATTTATCATGAATCGCTTTCTGCAAAAGCTGGGCACACACCACACGATAATTCACAATAGACAATTTCTCGCCTTACGACAATAATGTTGTGATTATCTTGGTGATTCTAAAGACTATTTCATTTGATTTTCTTGTGGTGTGAGGTGTGTTAAGAGTGACTCTGCTCAGAAGAATGTTGGAGGCACTCTGATTGCAAAGCAACCCTGACAAAAACAAACAAATAAGCCAGAGATTATAACATTACGATATAACCAATCTGACAAAAGACAGAAACATAAATCATTGTGCAGCACAAAGTGAAATGGATTTGGACTAAAGAGATGGAGGTTCAGCTTGTGTATTTGTGGCAACAGCACAAATGTTGATTTGTTTATTCTTCCGCCATGTTTATTCTCAAGTCTTCTACAAGATTCAACCCAGGCTCATTCTGAAAATGTTCCTCTATATACATTTCTGGAGAGCGCCAAATATGTCCCAGGAGCTAGAATTTTTTGCAGTTTTTGTTTTCTCGAATCCACAAGAGGCCACTGTGTACGCTTTTTAAGATCTCAAATTTCTCTCGTGAGTGCCATTCGCTCCTGCTGTTCTTGTGTAAATCCACCAGAGGCCGCTGTCGACTGACTGACCGATCGACTGACCCACCCTCCTCCTATTCTAAACCCAACCAATAATGTTTTCAAAAGCACAGATTGACCTGCCCACCCCCTTCCCTAAACCCAACCGACAGTGTTTTAAAAAAGCAGTCCAGAAAAAGAAAAGCTCTCGCCTGATTTTCACCACGATTTTCAGATTTTACCACATTCTCACGCTGTTATTTACTTGTTTATTTATTTTTTGGCTTCTGTTTTTGTCTTAACTGCTTTCTGGAACCGCTGTTTGCCAGACTCGAACCCAGTCGTCGTGGTCAGCTCCTCTCTGTGTCTGAAGTCCACCAACGTACATCGCGAGCTACTGGATTACCTGGTAACAGCAGGAAAGCTGTTCATACAGAGGTAAGCAGTCAGCTGGTAAGCACGAAAAGGAACGGCGTCATACCACCCTGTATTGTTTGTTTTAAAGACAAAATGCAGCCATACGTACTTCTGGCTAAATAATTCACAATCTCTAGAAATTTTTTTAGGGGATGTTTTTTTTTAAGAATGAGCCTATGGTGCCAAGATTTCCACTACACACTTTACAAACAAAACTTTAGAATTTTTTTTGTCCACATTTTTGTGCTTTCTAACATTTATAAATCTTTTAGTTTGTATCTAGCAAAATTGTCTGTTCTGTTCAACAGACACAACATGTTCTCCTACTTGATTGTATAGGTCGTTTGCCACTCTCCTGAAAAATTTGTATTCTCTAAAATAGTGTCCCAGCCACGATTAAGACATAATGCACTGTGTGCTTTCATCGTGAATGGTGTAGCACAAAAAGTTGTAGTATATTCTGTTCATGGGTTTGATCTCAGAGAACATCATGCATTGGTAAAATGTGTGCCTTGAACGGTCTGTAAATCGTGTTTCAAAGCCTCTGCCTCTGTAAATATAAATATTAGTTTTGTGAATTTGAAACAGGAAAAACAGTGGGTAAGGGACCATTTATTAAATTCACACACTGCGTTTCAACAGTCCTGCATTTTTACATGGTCATTTCACTTTAATAATATTAATGATAACTATAAGTTTATATATACGTTTTATGGCCTTATAGGGACCATTGGAACAAAGCATTTTCCATTTTAATGCGCTACTTTTACATTGTTTTTCTATGTAAATGCACTTGATGGGGGTGCATGACTGTTATGTTCTTTTGCAGGGCATTCTACATAAGCACATTGTTTTTAAACATTGTTTTAAACAAGATAAACTTAAACCTTTTCACACAGCCACTCATTAATGTCAGTTTCAAAGAAGTGGACCAATCAGAAGATCTCAGAGGCGGGGCATTGCAAGCTTCTATTTACAGTAGCAAGTTGGCAAAACAACTGTTATATTTGACCATAACATGGCAAAGGAGAGGATGGCATGGTGGCTCAGTGGTTAGCACTGTTGCCTTGTAGCATGAAGGTCACTGGTTCGAGTCCCGACTGGACCAATTGGCATTTTTGTGTGGAGTTTGCATGTTCTCCCCGTGTCAGCATGGATTTCCTCCGGTTTCCCCACAGTCCAAAAACATGCAGTATACAGTAGGTGAATTGAAGAAACTAAATTGGCTGTAGTGTATGAGTGTGTATGGGTGTTTCCTAATACTGGGTTGCTTCTGGAAGGGCGTCCACTGATTAAAACATATGCTGGAATAGCTGGCGGTTCATTCCACTGTGGCGACCTCTGAAACAGAGACTAAACCTCAGAAAATAAATGGATGGCAGAGGAGGCTCTTTTTTTAAACCTTTCCTGAGCGCTGGGTTTTGCGTTTTTAGATGCAAAGATGTGCTCTGTGTGAATGGCCCCTTACTCCGGTAAAAGAAAATGAGTAAACACATTCACTGATACAGACGTCACATTGCAACCGTGCATTAACTGAATGCTTGTGCATGAATGCATGCATTTGCAGGATGAGATTGTATTACTTGAAAGGGGTCATGGTGCTCACTGACCCCCAGCGTCTCATGTCTCTCAAACCTCACCTCGCTTTGGCACATGTGCCCTACACCACCCTTACCATACACTGTTAGCAGGGGTCCTTCATTCCTGAGCTCAGCAGAACCTGCACTGGGACCTTCTCAGTTCACTGGGCCAAGGTACGAAAGACAACAGGGTGCCAAAAAAAATTGATGCATCTCTATCTCACGCTAGACTGACAGGAAGTGCAACTACTAACCAGGCATCCACAGTGTAAAACATATGCTGGATAAGTTGGCGGTTCATTCCGCTTTGGTGACCCCAGATGAATAAAGGGACTAAGCTGAAGGAAAATGAATAATACTGTGTAAGGAAGATAAAATGCATACAAAATCAAACTATTCTAAATGATAAAACACTTGACCTCTCTTTAAACACAACAACACTGTTTTTACTTTCCGTGTACCACCACAAAGATGTCCTTTTCATTCCCTTTCTAATAGTCTTTTTTCTGTTGTGGAAATAACATTTTTAAATGAAGTCCTAAACAAATGGTCATAAGGAGCTTGTTCATCTAATCCTGTCAATCATATCACAGGAGTATACGAGCAGCCGCTCACTTCATCCCCCAAGCTCAACATCCAACATCTCTTCCGGATTCGCTCCTCCTCCCCATCCTCACCGTTATTCTAATATCCATTAAGTACTTACTCATTAATTAAATGGTCCAGGAGAAGCTTAGAGCCTGAATCTTGTGCTCAAGCCTCTCCGTTACGGACACTAAGCCAAATCTGTTTACTCGCATCACATAAGGATTATATGGGCAGGAATGAAACATTTTATGAAATAAAATTACAGGCTCCTTTGCCCTGATTATGCCCATTGGAATTTACAGTTTCTTCTTAAAATACTGTATTCATTTCGTTATTATATTTTTTGTTGTATTAGGAAAAATATTACAAACATATTATTGTAGACAGTGATATTAAGAAACATTTTAGTAACTTTATCTTACAGAGCCTAGTTTAACACATGCAGTATCATCTACTATAGTAACAGCAATATATTATGCATTCTGTAATTACATATAACTAAACCTAATCCTCATTCTTACCCTAACCCTATACAATAAAAGCATTACTTATTGTTGATTAATATCACTCAGTACTTAAATATATAATTACGTTGTAACAAGAATACTATTAAATGAATTTCACCTTATTTTTAAAGTCTGGGTCTGGAATAAGTTTAAATCAAAAACCAACATGATTCTGAATTAACATAATTCTAAATCAAAAACCAACATGATTAAATTAAATTAAATTATATAAAATATGCTAATCAATGAATCAAAAAAAATTACAAATATATTATTTTAAACAGTGATATTAAAAACATTTTTGGTAACTTTATTTTACAAAGCCTAATTTAACATACAGTATCATGTACTTACTATAGGAACAACAATATATTATGCATTCTGTAATTACATATAACCAAACCCAATCCTCATTCTTACCCTAACCATATACAGTAAAAGACTTACTTATTGTTAATTATTAATATTACTCAGTAATTCAATGTATAATTACATTACAAGGACACTATAAAATAAATTATAACCTTATTTTTTTAAGTTTGGGTCTGGAATAAGTCTAAATCCAAAACCAACATGATTCTGAATAAAATAAAATAAAATAATCAATGAAATAAAAAACACATTATTTTAAACAGTGGTATTAAGAAACAGTTTTAGTAACTTTATTTTACAAACCCTAGCTTAATATACAGTATCATGTACTTACTATAACAACAACAATATATTATGCATTTTATAATTACATGAAACCAAACCTAATCCTCATTCTTATCCGAACCATATACAGTTAAAACATTACTTATTGTTAATTAATATTACCCAGTACTTCAATGTATAATTACATAGTAACAAGGATACCATAACATAAATTGTAAGCTTTTTTTTTTTAGTCTGGATCTGAATAATAAATAAATAAGTCTAAATTAAAACCATCATGATTCTGAATAAAATAAAATAAAATAAAATAAAATAAAATAAAATAAAATAAAATAAAATAAAATAAAATAAAATAAAATAAAATAAAATAATTAAAATAAAATAAAATAAAATAAAGGCGACACAGTGGCGCAGTAGGTAGTGCTGTCGCCTCACAGATAGAAGGTCGCTGGTTCAAGCCTCGGCTGGGTCAGTTGGCGTTACTGTGTGGAGTTTGCATGTTCTCCCTGCATTCGCGTGGGTTTCCTCCGGGTGCTTTGGCTTCCCCCACAGTCCAAAGACATGCGGTACAGGTGAATTGGGTAGGCTAAATTGTCCGTAGTGTATGTGTGTGAATGAACGTGTATGGGTGTTTCCCAGAGATGGGTTGCAGCTGGAAGGGCATCCGCTGCATAAAACATGTGCTGGATAAGTTGGCGGTTCATTCCGCTGTGGCGACCCTGGAATAATAAAGGGACTAAGCCAAAAAGAAAATGAATGAATGAAAATAAAATAAAATAAAATAAAATAAAATAAAATAAAATAAAATAAAATAATCAATGAATTAAAAAAAAAAACAGATATTATTTTAAACAGTGGTATTAAGAAACATTTTTAGCAACTTACAAACCCTAGTTTAATATACAGTATCATGTACTTACTATAGTAACAACAGTATATTGTGCATTCTGTAATTACATAAAACCAAACCCAATCCTCATTCTTACCCGAACCATATACAGTTAAAGCATTACTTATTGCTAATAAATATTACCCAGTACTTCAATGTATAATTACATAGTAACAAGGATACCATAACATAAATTGTAACCTTATTTTTTAAGTCTGGGTCTGAATAATAAATAAATAAGTCTAAATCAAAACCAACATGATTCTGAATAAAATAAAATAAATTAAAATATGCTAATCAATAAATCCAAAAAATACAAACATATTATAAACAGTGATATTAAGAAACATTGCTAGTAACTTTATTTTACAAAGCCTAGTTTAACAGTATCATGTACTTACTATAGTAACAACAATGTATTATGCATTCTGTAATTACATATAACTAAAGCCTTACTTATTGATGAATAACATTACTCAGTACTTCAATGTAATTACATTGTAACAAGGACACCATCAAATGAATTGTAACCTTATTTTTAAAGTCTAGGTCTGGAATAAGTCTAAATAAAACCAACACGATTCTGAATAAAAAAAAATATATATATATATATATATATATATATATATATAATAAAACAAACAAATAAAAAAAAATTTGCTAATCAATAAATCAAAAAAATACAAATATATTATTTTAAACAGTGAAATTAAGAAACATTTTAGTAACTTTATTTTACAAAGCCTAGTTTAACAGAGTATCGTGTACATTACAATAGTAACAACAATATATTATACATTCTGTAATTACAGGTACATGTAATACACACTTAATCCTCATTCTTACCCCAACCATATACAATAAAAGCATTACTTATTGTTGATTAATATTAAATATATAATTACATTGTAACAAGGACACCATCAAGTAAATTGCAATCTTATTTTTAAAGTCTGGGTCTGGAATATGTCTAAATTAAAAACCAATATTATTATGAATAAAGAAAAGTAAAGTAAGAAACTAATATGTCTGCAAATCAATGAATCAAGCAAGAAAATAAATATTATTATCAGTACAAATGTGAGAAACAGCTCAATGTCATCATTTAAGATTGAGTAAAAGCTTGTAACTATGTCAAGTACACAGACTCTGTAAGTAAAAAATAAAAGTAAAATAAATAAATAAATGAAGTGTAAATAAAATAACCAATACTAATAAAAGCACAAACAAATAAATAAATGAGTGAGTAAATAAATAAATCTGTTTATAGCTAATAAAAAAAATCTCCCCCTGGAATATAAAAGTGCCAAATTGTGAAGAAACACACCTGCATTGAATAGGAAATAGGATCAAATGAATAGAAAATGGGCCAAAATTGTTCATTCCAAGAACATCACTAAATAATGTCCCTATATATTCCAGAGTCAGCCATGTGTGTGTGGATAAAGGATGAAAAATCTTGAAAGCGGGAGTGAATTAGCTCTAATTTACAATAATATGTGGTCTATGCATGAGATGCTGTCAAGCATCGAAAACATGCAGGGAGCGACTAAATAAATGATCCTGACAAAACGACCACAACAGCAACCACATACAGGCTCCATGGAATCTTAATAAATATTTGCAGAATAAATGGTGGATTTATTTATTGCAGACTGCACTGTTTAAACACACCCCTAAATCTATTCACGGGAAGGTTAATATTTTCATGTTTCCCTTTCCTTCATGCCCAGGTCAAGAAAAAAAGTGACTTTGAAAAAGAAAAACAAGCAGCAAGATGCTACAAACCCCCCCGCCTTTGCTAACTATTCTCGTCTGACCTTGAGCCGCGTCCACACAGACCATTTCCCCCATATCTTTCCCTGACAAACGAACGCGAGCCTCTGCGGTCCCCCTCTTCGCCGCGGCGGCACAAACAAGAGCTGTCCACACATCACTCATTAACGTGCCCCCCACATCAGCCTCCATTAAAAATAACCCGCCCTGACAGCCTCGGAAAGGACGGCGTACCTCCCGAACACCTTTTAGTCTCTCTCTCCCTGCCGCCCCTCCTTTCATTAGGCCTGTTTTGGAGTGCGCTGTGGTATCTACACCATAACTAAGGCTGTTAGCATCTGTTTTACTCCAAGCAAAGTCAAAAGGTGCAGGGCTTTGAGGAGCAACCCCCCTCTCCCGCAAGGATTCCCTCTCTGGCGCCCCCATCTCCCCTCCCTCCCTTCCTATTACTTTGCATACCCAGAAATGTCACCTTACTCCAGCAAGCTGTTACCATGCTGCCTCCATGCCAAAACAGCCAGCCTCAAAGGACACTGATGGATCCTGCATTTTTCAGTGATGGCTCTTAAAAGGCATTAGACGCCCGAGGCACCTCAGGCTTGGGCAACAGAAGAAGATGTGATATAATGGCGCTGGAACGAAGGACTGTGCCTCAAAGTCAAACCCAGCGTGTGACACTGAGGGAGGTTTGGAGGGGTTGGAGAAAAAATGATTCCTGACTGCTGATATCTTGGCTGCGTCCGCTAGCCGGTTTGGACAAACGTGGGACAAGCACTAGGTTTTATAAGAGAGCCATTTATTGCAGCATGTGGAAGAAGGTAGATCATGCTGCTTAATGACTCGAAACTTTGATATTTAAAGCTTGATGTATTTTGAAGCTGAACTGGAATCAAGATTCAACTTGATGACCGCCATAGTTAAATGATTAACCTTCAACACCATTTGTGATCCTGGACCACAAAACCAATGTTATGTTGCATGGGTATATATTTGCGAATAGCAAAATGTACACTGCAGTGGCGCAGTAGGTAGTGCTGTCGCCTCACAGCAAGAAGGTTACTGGTTCGAGCCTCGGGTGGGTCAGTTGGCATTTCTGTGTGGAGTTTGCATGTTCTCCCTGCATGTTTACCCTCCGGGTGCTCCGGTTTCCCCCACAGTCCAAAGACATGCGGTACAGGTGAATTGTGTAGGCTAATTTGTCAGTAGTGTATAAGTGTGAATGAGTGTGTATGGATGTTTCCCAGAGATGGATTGCAGCTGGAAGGGCATCCGCTGCATAAAACATATGCTGGATAAGGTGCGGTTCATTCTCGCAACCCCGGATTGATAAAGGGACTAAGACAAAAAGAAAATGAATGAATGAACTTGACATTACTTAAAATATCAAGTTTTGCCATGAAAACTTAAACAGGTGTGTTTAACTTACTCATTAGGGAGCAAAAAAAACTTTAAATTA
Source organism: Danio kyathit (assembly GCA_903798195.1). Lineage (NCBI taxonomy): Eukaryota > Metazoa > Chordata > Actinopteri > Cypriniformes > Danionidae > Danio > Danio kyathit. Next base: position 39,401,584 of record LR812535.1, read on the forward strand.
ATTTTTTAAGTTCTCTGAACTTAACATTTTAATTTCTTTAAATGATTTACCATGTCTCTGTTTAAAATGATTGGTTGTGTTTGAAATTCTGCCTTGACAACCGCACTGATTGGTCGATATATATATACAGTATATGACACAAGGTGGTCATTTTTGCTTGCGATGCTGAATTTTGCTGAAGCACAGCAGGACAGAGGCACTACCTGAACTCATCTGACATTAAATTATTAAGTAGATAATTAAATGCTTATATGCAGTTTTCTTAATTGATATACATGGAGGGGTGACATGATGGCACAATGGGTAGCGCTGTTGCCTCCCTGCAAAAAGCTCGCTGGTTTGAGTCCCGGCTCAGTTGACATTTCAATGTGGAGTTTGCATGTTCTCCCCGTGTTGGCGTGGGTTTCCTCCGGGTGCTCTGGTTTCCCTCACAAGTCTAAAGACATGTGCTGTAGGTGAATTTGGTAAGCTTAATTGTCCATAGTGTATGTGTGTATGTCCTGGTCCTCCAGGTTGGGGGTTGAGTGTTAGGCTAACGACCCACCACGTAAAAATGAGATGTTACTGTACAAAACACTAATATAGTGTGGCTAAATATCAATATCAAAGTAAATGAAGAATAAAAAAGCAGAAAAATTTGGAAGTTTAGTCTATTAGTTATTGTAAGTTATCTGTACTTAAACATTTCAGTTATACAATATGTACTTAAACATTTCAGTTATCTGTACTTAAACATTTCAGTTATCTGTACTTAAGCGTTTAAGTTATTTCAATGAAGAGACCACATTTGGTCAACTCAATTAATTGAGTTGTCGTTTTCCCATTACTCAAACGAACTGAGGGAATCACTTTCCTCAAATCATTTGAGTAGTCTCAGCTTATTAGGGTTTACAGTGTACATTGTTTGGGTCAAAATATATATTTTTTTTTTTTTTATGCCAAAAATCATTTTAAGTAAGTTTCAGTCAGGTCAATATACATCAGGTAAATATTATGTTTTGTAAATGTCTGACTGTAAATACATCAAAACTCAAAGTATTTTCCTAAGTAAATGTGTACAACTTCAGAACGTCAGATTCCAGATTTTAAATTAGATATACAGTATAGAAGGTTTCCGTAAGTGCTAGAGCAAGCCTGGGGATTTATAAAAACATCAGGCATCAGTTACCTACCTGTATGGCTGATGCTAACCTTTTTATGAACACAATGATTTACCCTCATTTATCTTATTGTGCTACGAGCTGGTCCCACACGAACATTACAACATTAAAACCATTGTATATTATCTATAAACAAACTGTAACAATTTTTGGCTAAAAAGCCAAGGAGCTATCATTACTGTAACTGTATTGAACAACATAAATTACTAACATTCGACAATTTCTTATTGTATGCTAATGAGTGTTTACAAAACCTTTAATAATCTTGCAACACCACCTCTCAAACAATGTGTGATTGTCTGCAAGGACAAAATAAGACAGACTAGGTCATCCGTTAGAGGTGATTGTTCAGTTAAACTCAAGAGAACTCTTTTTGGACAATCAGTTTTTTCAGTCAGAGCAGCAGAAAGATGGAATAAAATACCAATGCATATTAGAGAGAGTACCACTTTTAGTCATTTTAAAACGGTTCTTAAAGTTTGGCTTAAAGAAAATCAAATATGCAATCACTGATCTGATTTGATTTTGTTGACTATGATGTATCGTATGTATTGTACTGTAAGTGTATATTGTACTATTTTTTTTTTTTTATATTGTTAAAGTTGTTACAACTTCCTGCTCAGAGACTACAAATGTAAACTAGCTTTATTGCTAACTCTGGCACAACATGTCATGTTGAACATTGTCCCTGTATAAATAAATAAAATAAATAAAGTTAATAAATTAGATATAAACTGTATCAACCAAATATTGTTCTATCCTAACAAAGTATACATTAATGTAAAGCTATACAAATTTTAAATCATGCATAAATCACTTTTTTTTTTTTTTTTGACTGGTTTTGTGGTCCAGGGTCACTTGTCCCAAAATAAAGTTAAAAAATCAATGTGCTTGGTAAAAATGACAGTAAAACTACAACTATAGGTTTACCACTCTGAGTGCTTGCAAATGGAGGGAATACCATTTTGTCTGGCATTTTGAAATGAAATAAAATTGAGCACAGTAATAAAATTTAAAATACTGGAGATTAAAGACAGAAAACCCAGTGGAATAACTGTTGGAATCAATAGGTTTGAATCTGATGAACAGTGTTTAAAGGTCATATCCTTAAGGGACAAGAGGAAATCCAGTGAAGTGCTTGCGCAGCATTTACAGCCTTTGACTGTGAAAAGTTGTAGCCTTGTTCACACTAGAATTTTACTTTTACAAAAATGAACACTGCAAGGTGGTAATACAATGCCTTATTCTCTGACATCCGTTTTAAAACAAAATTCAACTTGATTTAGCTCTAACCTGCATAATTTTAATAATTTTAATAGAAGATGAGAAGATGGTTTCATTGAGCAGATGGAGAAGACCATTATCATTTTAGGAATCAGCAGTGCATCTGATAAAGACTAAAAATAGGTCAACATAAAACTTTTGCAACAGGTAGGAAGCCTCATTAATTTCTCTGGTCACCACAAACTGCACAACTCTGACATCAAGACAGTGGACATTAAGGGTGTAATGTGATTGTTCATGATACAACTCATCCGTTATGTTTCTCCAATTGTAAAGATGTGATCTCTTCCATCTCTGAAATTCCTACTAACCATTGAAAGAGTTTCCTTTCTCCTGCATTCTAATGGAAGTCAATGGAATGAAAAGTCTATGATCGCTCCATAGGAAATCCCACAATCACAAATATAGCAGAATATCTGCGCAATATTGAGTTCATAAGACCAACAATGATATATCCCACTTATATTCAGCAACTCGTATAGCATTGAGCCTTCAAATCAATCAAAAAAAATTTGATGAGATCTCATTCAGGTTACCAATTAAATTGATAAATCTTTAAAACGTGCTAGCAAGTATTTACACTATAAACCTTTTTTCAAATATTTTTATTTTAAGAAAATACTATTTAAGTCTTTAATGTTCAATGTATTCTATGTTTTGTTCGATGTTTTATTATTTGTGAAAGGTAGAAGCAATTTTGAGTTACAATTATACTTCTTGACATAGCATCTTAAAAAGCAGAGCTCAAGGTTTTAACCAGAAAAAAGCAACAAGTGATGCAACTGACCTGTATATACAGTTGAAGTCAGAATTATTAGCCCCCCTGAATTATTAGCTCCCCTGTTTATTTTTTTCCCCAATTTCTGTTTAACAGAGAGAAGATTTTTTCAACACATTTCTAAACATAATAGTTTTAATAACTCATTTCTAATAACTGATTTATTTTATTTTTGTCATGATGACAGTAAATAATATTTTACTAGATATTTTTCAAGACACTTCTATACAGCTTAAAGTGTTATTAAAAGGCCTAACTAGGTTAATTAGGTTAGCTAGGCAGGTTAGGGTAATTAGGCAAGTTATTGTATAATGATGGTTTGTTCTGTAGACTATCGAAAACATTAGCTTAAAGGGGCTAATAATTTTGTCCTTAAAATGGTGTTTAAAAAATTTAAAACTGCTTTTATTCTAGCCAAAATAAAACAAATAAGACTTTCTCCAGAAGAAAAAATATTATCAGACATACTGTGAAAATTTCCTTGCTCTGTTAAACATAATTTGGAAAATATTTAAAAAAAGAAAAAAAAAAATCAAAGTGGGGCTAATAATTCTGACTTCAACTGTACATAGATCAACACACACACACACACACACACACACACACACACACACACACACACACATATATATATATATATATATATATATACAGGGCTTGACATTTACTTTTTTGATCACCAGCCACTGTGGCTAGTAGATTTCCAACATTACTAGCCACTCGCCATTTTTACTAGCCACACTTTTCTTGTTGGGAAAATGTATTTTATATGCATAAATTTGACTTTGACATGCTAACATGACTTGATTTAGATGTGTTATGTCCACATGCCTTCTCATTCATTTAACTCCTTGTGTGTATTGTGTTTTAGCTTGCTCAGTGTGCATGAGCAAATGGGTTGTGTCTCAATGCAATCAGTTTTTATTTCACATGACTTTTCAGGGCTCAAAATTAAGGATTTACCAAATTTATCTCTGACCACACCAAATAAGTATTTCTTAGCCACAATTTTTTAATGTGTCAAAACAAGGAAAATATAGCTGTATAGGTGCACTGTTTAATTTAACAAAACTTTTCTTTAAAAAAACGTTACATTTAAAAAAAGAATTATTGTCATGTATCTAAAATATGCACAGTAATCGGTCCTGACTAAAAGTCCCAGATCAGCAGTTAACTACACATAAACGGGGAGTAATCTCCCATTAAAGCAATGTTATTGTAAAAAAATATAATTAAACCATATTAACAAATATAACTGTAAGCAAAAGAAAGCAGGTGAAACATACCGTGTTTAATAATGCAAGGATGATCACGCGCACACGGTTAATATAGGCCTGTTAATAATCTGTTCAAAGAATAATTAAAATGAAAGCAGTGACTGCTGCTGCTTACAAAAGAATATGTGTATTTTTTTTAAATCTTGAGCTCTTAAAAGCAGCAGGACTGTGGGTGCACGATCATCGCTCTTTGTCCAGTCTATTTCAAGAGAACCGCACCAGTTGCGTTTCCTCTAGGCACGGTTGCTTCGCGCAAGTAAACGGGAGCGCGCGCGCTTTTTAACAGTCGCACGCATCACATCACCTGATGCGAGTGATCATCCTCTTATTCTGTATTTACCTGCTTTCGTTTGCTCACGCGAACACAGTGATTTTTGTCAGTCGTGCTGCTTCTCGATTCTAAGATCACATTTGCATGAATATTGGGCCATGCTTATTGTCGAACCCTGCTTTTAAGAACCCTGCTTTTTATATATAATTATTATTTAGAAAACCACAGTGTCTTAAACCACTTAAAATGTACTGAACTTCTACCCTAATATTTTCACAGCATGACACAAAGCACTAACGTTTTAAGACAACGAACGAAACAACGCATGTGTTCCATCACTTCATCAATTACAGCCTCAGAACAATGGCCAGCAAAATAACAGCATGTTATATTGTTTGGCTAAAGCCTCTTGTCGCTGCATAATGGTGGAGAGTAGCGTGTGTGGGAGTTTCCTGAAGGACTGGAGGACTCTCATGCACAAACGCCGCTTCAGGCCGGCTAGAGGACTCTTTCAAAGTGAACAATCTGTCTCCTCACTAAAGGTCTCCCTCGCAGTAAACAGTATGTGATACTGTAGTGAAGGACGGTCACGGAGTGGCTAATCGGATGGACACAGCGAGTCTCCACCGGCAGAGCGAGAACAATGCAGCTGTGGCTGCTTAAGAGCAGTAGGTCCTGAGGCGCGACGCTGAACTGCGACCTTGCTAGTATAGACCGGTCCCTGCCACTACCTCTTTGACAAAACTTATGATTCATATAGCCCTAGTGCACTCTTTCCCTCCATCCATTTCTCTCTTTCTCACTCTCTTTCTCTCATTGCATGACCTTTACATCAGATTGCTGATAGTTATACTTTCCCCCCCGCCCCCTTGGATGTCCTACATATCACAATAGCCTTGCCTTAAGTGAGAGCAAAACTCTTTATGACTCTCTCGCAATCGCATGTGAAAAAAAAAAACACTGCTCGTATTGTCTCCAACCTCTGGCAGTGCCTTAATTAGAACACACTAAGGCTCCTCTTCGGTGTCTCTCTTTCTTTTTAGCAGTATAATTAGATTAGTGTCGGAGACCTGGTGTAATCGCTCCGAGGGAAGATGAAGGAGTGGGAGCGATGAAGGGAGACAGGTGGCCCCTCTTCGCTCTTTTTTTCCCCTCTCGTGCTCTGCTGCAGGACAATAAGTGGAGACAAGACGAGGTACGGCCCGACCCCCCTCTCTTCCGTCCCCTTGACAGGTGCTCCTTCAGCGCAGGTGTTTTGTGAGAGCGGTCTGGCTTCAAAATGTGTACACCAGTGTGACCTCCACCCAATGCATATTGCTCATGTTCTGACGAGACACAAAAAAGTTACTTAAAACAAACCTTTAACCATCAAAGGGGAGACACCTGACACACAAATGTGTCTAAATATTAGGGGTGTGAACTTACACTGGTCTCAAGGTTCCAATATAGGCTCATTCTGAAAACTTAGCCCTATATAAGTTTCTGGTGAACACAAATTATGTAGCCAGAAGTTTGTCTGGCTGCATTTCATCTTTAAAATGAACTCTACAGGGCGGTATGATGCCGCTCCTTTTCACGATTACCAGCTGACCGCTTACCTCCGTGTGGACAGATTTCCTGCATTTCCCAATTGGTTCCGTTAGCTCGCCATGTACGTCAGCGGACTTGAGATGCAGAGAGAAGTTGACCATGACGATGGAGTCCTGTGAAGAACGAATCCAGAAAGCAGGTAAGACAAAAACAAAATCCAAAAAATTAAATAAATAAGTAAATAACAGGGTGAGAATCTGGTAAAATCTGAAAATGTGGTAAAAATCAGACAAGAACTTTTCTTTTTCTGGATTGCTTTATGAAAATTGTTGGTTGGGTTTAGGGAAGTGGGTGGGCGGGTCAATCAATACAATTAGTTGGGTTTAGGGAAGAAGGAGGGTGGGTCAGACAATGGGACAGTCAGTCAGTCATTCAGTCAGTCAGTCAAACAGTCAGACGTCAACGGGCTCCAGTGGGTTTGCACGAGAACAGCAGGCGCGAATGGTACTCGCGAGAGAAATTTGAGATCTTAAAAAGCGTACACAGCGGCCTTTGGTGGATTCAGAATGAGCCTGGATTGCAAGGTTCTGTTGATTCAAACACACCTACTGTATTAAACACATTGATTATCAATTCGATTAATGGTGCAGATGCATTGACAATGCTTTCAATCAACAGTTTTTCATTTGGCTTTGCAAGAGTACAGTCAGATATATGAACTGAACCTTTCATTTTATCTGCTCTAAGAAAAAAAACTCTTCTTGAATGTATCAAACAAAACTCAATTACAGGAACAGAAGACAACAGGAGCATTTAAAATCAATACATAAAAGTAAATAATAATCTTGCTTTGTGCTATCGAGTGAGATCTTAAGCATTGGCCATTGTGTTTTGATCTATTACTGATCCCATACCAATTTGTCCACACAATTGTCCATCACAATGCATAGAAGAAACAATTAATTTTGACACTCCTGCTAAATATGTTTTTTCTGTGTGTGTTTATGTTGCTGGTACTGTCGACCCTGAGCCCCTCAAGAGATAAATGACCCTTTTCCCTCTCTTTTTACTTTTTTGAAGGTATCTTAAAATCTGACATTACTGTCCAAATCTCATTTTGCCTCCAGAACTCAAAGCTATTCAAGAGACCATTAAGATATCTAAAATAGGATGGGCTGAAGATATGTGACCTCTGGGAGGAATCCCGTTTTCTAAAGAGTGCCTAAAGTGGAAAAAAGGAATCTAGCTTTGGCTGGGTGATGTCTTAAATTGTGACCAGCGAAGGTATTAAATCTAATACAAATGGAAAGCTTCAGATTATCACAGAGTATCTGACAAAAGTGTTCTTGATTTGCAAAGTTATGGAACACTGCTGATTTATTTTGAGCTGTAAATGCTGTCAGCTAACAGGTTTCCAATGAGATAAAACTCTTTATTTATCAAAATCTCATTCTCAGTAATTTTTGGTAACACTTTACAACAAGGTTCCATTAGTTAATGTTAGTGTATTTACTAACAATAATGAACATTTATAATAGTATTTATTCATATTTGTTACCAATAGTTAATGAAAATAAAGTAATTTATGGTAAGTTCATGTTAATTCACAGTGCATTAACTTACTGTGCGTTTCACATCGAAGGTGGCGAGAGCTTCAAAGTTCGCTTTGGCTGCCCTGGTGACAACACTGCCTTCACAGCTTCGCCAGAGAGAGCATCAAAATTCACTACATTGATCTCGATTTTAAACAGGCTGTTGCAGCATATCAGCAAACCACTTACATTCCCACATAAAAACGTGCTTTATAGCGTGAAAATGTTGCACGCTTTTTATCAAATTAATTTAACAATGAAAGATCAAGTTGTTGCGTGTGGCTTTGCTCCACTTATTCAAAATGAGTACATATGTCTGAAATATTCAGAAGCAGCAATACTGTTTTGTATTGTTGCATGAGATTCCCACTTTTTTAAAAGAAACAAATGTATATATATATATATATATATATATATATATATATATATATATATATATATATATATATATATATATATATATATATATATATATATAAAAACATTAATGCACATCAGTAACTCACCAGTAACTTTTTTTTTATGTATGTCCCTATAAGAAAACATCATAAATAACTGGAAATCTGGCGTCCGCAATAATCAAACCCTTGGGAACAAGTACACAGGACTGTGTTCTCTGGAATCCTCTCAAGCTGTGGACTTCTACATTTTGATTGGTTGCCGCCGAACTGCGTCATAGCTCATTACCATAAAGTTGACTTGATTTAAACTTTCCTTGAAGCCCACAGTGGCGAAGACGCGCTGCTCTGTTCCTCACCACCTATCGCTGTCGGCTCCCATTGAAAATGAATGACTTCCATCTACTTTGACGCTCTCAGCGCTTTCTGTGTGAATGTACAGTACACTAGCAAGCACAACTTTGGATTTTATAAATAATTTTATTTAGTAAATGTTGAACTATGATTAACAATTGGCATGCAAGTATTGTTCATGCTAAAATAAACTAATGAAACTAGTGTACCCATTTCTAGTACCCTTAAATATGTAGTGTTCGCCTTCATTTATTCATTCATTTCCTAATCAGCTTAGTCCCTTTATTAATCTGGGGTCGCCACAGCGTAATGAACTGCCAACTTATCCAGCATATGTTTTACGTAGCGGATGCCTTTCCAGCTGCAACCCATCTCTGTGAAACATCCATACACACTCATTCACACTCGTACACTACTGACAAATTAGCTTACCCAATTCACCTGTACCGCCTGCCTTTGGACTGTGGGGGAAACGGAGCCTAGGAGGAAACCTACACGAACACGGGGAGAACATGCAAACTCCACACAGAAACACCAACTGACCCAGCCGAGGCTCGAAACAGCAACCTTCTTGCTGTGAGGCGACAGCACTACCTACTGCGCCACTGCGTCGCTGTGTTTACCTTCATATAAATTTTAATGTTTTCATCAATGCCATTATACTGGTATTAGTATTAGTAGGCTGTCTGCTTAATATTTGTTGATACTGCTCCTTCAACAGACTTTTAACTGACTATAAGAAACTTTGCAAGTACATGTCAACTTACACTAACCCTAATCCCAACCCTAACCACAGCCTAACAGTCTACTTATAATCTAATGAGAATTAGTTGGCATGTAGATGCAATGTAACATATTCAACAAACAGACCATCAAAATAAAGTGTGATCTTATATTGTGTTGGGACAATCCATTTGCCCAACCAGTGCCATTGGAACATATTTACATGTATATTATCATTTATACAGCAATAATGGATTTAATTAAACTAAATATCTAGATATGCATAACTTAATGTGGTAACACTTTAGTTTAAGTAACAATCCACATCATTTGCTGACTTATTACCTGCCTATTATTAAGATATTTGTTTATTAGCACTTATAAAGTATGATCTTATTTTACATCCCTAATCCTACCCATTACCTAAACCCAACTACTAACTTAACCATAATAAGCAACTAATTAGTAGTTCATTGAGCTAAAAGGCTTAGTTCAGAGGTGCCCAAACGTTTTCTTATGAAGAGCCAAAAATCAAACTTGATTGAATGTGATGGGCTGAAGTGAAATAAACCAAACTATTACATTTAAGTTGACATGGTACTTACCTAATTTCATTCATTCATTCATTCATTTATTCATTTTCTTTTCGGCTTAGTCCCTTTATTGTTCAGGGGTCGCCACAGCGGAATGAACCGCCAACTTATCCAGCACATATTTTACGCAGCGAATGCCTTTCCAGCCGCAACCCATCTCTGGGAAACAACCATACACACTTATTCACACACATAAACTACGGACAATTTAGCCAACCCAGTTCACCTGTACCGAATGTCATTGGACTGTGGGGGAAACCAGAGCACCCGGAGGAAACCCACACGAACGCAGGCAGAACATGCAAACTCCACACAAAAAAAGCCAACTGAACCATCCGAGGCTCGAACCAGCGACCTTCTTGCTGTGAGGCGACAGCACTACTGCGCCACTGCATCGCCCTTACCTAATTTATTAATATTTAATAAAAAAAAAATTGAAAAAATAGTTTAATCATATTAATAAGTATATGTTTTACATTTTGTAATAAGCGTCTTACAATAAAAACAAACAATCCAATTTATAACGCAATGGTGTTCAATGCTAATTACATTAAATACATTTGATTTGCTTATCGAGGATCTCTACATTTTTAACAATCTGATTCATGCGCAACATTTAATTGAAACATTTCATTTCATTTGCTCAACAATTAAGCAAACAAACACAAACGTTTACGTTAAAATTAGAAGTGATGAGCTCTGTTGAAGGCATTGGCCCCAACCTTCCAATCATTCTCCCTCTCTTCTCAAATAAAATGACGGGCCAAATCAAAGGTTACTATGGGCCAATCCCTGGCTTAGTTAATGATTTGTTAATAGTGTGAATTGTACATTAAAATAAAATGTAATCCTTTTTTTTTTTTTAGCACCGATACATACAATGAAATGAACTACTATTAAAAAAGTAAGTTATGTCTGTGTGCATGTAAAGAAATTATTTATTTGTGTAAGAGGCAGTATTGTAGACATCCAGGTCAACATAAATGACCTATTACTGAGGCTCATGTCACAGCACTGATGCAGTCATCCATTGACTGGAGAGAATATGTGTTGAAGATTGGCTTGCTTGTGGCAACAACGACTGCCCAAGCCAAGTGCTCAGCTCAACCACAGCGAAACAAGAGATGATTCTATTGAAGTGCTCTTGTTGAAAGAACAGAGCATCCGAATGACCATGATCCAAGCCAAAAATTCAACTCACCTAAATCCAAACCAGAGCATAACATTAAATATAATGTGAACTTATTAAAGACCAAATGTATGATCGCTAAATTGACCCAGTGCTTTAATACTGACACAAAATGTATCCCTACAAGATAGACTTTACAACTTACAACGCAATCTTATGGCGTCCTGTAACCTGACCGGTTAACACTCAACACATTCAATATGATACCAAGCAGATGTCAACACTACTCATAAAGAACAGGAGAGTTTGTTTTCTCATGTGTTGGGTGACATGACAGTAAGACAGTCGTTGGGTATTTACTCAAGGCTGTAAGGCCATTGTTATCCCTCAGCCTCTCCCTAAGGTCACGGGCATCAACTTAATTAAAGCTGACACACTGAAACATCATCCCTACAGCTGGTTCAACAAACCTGTCAAAACACAACAGCACCCATACAGCTTTAAGAAATATAGATCTGATTAACAATTTCCTTGATCAGACAGGAAAAGACAACTTACATCTAAGGGGAAACTAACTCCTAAGGGGACGGTTTGCTCACACTTATTGTTCATATCTCTTATTCAGTCCATTTGGTGTGGACCAAAAAGAAAAATGATATATTGATTTTGTTCCGATTCACTCATTTTAAAGACTGAATGATTAAATAAATAAGTCTTTTATTATATGTAATTTGTGTGAACATACAACACAATCCTGTCTGTTGGGACAAATTGTTGTACTTGTTGGATCAGTTGCAACACACACTCAAAAAATGACTTGTTTAAAATACTTGTTTAAAATGAGTTGAATCCACACAATTCCTTAAAGTTTTTTTTGAGAACCCAGTATTTGTTATAGTGTAGAAAGAGCTTATGAAATGTGTAAAAGTGTCAAAGCGATGTTAGAATTTCCTCAGTCACACACACAAATGAAGATTTGCAGGAAGGAGTTGCTTTTCTGATGTCTGTATTAAACTGTAATGGGAAATAGTGGATAAAAAAAACAGCTTGAGCATTCTGTCTGTCATTTTGATTCAGAAGTCATATTTCAGTTGATTTTATCTCATTTTGGTCTCAGTCCACTTGTTTTGTATGCATTAATGACAGCGTTTACACTTAGCTTTAATCTAACTATCTGCCCAGCACAAGACGTCATTTTGATGTTTTTTTTTTGGGTTAAATCAAGTTGTGGACTTCATTTAGCCCAAAAAATGACATTGAAAATTGGTCTGTATTTGGTCTGTCGGATTTGGTCCAAATATAGCCCAAAAATCGATGTGCTCTTTGTTTTGGCTGTCAGATTTGGTTCAAATATAGTCCAAAGATTGACGTGGTCTTTGTTTTGGCTGTCGGATTTGGTCCAAAAAACTACATTGAAAACTATTTTTTATTTTGTCAGTTGGATTTGGTCCGAATTGAACCCAAGATCAGACTTGGAACATTTGGCCATGTAGAATTACATAAGTTCCTCAACTATAATGTGTTTTACATCTATTTCTTCCCTTAGCATATCATGCAGTTCGGTCTAGAATGCAAAATATATTTATATAAATAGCGGTTTAGTGCCATAAAATTACATTTAAATTATGCCAAACATATTACGACGTTACTGCTGATGACTCCATTAGTATTTTCCCAGCAGCTTCATCCACTGATGAAAACTACTTTTCAGGTTACATCTTAATAATAAACGTAAACATGTATGATACACAATTCAAAAAGTAAAACATATTAGTTGTTAAATTAATCAAATGTATTCAACTTCAGGGCGACGCGGTGGCGCAGTGGGTTGCACGTTAGCCTCACAGCAAGAAGGTCGCTGGTTTGAGCCTCAGCTGGGTCAGTTGGCATTTCTGTGTGGAGTTTGCATGTTCTCCCCCTGTTCGCATGGGTTTCCTCTGGGTGCTCTGGTTTTCCCCATAAGTCCAAAGACATGCGGTACAGGTGAATTGGGTATGCTAAAATTGACCGTAGTCTATGAGTGTGTGTGTGTTTCTCAGTGATGGGTTGTGGCTGGAAGGGCATCCGCTGCGTAAAACATGTTCTGGATCAGTTGGCGTTCATTCCACTGTGGCGACCCCAGATTAATAAAAGGACTAAGCCGAAAAGAAAATGAATGAATGAATATTAAACTTCAATCTTCAGGTTGCATAGGTTTTTCAGCAATTAGTTTAAATAAGGGGCAATTGAAAAACCATTTATTGGATACGATTCAATACTGTTCACAAGTAGTTGAGATAATTGGCTGTGTTTAGTGTAAGGAATAGGTATTTTATCTAACTTTTTACATTATTAGTTGATATAAATGCTAGTGGAAAACAGAAAGCGTGTTATTGTTTTGTTAAAAATAAATAAAAAAGCTCCCACCTGTTGAAATAACTTTGGTCACAATGTTATTTTTATTAATAGGAAAATATTAAATTATTTTTATTGACAATTCATTTAAATATAATAATAAAAATGCCAGTCAGTAGATGGCGATAAATGTCTAGTGAGTGAGTGAGTCATTGAATCATTTATTCATTATTTATTATATTACTGTAAATTTTGTTAGCAAAACTGAGCAAGAACAGACACTATTGTGTCAAAAATATAACATAATATTATTTACAGAACTGTTGTATAAAACCAATATCACATTTGCACAATAGTAATAATTATAATAATATGAATAAATAAAAAAACACATGCAGACATTTTTCCCTAATGCCTTGAATTATTATTGTTGTTTATTTGGGTATTAATGTGTGTGTTGTTTATTTATTTTAAAGTCAGAACATTAGTATTTTTCTCCATTCAGGACTGATAGAATGTTATTTACTTTGTAATATGTAAAACATTATGTATTTATACATAATTTAAACAATGAGTGAACAGGAAACAACTAAAAATCTACATGCTGTATACTGTATTAAAATAATTAAGAAACAAGTCAGATTGACCTGATATGCCCATACGAATTGAACTATAAAAATTAATATGATTTAATATGCCAGTTCATAAAAAATTGAATGTATAAATGATGACATCAAACACATAATCCCCCAAAAATGGTTAGCTTGTTTTCCACTTATTCACCTTGTAGTCACATTGACAAATCAGTGGGGCAACTGGGCAGACACGGTTGCCCCATGGAGTTGCCCGCTTAAGTGCATATTAAAATAAGTGTCATTCCAGGCTACATTCAAAGGCATTTTCCACACATCCACAAAACGTCAGTCTTTCAAATGGATATTAGCATGACACCCTGCAGTGAAGTTTAAAATATTTGAGAGGGGGGGGAGAAGAAAAAAGATAGTTTTATCCCTCCTATTACAGATGCAAGTGCACACACACATAGACAGACACGCACACAGAAGCCTTTTAATTAAGATTTTATGTATTAAGATGACTCTCCCTCCGAGCAGTCATTATAATTGTGTTTTACTGGCCTTGAAACTTGTTTAGGCAAGGATCTTGGCTTTATTACAATATTTTCCCAGAGTCTTTCAAGCAAAGACTGTTTTGATGACGTGCTTTCACCCTACACATGACTCTTTTGAGAGCATTCTAATGCTTGTTAATGAGAGAGTCCTACTTTCATTTGAACACAGCTTTCATTAGTTAAATGCCTGCTCCTTGGGGGACGCAAGATTTTAATTACCAAGAGGCCGTTCATAATTCTGGCCGCTTTGAGAAGCATGCTTGGAATATTCTCTGGCAGGCTTCATTTGTTTCGTCTTCATTCTTGCCGTTTTTGAGGAATTCAACGTCTCGGAAATTAATTTGAGAGAGCAGCTTTTTCAAGGCTGTGCTCTGTGAATTAAATATACATGATTGAAGACTGTACATTTCAAATTAGACAATATATTGTATTTTTACAATTCACGGCTACAGAATATATTCAGACTCATAGTTGAAATATTAAAAGCCTGCACAATGAAGCAAATTGCGCATACGGGAATACATCTCATACACTTTTGCTACCATTTTAGTTTAATTTAAAGGAAACAACATGGTATTACAGTAATACTTGTATATGAATATTAAATAGCAGTCCTAAACTACTGGTGATAAAATACAATAATAGTAAAGCAGTATGAGACACCACAGTTTAGTACGTTGAATGGTGGCAATTTCTTTCCTTTTTTTAACCAAATAAATATATTTAGCAAGTAAGTAATTTGTATTTATATAGCGCATTTATCGTGTATGGCCATACACTCAAAGTGCTTCATGATCATGAGGGGAGTCTCTCCACACCACCACCAGTGTGCAGCATCCACTTGGATGATGCGACGGCAGCCACAGGACTACGGCGCCAGTGCGCTCGCCACACACCAGCAATACACTGTAAAAATTAAAGGTTCCTGGAGGCACCTTTTGGGGTTCTTCACATTGCCACACCGGCGGAACCCTCTAAAGAGGGTCTAGGCACCTCTAGGCACCCTTTCAAAAGGGGCAGTTCTCTGAGAAACTTCAAGGGTTCCTGGAGGAACCCTCTTATTAAGAATGACCAGGAACCACCTTGAGTGCTTTGAAGCACCATTTATTTATTTTTTATGCTTGTTTTTCCCATCCCTCTTAATTTATTTTTTATGCAAGCATGTTTAATCATAAATTTAATATCTATCTATCTATCTATCTATCTATCTATCTATCTATCTATCTATCTATCTATCTATCTATCTATCTATCTATCTAGATAAAAAATACATAACATTTTCAATAAATAATCACTTTTATTAATCAATATACATCACAATTACATTCACATAATATGATTAATAACGTAATATACATTTTAATGCAAACAATCAAATTTAAATAATGTCTAGCAATAACAGCCAGCAACATCTTCAGCTGTCCACTGTTCACATTCGAGGTGTCCCTATAAAAACAAATTAAAAAGTAGTTAACATGAGAAGTTATGAAAACAAAGGAAATTCACAACATTCCCACAGCCATTTTTTTAACTTATCAAGATATATTCACAAAAGATATGCAGAACATTTCTAAATAACAAAAGGAAACATGAATAAAGTCAGAAATTGTCTCAATTTATATAAAAAGGATTTTTTCACTGCTTGCAGAGTGCCCATATACTTCAATAAAGGCAAAATCCAAATAATGTAAACCGCTCAAATATCTGAGTACAAGCAGAAATAAGACAACACAAAAGCTGTGTCTGAAACCACTCCCTCCTTAGTGCACCCCACATATATTCCCACTCATTCACACAGATAATGCACTATAATTTTGAGTGTACTGCATATGCGATATATTATTATTATATTCAGGTTGTAGTTATTAGCTTTTTTAAGTGAACCATTAGTTTATTAAAAACACATTAAATAAAGAGAAAATTATATGAGTTAAAAATGTAAATAAATTATGGATAAAGGTCAAATATTATTTTTGGACTCAATTTAAGTGGTCTCTGAAATACAGAAATTAATAATAGATGTAATTACATGCAGATGATTAAAAAAGTACAATGTAAAAACATGTATATACAGTACTTAAGTGCATTGTACCATATTATTAATTTAACTTTAAGTACTGTAGTTAAGGTGCCCTAATATAAAGTGGGTCTTGTTTTTTAAGTAAAAGTAAAGCAGTCAGTCAAGTTTACATTATTTTGTACATTGATTTCTACTTTAACTAAAATATATATTACAAACTCGAATAATGTAACCATTTTGAAAAAAATGGCATGTTTTACTGTAGTTTTTAGAGCTAGGGTAGAACGAGTTAGCATTTTAGCAGTTCCAGTTCCTTCGTCCCAAAGTCATTGGGTTTTTTCAAAGGGATTTCTGTTAAATCGCTTAAATAAGGTTCGTGGCTAACACAAACTCAAGATACTTTCACGTTTTATTCTACGACATAAAACACATCAGTTACATCACACTCGCTTCTTTAATAAGGCGGTTGCTAACAAGTTGCTAAATGGGACTACAGGCAGTGTCGGAGACATTATACGTCATCGAGCTGAGCTAGTCTGGAACGCAGCTCGCTTGCGTTGAGCATTTGGATTTGTCTGTTATTTAAGCATTTTCATGAATAGTATTTTATAGTTTTCATATTGTGAGTAGATAATGCCTTCACTTGTAAAGACAGATTAATTTGTTGATCATTTATTTTAATTAAACGATATTATGGGGATACTGCTTAGCAGTGCAGTCTGTCTCTTTTCTGCTCTCAGTAATGCAAAAGTGTGAATAAATGTGTAAAAAAATACATACATATTAACTCTCATTTTAAGGTGATCAAAGGAGTTTTTCTCGGCTTTTTTCTTCATCTGAGCACATTTAACTCTGTCATAACTGCAATATTTACACTCCTCCTTAAAATTTATAGCACATGTGACTGTATGGGCTGCTTTTGCTCTGTGATGCACATCCAATACTTCACGCATTGTGTTAAATTAGGCTTTCCAGTCTCTGTGTTCAGTCCATTACTTCCACTGTATCTGTTCAGCTAAGGGAACGAAACCAACCCCGTGACGTCAGACACAGCGATTATATAGCTGCAACCTAGCTCTAAAAATATAAACTATAGTAAAACATGTTCTTTTCTTCAATAATGGTTACATTAATCGAGCTTGTTTAATATATTTTCACTAAGGTGGAAATCAATTTACAAACTAATGTAAACTTGACTGAGTGCTTCACTTCCCCTTTAAAGGGACAGTTCACCCAAAAAATGTAATTTTGTCATCATTTACTCAACCTTCACTTATTTGAGTTTCTTTCATCTGTTGAACTGAAAACAGAAAACCTATAACCCCTGTCTTCCATAATTTTGTTATGATGGTTATAATTTATGATAATGGTTAAAGATTTTCAGCTTTAATCAAAATATAATGTTTTGCGCTGAACTAAAGAAAGAAAATCAAACAGGTTTGGAACATATTAGGGGTGGGTAAATGATGACAAAATTTAAATTTACTTTAAACCATGTTTATTTGTGAGGTGGTATTAACCAACTCACTACTCTGTAAAAACTATAAATGTGAATTTTCACTTACTAGTCAAACAGAACGAAGCATCCTGGAGATGTTGTCCGACAGGGATTCAGCTCCAGCATTTCTGTGGTCCAGCCCATCAGCATGGGAAAGCCTAGGACGATCCCAGAAAAGATTCCAGTTGTTAATAAAGATCAGCTTTTGTTTTTCACACCATGTTAATAGCCATTCATTCAGAGCAAAAAGTCTACTGAACCTTTCATGTCCACAGCAGTTAGTAGAAAGCTGTCCAGAAATGATGATCTGCATTGCAAGTGAAGTGGGTCAGACCGTTTCAATCAGGCTCCCAAAGTCCCTCTGCTACCTGGATTTGATACAGCAAACTTAAAATTTCTAGTCCATATCTGTCACAATGATTTACACCTAATATGGATACATCAGAAATAAGCAAATGAGAAAATAAGTTGGTGATTTTAGACACTTAAAAAGTTAAAGTTTATTATTATCAGTTCAGTGTTACCCAGCTGGATAATGATTTTTAAATAATATTGTTTGTTAAATTAAGTATGTATTTCTTAAATTTATTTCCAATTCAGTTACTTAAAAAATACTTACATTTGAAGTGACTCAAACGGCTGTTTGAGACAGAACACTGAACAATTTCAGGGTTTATGTGGATGTTCTGAGAAGGGAAAAAAGGCTATGTACGTTATTGGTGTGAATGAATAAAAAAATTATTGAAGTACATAACTTAGACACAATTTGTCACACAGGTAACTGTTTCAGAAACGCAAATAATAACAAATGCGTAATATTACTTACAAACAATATGAGGAAAGAATATTAGATAGCATCGCGGTTAAACAATCATATAAGCAACCCTACTCAAGACACTTTTCACACACTGTATATGTAAGGCAGGACAAAATAAATAAAATAATATATTTGTGGAAAAAAGCCGTCTAATAAGCAGTATGAATGTATAACGTTATCTGTTTAATTTGAAATTAACGGTCGCTTGCAATGGCTTTCAGGGAGGCTTCGTGTTCAGTGACAATAAAATATTTCGACATAAATCAATATTTTACATCAAATTATTTATATTTGTGTGAGGTAGACGTGTAATTTGAGTGATTATGTATATCCAGCCGATAGTTATTATCGCAAAATAATACCCTTATCTTATACATCAGCAATCGTTTCGCGAGACGTTCCTAAAACAGCTTACACGACATAATGCGTGTAAGTGTAGATATTTGTGTGCAAATCGTATCTAATTTGTATATTTATTTTGCCAACTTACTCACCTTGCGTGTGTTAGAGATGACAGCTGTCATGAAATGGAGGAAGAAGCCGTTACAAAGCGCTATTTGAAAACGCTCCTCCGGCCTGCACCTGCGCGTGCATGACGACTGGAGAGATCCAAGTGCGCGCGTCCGCGTCATGTTTATATTATTTTATTAGTCCCGGTTAATTATTTTTTATTTTTTGACAACACAATTCATTCCATTCCATTAATCCAAGAAACAGATGAATAAACATTTAATTCAAAAAAATTAAAAATGTACAAAATGCTGCGTTCATTAGCAAGTTATCCTTGTTGGTTTATTAAAACAAACTGGAGGAATACTTTTTATTAATAAACCAGAGCCCATAGCCTATATATTTAAGTTTAGTAATATCTTAAATATTTTTCATGAGGGGATTTTTGAAGGACTGTGTTATATAGTTTCATTTAATAATAATAATAATAATATTAATAATAGTAGCTATTGTTATTAATATTATTATTATTATTATTATTATTATTATTGCAGCTGTTGTTGTTGTTATTATTGTTGTTTTAAATGTCAAAATTCAAGGGTCTAATGGTCAAGTGACAGAAAATTTAATTAGTCCCCTATAATAATTATCATTTTCATAATTGTACATGCCTGTGCATGTTTTGTCTCTTTTTTTCCTCTGTTGTGGCTCATTTGTATTTTACCCTCCAAAATTACTTTTACATTTTCATATTTTTTCACAATTTAGTCAGTCTCCTAACTGCAATCAAGTTAACATGTAGACTCTAATCAATGATATTTTTATGTTTTCACAGTGAGTGCCACACAAAAAAGAAAAACACACACCAAATTTCATATCATTCTAAAAGCACAAATAACTAACTAAATATTAAGTAAATGAACATGCATCTCATTTTCTGGCCTCCATAATTGTACTATTTAATTATCACAAAAAAAAATCTCTTGGTTCCTTTAAGTGCTAGCTTTAGAAGCTAGATCCACTAGGAACCATGATATAAGTTTACAGATCTTACAGTAACTCTTTTTTGGAATTTGAGTTCCTTTAATAACTTTCAAAGTGCTTCGAGGTCTTAGTGTAAGGAAACAGTGACTCCAGAACCTCAGTATTGACAAAGAGTGCTTGAAGGATCCCAATTACTGCAAAAGGGTCCTGCAAGTATTGCAAAGACTGTCAGTGGTTCATCAAGGAACCCCTTTTTGAGAGAAAGAGCTTTGAGGCACTTAAAATACATTTTAAAGTTCCTTGAGTACTCAACAGGGTATTTGAAGCACCTTTACTTTTTACAGTGTAGTTTTCCCATGTGGTCTTCCATCCAGGTACTGACCAGGCTCAGCCCTGTTTAGCTTCAGTGAGTAACCTGTCTTGGGCTGCAGGGTGATATGGCTGTGGCCATAGGTGGCACTGTGGCTCAGTGGTTAGCACTGTCGCCTCACAGCAAGAAGGTCGCTGGTTTGAGCCCCTAGCTGAGTCAGTTGGCATTTCTGTGTGGAGTTTGCATGTACTCTTTTCTCTTGTTGGCGTGGGTTTCCTCCGGGTGCTCCGGTTTCCCCCACAAATCTAAGGAAATGCACTATAGGTGAATTGAATAAACTAAATTACGAATGGCGCAGCGCGAATTGAGTGTTTTGCGTGTTTGACGCTCGAATCGCTCAAGTTCAAAAATCTGAACTTCTGCGGACATTCGCGCCGCATTAACCAATCAGGAGCTTGCTCTTGTGGGGGCGTGATTATGATGTAGCGCCTGTTATTGGTGTCCAGGGGGAACATCAACCTGCCTACACCGACAACAGTTCATCAAACTGGGCTCAGCTCAGTCAGAAGCACCGCTGAATGCTTCCATCATCCAGGTTAAGTTTCTGGAGGGGCTGATGAGCTCACAGAGCTGGTGCACCTCTGAAATGATCTAGTGGACTAAAGCACATAAACACAGTTATCTTATCAATAAAATCCATGTTAGCCATTTAGCAACGAAGCTACAGTCACCGGGCAGACAGAAGCAGACAGAAGCCCTGCCCATGACGTGAATCCAAGTCTGTTCTGAAGTGAATTTGACGCACGAATGAATCGGATTTTGACACGCGAATGAAGCGAGTAAACTCAAATGTTCACGCGTCTATGTTTGCCCGAATAGCACGATTTATCCGCGTGTTCCGTGTCTGGTGTAAACACAGCATAACAGTTGACTGCTCAGGTATTTCCTTTGAGATCATTTCATAACATATAACAACATTTTGTGCTTCTGTTACTTTTAGTTGTAGTTTATAGGAACATGGCTAGCATGATTTTCACGATTCAATATTTACACACATATTTGTATTTTTACCTGCCGAGTCTGCTCACACTCAGGCATAGTGCCTTTAAAGTGTCAGAAATGCTCTCCTCCGAACCACAACTGAAACTGCTTCTAATTTTTTGTGCATTTCCTAAATTGAAAATGAACTAGATGCAACTGCCATGTCTTGAAACAGTCTTTAGGAGAGCATGTTTTCCTCAATCACAGCAACAGCTTTTACACGTCTTTTAAAATTAAAGTCATGCATCACAAAAACACTCCGCTAGCTACTCAACATGAACATACAGCAATGATGACAACTTCCAAAATTCTTCTTCCTAATAATAATTACTAATAATAACCATTCATCACATTTATTTAGCGCTTTTCTGGACACTCAAATTGCTTTACACATATTTTGGGGGGAAACTTCTCATCCACCACCAGTGTGCAGTATCCACCTGGATGACACGACGGCAGCCATATTGCACCAGATCGCACACCACACACCAGCTGATTGGTGGAGAGGAGACAGGTTGATTAAGTCAATTATGATATGGGGATGGTTAAGAGGCCATGGTGGACAGAGGCCACTGGGCAGGATGCTGGGATTAAACCCCTACTCTTTTCGAAGGACATCCTGGGATTTTTAATGAGAGAGAGTCAGGAACCTCGGTTTAACGTTACACCTGAAAGACGGCGCTCACTGAGCAGTATAGAGTCCTCATACGTAAAAATTTATTAGACTGATTACTGTAACGCTTTACTTTTCTAAAGCATTACTCACAGCACTGGTCACTGGCGACTTCTTTTGATATTTTTAACAGAACACAACTCAGTTAACATTTAAACATTAAAACCATGCTGATAACTGTACATGGTGTGGATTTTGGCTGTAATTTTCAGTCAAGGACAAGAAAAGTGTCTTTCCTATTCTTGATTTATCTTCACAAGGACACTGAGAAATGGCAGAGACAAGAACTGCTAGATGCTAAGCATGCAAATGCTTTTTAAGGTTTGTCTGGTGTTACAGTATATTCAGTGGCTGACAAGTTTGACATGTTTACATTCAGCCATTTCTCAGTGTGATTTCACTCGATATCTAAAAGCATTTAGAATCCTTGTAGGGGAAAATCAATGATATAGCATGTGGTTTAAACTCTGCTCATACAGTATCCATTGCCACTTGTAATCTCTTTTAGTACCTGTGGTGGGCTAAAAGACTCAAAGGCATCGGGACTAAAGTAGAGAGAACAAATGAGAATTAAGTAGTTTAATTTGTCCAGTGTGCAGTGGGCACCTTGATGACAAAACGACATCAAATCAACATCAAGGATGACGTCAAAAAACACTTCAAAAACAAAAATGGATTTAACGTCAAAACCTTGACATCCACACATTGACTATGTTTGCATGGACATCAGTAATCAATTTATTCGCCTTAATCTGATTTAGACAATAATAAGATTGAGCTGTTTACAAGAGTTGTTTTTTGAATGTTCCTTTCATGATCCTGTTTTACATGTTATAGCATATAATTCGATTAATGTCTTTGCGTCACCATGCTATCCACATACCCTCTGGAGTTTCATGTAATTTTGGGTGTTTCACTTTTTTTATTTTTCAACTTTAACTGCAGTTCGGCACTTTCACTTACATTCAGGAATATTTCATTCATGCCCCCTTGACAAAATGAGGTATTGGATGCGAGAATGAATTAAGGACTGGTGGAAGAGTGTTGTTTCAAAGAAATTTGATACCACATGGCGAATGGGAGAAAAAAACTGTGTCTCTGGTTCTTCACTGACTTGGTACAAAATCCTTTGAGTAAAATTTACTCAGATAGTATGTGGTCCCTCTCTAAATTGAGTTAAAGTTACTCAAGTTAATGAGACAATGAAAGGATTAATTAGGTGATGATTGAGCACTGATGATGAACACCTGCTGTTATTAAACAGAAACACAGCAGAGAAACACAAAACTACAACTAACTTTAGTCACAGCCTTAGATGAAATCAGCTGAACTATAATACACTGAATCTCTCAAAATCTCAGCAGAGGATCATTAAGCAACTCCACAGCAGCTTTACTTATTACCAACCTGTTTACCCTTATTTAAAGAGGGACCAATTGAAGAGTTCAGATGCAAAACCTTCTAAATCCATCAGACCTCATTTTTTGTAAATGAGCATTTTCTATCAGGCTTCTCTGATTAGGTTTAGAAGTTTAATTTTATATGTAATGATGAGGTTATTAGCTAGTGAATAAAATAACTTTTTTTTTTAAATGTCACTTTAGACAATTCTTTGTTTTTAACAAGGTAGATTTTCTTTTGCGTCAAAACCAGCTAAATCCACTTGTGCTTTTTTTGCAAAAACCTCTAAATCCACCTATTGGGACAAGACAGTGCAATTAGCTGAAAAATCACTAAAGATGCAATTAGAAATTATTTTACCAAACATAAAACACATACACAAACCACCTGAAGTTAAAAACACATAAATCTGTCAAGTAAGCGGTTCATTTCGCTGTGTTAACCCCTGATAAACCAGGGACTAAGCAGAAGGAAAATAAATGAATGAATGAAATCTGTCAAGTAAATGCATTAATCAATAACATTAAAATTGACATTATTTAAATCTTAACAATCTGTCGTCGTTTCAGATATTTGGGATTTAGTTTTAATGTAAGTAATGTAAACATTGTAAATATTGTAAACTAAGCTTGTTACATTTAAATAATGTAGTGTAAAAACATTGTGAAACATCAATATCTGTGCATTGTCCATTAATATAAAAAGCTTATCAGGCGTATAGGTAATATGAAGTAATATAAATAATGTATAGTTTTATATATTATATTTATCTTTTAAAAAATAGCTTACATTAGCAAATAAAAAGGCGATGTCTTCTCAGACACTTTTAGAAGCTGTCATTCATTCATTCTCACCATATTTAAGGTCTTGATCTATTTTTCGCCTCTTGTTTATCCTCATAACATCTATGTGGGATAGAAGAACGGCATCTTAACTTCGTCTTTCGTGAAATAGAGTTTCTGTTTAATGTATAGTTAATCAAACTCATTCAAAGTAGCATCGCTGCACAAAAAACGTTATGAATTTATGCTACACTTCCGACTGTACACTGTGTTTTTTTTTCTTTTCTTATAATGCACAAAGTTTTGAGGTTTTGAGGACATTTTCATTTGCCATTCAGTGACATTCGGACATGCTGAGAGGGCTCATGCAATTCATCAAACTCAATCTTCTAAAATCTAAATCGAAAGCGGAATAAAACAGTCTCCTCATAAAAGCTAGCGTATCAGCGCACTGCTACATTGAAAACATATGATTCGATTTGCGCCTTCTGATTGGTTCTCGGGATATAGCGGATTTTGCTGTCAAAGGCAAGTGGCATTTAGAGGCTTTTGCCAACAAACTGTTATTTCTGAATGCGCTGACGCTGCAATTTGGATGATTTGAAGCAAATCTATTTGTTGATAGTGTACTACGTGCCTAAAGCATTCATTCAATGTCATTAGCTCATTTTTGGCAGAAGTGGCGTTTAGCGGCTTTTGCATTTGAACTCTTTAAATACTCTCTGAACTGAGTAAATTTTACTCACAGGATTTTGCTGTGTAGGTGCAGAGAATAGTGTCAAACAGCCATATGTATGAAATATCCTCTCGTAAAACACAACAAAAAATCCTACACGACGGTAATAGTTTGATTGCGGTATTTACATGTCTGTACTGCACTTCAATAATGTGACTAAAATTGGCGTACTCCACATGTCTTAATCCGATTTATGTTTAGTTCGATTATGACCTTAATCGGATTAAATTAATCAAAAATCGCTGTTTACATGGTAAACTCTTAATCAGAGTATTGTCTTAAACGTATTAAAATCAGATTGTTGGTCTCCATGTAAACATGCCCTTTAGGCCAACAAAATTACATCACAAAAAGTATTATAATATAAAAAGAGTTGCATCCATCTGAAAGCTTCAATTATAATTTACAAATTTACATTGGATTTTCTATCCCTACAATGCCCATAAACTACCTTGATGTCAAAACAAATCTAACATTGGCGTCAAACAACATGTCAATGCATGTCAACATGTAAATAACATTATGATAACAATGTTAGATGTCAATTTGAAGTAATTTTGTCATCAAGGTAGTCAATTGGCATCAAATTGATTTGCATTTTTTACGTTTATTGATGTCTTTTGACATCAAGGTGCCCGCTAGGAGGCATTTTCCCTTTTTTTCACCTTGTTTAATTGCTAGAAAAGCCACAAATTGCATTGCTTTTCATTCTCTTTTTAACTAAAAATAACACCCAAAATAATTTCAGTATTTTGTAGTTTTCATTCACATTAAGCATTAGTATCTCACCAAGTGCAGTCATGTGGCGTTACACCCTGTGCACCTACATGTTAATTTAGATTTTTAAAAGCAACATAAATATTTAATGAGTTTTCTACTTCTTATTTCTGTCATATAAATCATTAACCTTATATAAATCGATACAGTCCTTAATACCCAAGGTTCCTTTTAAGAGATCTGCTCCAATCCTTTTGTGTGGAGACAATTGCTCTTCTAGCAAGCAACACAACAGACGTATCATGCTCATCCAGGAGTAGCAGTAGCTCATGGTGAGATCCTCTGACAAGGAGTACAGTGACTTCAGGCAGCGGCTGGAAAATTACTCCTAGCCGTTAGCTCCCCATGCTAATTGTTTGTATTAAACAGTGTCTGACAGGAAGAGAAGTGCGCAGAGGCGCTGAGAGCAGCGACAGGTCGTGTTAGCGTTGTGACAGTTGACTGGTCAGCCTGGAGCGGAGCTGGAGAAAGACTCTAATCTGGCCTGCTTGTTACTCTTGTAGCCCGTGGCACCTCTGAGACCTCTCGTTCTGTGTAAGAAACCCTCTGCAGCTCCACCACAGCCACACTCACATGTTAAATAACAATATGACTTATGCCTCAGGAAAGGACAGTCACTTCAAAACATTTATCACTTCCTCTTGTTATTTGTTAGTGGTACTACTGTAAAAGTGTTAGAAAGTAGAGCTCACTTAGAAATTGATATGTTGTTGTCATTTATAGCGCACATGCTGAACAAAACTTATTTGTGCATATGTAATACTATAAATGGTCTTTATGACTTAGTCATGATGACGTCTTTTTCAACTCTACATCTGCAAAACAATTAAGAAAGAATGCAAACTGAGTGAGTTTTTGCTTTTTATGATGAAGGTTCAGTAGTTTAAATCATTATAAAGTCTGTTATAGACTAATAGTTCATTACAGCAATTTTTATAATTATAGGCTAATAGTTCAATATGGCAATTTGTTCACTTAGTTGTACTGTAAATGTAAATAAAAAAACCTTAATTTTAAGACATTTACTATTAAAATTCTTGTTATTAAAAGTAAAAATAAAATCTTTGTAATTTGTTGGCTTGTAATCATAAATATCTTTCCAACTTTGAACTACTTGAACAAATATGACAGATTGATTTCTTTATTTTTCAATAAATCGATTAAACCAGTGTGGATCATTCAACATAGGCTCATTCTGAAAACGTTGCCCTATATTCATTTATTAGATTGCTTTTTAAAACTGTTGGGTTTAGGGAAGGGGGTGGGCAGGTCAATCGGTGCCTTTTAAAACACAATTGGTTGGGTTTAGGGAAGGAGGAGGCTAGGTCAGTCGATTGGTCAGTCAGTCATTCAGTCAGTCAGTCAACCAACAGCGGCCTCTGGTGGATTTACATGAGAACAGCAGGCACGAATGGCAGTCACAAGAGAAATTTGAGATCTCAAAAAGCGTACACAGCGCTCTCTGATGGATTCGCAAAAACAAAATCTCCAAAAAAAGTACCTCCTGGGACATATTTGCCGTTCTCCAGAAATGTATATACTGTAGAGGTGCATTTTCAGAATGAGCCTGGGTTGGAATCATTCACTCTTAATAAATATAATATAATATAATATAATATAATATAATATAATATAATATAATATAATATAATATAATATAATATAATATAATAAATATAATATAATATTTTACAGTATCTTCATGAGAATATGTGCCATAATAAAGCACTAAAACATCACTTTTTATACAATTTAAGCTCTTCAAAACAATTTTACCATCAACAAATATTAATTCTTTTATTAATTTTCCTTTGGCTTAGTCCCTGT
Source organism: Danio kyathit (assembly GCA_903798195.1). Lineage (NCBI taxonomy): Eukaryota > Metazoa > Chordata > Actinopteri > Cypriniformes > Danionidae > Danio > Danio kyathit. The sequence continues at coordinate 39,429,452 of LR812535.1, forward strand.
TTTATCAGGGGTCACCACGGTGGAATGAACCACCAACTACTCTGGCATATGTTTTATGCAGCGGATGCTGAAAATATTTGGTAGCTGAATTTTCACGCTTACCAACATATGAGCAGGCCTAGAATAAAGGACTAAACTGAAAAAACAGCTGATCAAGGAAAAAAAAGAAAGAAAATACAAAATCAGTGCTGAGGAGTGAGGAAATCTCCTAAGTGATTTTCTAGGCTGTTACACACGCTGTGCGGCGGGCATTGAACGATTCCCAGAGGTAGTTAAGATCGCTTTAGGCTAGTTTAGACTCATCTTAAGGAGATGGAAACACGACTCTGTAAATGTTTGTTCGACTGTCTGTGTCTGGGGGGAGATGGAAGCTCCTTAAAGCGATTACAGCAAATCAAACGCTAAGAACATTTTATTGCTTTAAACGCCTTTTTAACTGTGCTATTACTTGGGGATTGGTTAGAAGATAAATGAAGAGCATATGGAACATGAGCGTTAGCCTTTTGCAGGCTGCATTAAGTGTGTCCACAGTCGCTCCAGGCTGAGACAAGAGGAGAACAGAGTCACGGGCACTGACCCTCTCAGGCCTCTTGCCCCAGCAGATGGAGGAGAAGGCAGAACGGGCACATAGTGCTGGCACTGCCCATTTTGGCACCACTGGAAAGTGCCAAAGCAAAGCAGAAAGCCAAGATGTGTATCCTTTGTCTGTCTTCATAAACACAGCCTCCCCACACCCATGGGCAACTGTATTTCTCTCTCTCTCACTGTCTGTCATTTCTCTTTTTTTGTTGTTGTTAAAGATAAAAAGAAATGCTTATGGTAAATGAAGTCTCTAATAGACTATGAGATGAGATCTTTATTATCCTTATCTTTTATTATCCTCATGTTAAATATCTCCTTTTAATGTTTTCCTTTTTTTAAATATTTCCCAAAAGATGTTTAACAGAATATATTTTTCAGTATTTTTGCTAGTATTTCCTATATTTTTTCTTCTGTAAAAAGACTTTTTTGCTTAATTTCAGCTAGAATAAAGGCATTTAAAAAAATAAAAATCATGTTAAGGTCAATATTATAAGCCCTCTTAAGGAATATTTTTTTATTTGATTGTTTACAAAACAAACTATGTTTAGAAATATGTTTCCGTTAAACAAAATTTGGGGGGGAAATATAGAGGGGAGCTAATAATTCTTAATAAACCTCTCTATTTTTTTACAAAAGTTCTAATATCTGGGAAAAGAAGACATTTACGATGATAGTGAATGCAACCAGTGCAAGATGTAAAGGTCACACTTTACAATAAGATTTCGTTGGTTAACTAATTTTGAACAATACTTCTACAGCATTTATTAATCATAGTTCAACATTTATTAATGCAATATTAACATCCAAATTCATGCTTGTTAACATTAGTTAATGCACCATGAGTTATCGAACTAACAATGAACAAATGTATTTTTATTAATTAATGTTAACAAACAGGAAGAAACACTGTTATAAATGTATTGTTTATTGTTTGTTCATGTTAGTAAATGCATTAACTAACATGAACTAATACAACCAACATATACAGTAGGCTCAATCTGAAAACGTAGCCCTATATACATTTCTGGAGATCGCGAATTATGTAGCCAGAAGTACGTATGTCTGCATTTTATTTTTAAAACGAATGCTACAACGCGGTATGACGCTTTTTCTTTTCGCGATTACTGGCTGACCGCTTACCTCCGTATGGATGGCTTTCCCGCTGTTACCAGTTTGTCCAGTTAGCTCGCCAAGTACGTGGGTGAACTTGAGACACAGAGAGGAGTTGACCACGACGATGGGGTTCAAGTCCAGTGAAGAACGGTTTCAGAAAGTGGTTAAGACAAAAACAGGGTCACACTTTATTTCGATGGTCCGTTTGTTGAATATAAGTTACACTGCATCTACATGTCAATTAATTATCAATAGATTATAAGTAGACTGTTAGGTTGGGGTTAGGGTTGGTGTTAGTGTAAGTTGACATGTACTTGCGAAGTTTCTTATAGTCAGTTAAATGTCTGTTGAAGGACTGTTAAATGTCAGTATCAACAGATATTAAGTAGACAGTCTACTAATACTCAAATGGACCATCAAAATAAAGTGTTACCAAAAACAGTAACCAAAAATAAACAAGTAAATAACAGGGTGAGGAATGTGGTAAAAATCAGGCGAGGGCTTTTCTTTTTTCTAGATTACTTTTTAAAATTGTGATTGGGTTTATGGAAGTGGGCGGGTCAATCTGTGCTTTTTAAAACACTATTAGTTGGGTTTAGGGAAGGAGGAGGATGGGCCAGTCAGTCAGTCAGTGAGTCAGTCATTCAGTCAGTCAAACAGTCAGTCAACAGCAGCCTCTGGCGGATTTGCCGGCAGCTAGCTCTCTGCAACTCACATGGTCGCCCACTGAAGCTAAGCAGGACTGCACCCAGTCAGTACCTGAATGGGAGACCACATGGGAAAGCTAAGTTGTTGCCGGAAATAATGTTAGTGAGGCCAGCAGGGGGCACTCAACCTGTGGTCTGTGTGGGTCCTAATGCCCCAGTATATCGATGGGGAATTTATACTGTTCATTGAGAGTAGGGATGTAACCCTGGCATCCTGGCCAAATTTGCCCACTGGCCTCTGTCCATCAGGGCCTCCTAACCATCCCCATATCGCAATTGGCTTTATCACTCTGTCTCCTCTCCACCAATCAGCTGTGTGTGGTGTGCGGTCTGGCACAATATGGCTGCTGTCGCGTCATCCAGGTGGATGCTGCACACTGGTGGTGGATAAGGAGATTCCCCTCATTGTGTAAAGAGCTTTGAGTGCCTAGAAAGCGCTAAATAAATGTAAGGAATTTATTATTATTATTATTTATGTGAGAACGGCATTCGCGAGAGAAATATGAGATTTTTTAAAAAGCATACACAGTGGTGGATTTGTGAAAAACAAAAACTGCAAAAAACGTGGCTCCTCGGACGTATTTGGCACTCTCCAGAAATGTATGTGGAGGTACGTTTTCACAATGAGCCTGGGTTGAATACAACCTTGTTGTAAAGTGTTACCAATGTAAACAATGTAACTGTTAACAAGATATTAGTGTGAAAATACCACTTACCAACCTGCATAAAACCACTGTAAAAATATAACACACAAGTTGTAACAAAACAATGGAAGTGTTTTGAAATGGGTTATTCAGGTACCTACATCAAATTAAATTAGCAAAAGGGATTATATATGCATATTGTATGCAGGTTCAGTGTCTGGTTTTAGGATTTAAATATTTTTTTGTGAATATAAAATGAAGATATAATGTAAGAATAAAGCAACATTTTTATTCTGACTTTAAAAAAAGAGTTGATCTTGCTTTTTTATATTCCACAAATAATCCTGATTACTCTAAAATCCTCCTAAACCTAAAACATAGACTCACAGTAGAATTTCATCACAATTTTAGATTATGGATGTCAAAAAATGATTAAGACATTCAGTTAAATGTGTGTAATGCATTTGATATGAAAAGCACTCGCAGTGCCCAATTAACTAATTAGCATGTCTCAGTTGACTCATTATTGCTTTTCAATCCGTCCACTGTTTTTGAACATATGTAACACATATGCTCACCAATCACAATGCAACTCCCTCTGAAACACAAATTCACTTTATAACAAAACTAGCGCCATGAAAAAAAAGAAAGAACGGAAGAGAGGGAACGGCAGACAGAGTTTTTTTCTTTCTTTTTTTTTTCAGGCCTGTGCGGCTCCTTTGGAAGGAGCTTCTTGCCAGGCCACCTGTCTGTGAGCATGCCAGCTGTACGTTTGCGCTGAGGAGTGTCACAAACGCTCCACGCTTCCAGCAGCACATTAGCTGCACTTGGCACTTCTTCCTCATGTGAAGGAAGAAGCGGCGAAAATCAGATGGATACATTTTGCCTGGGGTTGGGGAGGGGGGGTTCTGGAAGGAGGGGGTTGTGAAGGTTGAGTGGCTGTCGGCTTTTTCCTTCATATCCTTCTCTTTTTTTTCTCAGTTCAAGAGAAGGAGTGCCAGTGGATAGCAGAGACACCTGGTGTTGCCTTCAAGCAGCCGCTAAGTGGAAAGAGGTATTGTTTTAGACGCCTTACTTCAGCTTCAGTACGTCCACCTTCTCTGAGAGGCGTTCAGATAGGAAACGGTGGCCAAACTTCAATCTAACTCATCCGATTGTGTCCAAATGTTAAGACGACGCTAAGGGGGGCCAAACGATGGCGAGCTTTCAATGAAGTTTCTCTGAAGAAGCTCAAGTGTTTTTATGTTTATATTCTTTGTCAGTTGGACTCAAATTGCTTTGTTGTAGGGTAAACAAAATCTGCAGTGAAATAATTGTTGCTGAATAAAACAGTTGCGTTCTTTTAGAGTTCAGATTAAACAGATTATCTGTTCTTTTTTCCATCTCCTCCTTTACGGTACAATATAAGGCCTACCGCACTCGCACGGGCAAATTAGCAGCAATCATCTACCCTCCCTAAGGAATCCGAGTAGTCAAGATAATTGCAGCAACATTTGCCAACAACTCTGACACAACCTGACATTTCCAGGAAAGGTAAATGGCTAAGGCACATCGCTGGGAAGGAGAGATGAGCTGATGAAAAGCCATTATGGACACAATAATTGGATAAATGGCCATCAAAGTTAAGAGTAAGATGGATGACGGTGGATATTGACAAAACAAATATTGGTGAAGCTTTTTAACACACGAACAAGTGTGCAACGCATAATGGGAATAATGAGGTGGTTAATTTTTGGATGATATTCATGTAATATGTCAGTTTACAATAACCTGCTTAAATAATTGTATATCTTGACAAGGGAGTTAATTAGATTACAATAATAATAATCAGCGCTAGAGAGAAAGTGGTTACATGTAACTGTAATATGTTACAGTAGCTGGAAAAAAAAATGCATGCATGTGAATATTTTACAAAAAGCTAATGTACAGTTGAAATCAGAATTATTAAACCCCCTTTGAAATGTTTTTCTTTTTTAAATATTTTCCTAATGATGTTTAACAGAGCAAGGACATTTTCACAGTATGTCTGATAATATTTTTTCTTCTGGAGAAAGTCTTATTTGTTTTATTTCGGCTAGAATAAAAGCAGTTTTTAATTTTTTAAAAACCATTTTAGGGTCAAAATTATTAGCCCCTTTAAGCTATATATATTTTTGATAGTCTACAGAACAAACCATCATTATACAATAACTTGCCTAATTACCCTAACCTGCCTAGTTAACCTAATTAACCTAGTTAAACCTTTAAATGTCACTTTAAACTGTATAGAAGTGTCTTGAAAAAATATCTAGTCAAATATTATTTACTGTCATCATGGCAAAGATAAAATAAATCAGTTATTAGAAATGAGTTATTAAAACTATTATGATTAGGAATGTGTTGAAAAAATTGTCTCTCCGTTAAACAGAAATTGGGGGGGGGGAATAAACAGGGGGGCTACTAATTCAGGGGGGGGGGGTAATAATTCTGACTGCAACTGTACGTTTATAACAATAATATTAATTTGTTATTTTGTTTCTTGCACTCAAAAAATTATCTTTGATGTTTGTTCAAACAACTTATTTAAAATAACTTGAAATGACACAATTCCTGAGTTTTTTTGCAGGGACAACTTAATTGTTTTATGTTCAATCCACTTAATTTGTAAAAACTAACAGGCTAACTTAATGTCTTCATGTTGTCCCAACACAAATCGATTGTGTGGAACCCATTTACAGTATGGTAAACATGGTATTTTGATGTTTTTTTTATTAAGATTACATTTTTAAAAGGAATTTTAGATCATATTATAGCTATGAAAATATTTGAATAAAAAATACAATAGCTTTTAAACAATTTATTAATTTGGTTTCAAGTCATTTAAACTTTTGTTTTGTTAGTTCTTTATAATAACTTAAATTCAAATAATTTTAATTCAAGTAATGAAAATTTTTGGAGGTCTGACATTAATCAATCTTAATTACAACTGCTAACAAAGATTAATAAGGTTAAACCTGCTTGTTTTAAATGTTTAAAATGATTAATAGTTGAAGTTTGTAAGAAATTTTAAAAAGTAATCCAAAAATATTCAAATGTAATTACTTTCTTTATTTTAATAATGTAATTTACGTAGTTACAGTATACTACTTATTACATTTTAAATAGGGTAACTTGTGATCTGTAACCATTTCCAACACTGATAACAATTGTTACTTTTGGGAAGGAAGATAGCGGTTCATTCTGCTGTGGCAACCCCAGATTAATAAAGAGACTAAGCTGAAAAGAAAATGAATGAATGGAAGGAAGATACATTTTTAATATCCAGTGTTAGCTTCAAAATGTTTAATTTGACTTATTATATTCAAATTCAGCCGATTTGAATGTTATCACTCAATTGAATGGACATTATGAGTTGTTATCAGCTGATAGATATGGGCCAGTAAGGGCCTTCTGCACCTACTAGTAGGCACAGAAGGCTGTTATCATCCATCCACATGGTTAATCCCAGAAATTAACAAGAATTATTTATATTATTTATTAAACTTCCCATTAATTGTATTTTATTAATGTCTACCCCTACCCCAACCCTAAACCCAACGTCACAGTAATGTAAAAACTGGATCTGGAGTATTAGTATAGCTGATTAACCATGGGGATGGATGATACAATAACAGCCTTCTGAGCCTACTAGTAGGTGCAGAAGGTCCCTACTGGCCCATATCTATCAGAAGATAACCACTGACACTGACCCATTCAATCGAGTGATAACATTCAAATCAAATTCCCTTGTGAAATACTGTATACATATTTTTTAACCAGCAGTTAAACCAATTTATTTTTCTTCCAGTTCAAATTCTCAGCTGTATAACAGCACAACATGTGTTTAAAAATGCAAACAATGGAAAGAAAAGGAGAAAAAAAAGCTATAATAATATTGATTGGAACTGCACTATGGGAAACATGTGGGAAAAATACAACTGAAATAAACTGCCCTCAGATATACCGAAGAACAATATGAACAATATTTCAGCCGGCTCTCATGAAGTACACTATTCCCACCCTCACATGTTCTTCCAGCACCTGAAAACAAGATGTGTAGTGCTGTTATCTGCTCAGTGAGCGAACAGATGTGTTTGCTAGAGCGCTTCATATCGTTCCATGAGGCAACAGGAAACACTGTAATGACACAGTGTGTTGTTGTAGCCCGGTTTTTCCTTTCAAATAAACACAGACCAAGCAGATTGCTGGGAATTCAGCTCACACGTTCTCCTTATCTTTTCATCTACATCTGCCTCTATACCTGGACTCGTTATGTTGTGCTAAGACATTTTACTGAACTTTGAGAACAAAGAGTAAGCAAAGTTTTGTTTTGTTTTGTTTTTGTTTTGGGTGTGTTGTTTTGTTATGTAGCTTTTTTTACATAATGGGTGCATGAAAACAAGGTTTTGTTTTGTTGTTTATTGTTTTTTTTTTTTTTTTTTTGTAGTTTTGATGAGTTCAGAGCCAAAAAGTAGTTTATATATAATCCAAAATTAGTCTGTGCTTTATTGAGTATTTTTTTTATCAATAAGCTAATGTCTTTTACAGACCCCCTAGTTTAAAAAAAAAATAGTGATTTCTTACGACAGACAATTTTGCGATAAAAAAAAAAATATATATATAAATATAAAAAAAATATATAAATATATATCTGACACAATGACAATAACCCAAATCATAAAAAAAGTTTCTTTATTTTGGCCTCTTTTCGAGACAAGATCTTAACAGATTTAAAACAGTAGGGATTCGGCCAGAGTAAAGTTGTATAACTCTTATTTTTTTATTCATGATCTTTTTCTCAGATTTCACTTCCCAGAGCAAATAGCGTTCGCAATTTTTTAAACGAACGCTACGGGGCGGTATGATGCTGTTCCTTTTAGCGCTTACCAGCTGACCGCTTTCCTCCGTGTGGAAGGCTTTCCCGCTGCAACCAGTTTGTCCAGTTAGCTAGTCGTGTACGTCGGCAGACCTAAGATGCAGAGAGGAGTTGACCATGATGAGGAAGACCGGGTTCAAGTCCGGGGAAGAGTGTTCCAGAAATCAGGTAAGACAAAAACCGAATCCAACAAATAGAATGAACGAGTGAATAACAGGGTGACAATGTGGTAAAATCCAAAAACATGGTGAAAAATCAGATGAGGGCTTTTCTTTTTCTGGACAGCTTTTGTAAACCGTTGGTTGGATTTAGGGAAGTATGTGGGTGGGCGGGTCAATCGGTAAAATTGGTTGGGTTTAGGGAAGGAGGAGGGTGGGTCAGTCGATTGGCCAGTCGCCCAGTCAATCATTCAGTCAGACAGACGGTCAGTCGACAGCGGCCTCTGGTGGGTTTACACGTGAACATCGCCGGTGCGAACGGCACTCGCAAGATGCATTTGAGATACAAAAAAAGCGCACACAGCGGCCTCTTGCGGATTCTGAAAAACAAAAACTACAAAAATAAGTACCTCCCGGGACATATTTCGCGGTTTCCAGAAACGTCCATGGGACTGCGTTTTCAGAATGAGCCTGGGTTGATCTAAACAGATCTAAAACGGTAGGGATTAGGCCAAAGTAAGGTTGTATAACTCTTATTTTTATCCACGATCTTTCTCTCAGATTTCACTTCCCAGAGCATCTGACATCTTTATTTTTTCCGATTATTTTGCGTTTAATTAAGAATTTTGCAGGATTGCGAAAATGTGTGACTTTTTGTTGATTCAGCGATCATAGAATCACGTAAAATCAGGGGGTTTGCTTTTAGTTAACATAGATTAAGTTGATGCATTTTGTTTCGCAAATCATACTCAACAATTGTTTCAAAAATTGGACTGATCTGATAAAATCTGTTGTCCAATCAACAACTCACTGATTCAAATACTTTCAGAAAGTCTCCAGTTAACGATTCATTGATTCAAATGATCCTATAAGAGTGAAGGGTTCATCCCTGCACCCGAATCCTTTCAAATGTGACAGCTTTCTAGGGATTAGGGCATAGGGATGAGCCCTTCTGAATAGAACACTCTCTTCAACACCAAACAACTTCCCTTTGCAAATGATCATGGGGGCCTGAAATGTCCATCAGTTGCACCCATCAAAATCCTTCATTCTGTAGGGCCCTAAGAAGTCCTAAGAAGTGGCCAGTTTTCAGCACTTCAGTTTGGAACAATGCTTCAATATGGCGACCGTGATTGTTTTCATTGCAAAGTGCCTTTTGTCTGCAATATATCCCTTTCGAATTGAATGTCTCCATTTAATGATTAGCTGATTCAGATGTTCCAGTCAGAGTGATGCTCCTTTTAACTGATTCTAATAATCTTATCAGAGCGAGTTTCCAATGAACAATTCACTGAATTATGCCTAAATGGGGTAGGTATTACTGTATTTGATATTAAAATAATTCAAATTAATGATTAACATGCATCTTTCTCGCTGCCAATAAATAATAAACTAATGTTTGCAAGTTTTTTTTTTTTCTAACAATTGTCCAATTTTGTCCTGTCTGATTTCTGTTTTATATTGTAAGTTATTATGTTCAGCACACATTTTCCCATTTTGCCCACTGTTTTGTTTTATTTAATATTATTTTTGCTTTGTGTTTTTTATTTTGTTTTTTAACGGTTCAAGAGCAAAAGTAAAACAAGGTTTTGTGTTTTTAAATAATTTATAATCAAAAGTAAAACAAAGAGTTGTTTTGTTGTATTTTACTTTGTTTTGTTTTATGCTTTATGCTTTGTTTTTAAGGTTTTGCTGTAAGCCTTCAGATGCAATAGTCAAACATGTAAAAATGTCTTTGTTTGTTTGTGTTTGTTTGTTTATTGTTTGTTTAATTTATTCTCTTTTTGGAAGATGTTTTTAGTAACTGTTGTTGCTTTTATTTGGGCTCTTATAAACCTCAGGTATTTGACAGACATTAATAGAATTTAAAGATTTTTATTAGTACGTCTATGCATGCAGCGTAAAAAATAAATAAATCTAACATTAGGGTTAATTACCTACAGTATATTCAAGATATTTAATTTGCTCAAATTTAGCTTCTTTTTTTTAAAGTGTCAATCATAATGGTGATGGATTGGTTGCCACCATCTGCGTGACCTATTGTACTGCAAATTAATTTGCACACGACCGACTGTTGAAAAGAAAAGAAACAGCGCCTCTAAAGAATTCCTAATAAGTTCCTCTCCGTCTTTGTTATACAATAGTCGCTCTAATGTGGCAAAACAGAAGTAGCCTTGCTATTACAAAGCAAAACAACACCAGGCTTTCTTTCTTTTTTTTCTGGTTCCCCTGCCCCCTCACTCCACTCCTCCGCTCTGCCACCCTCTTTTGTGTCTCTCTCAGTCTCTCTTTTCCTCACCTCTTCTCCCTGCAGTTTATTTCACAGAGGTGAAATGGAGTCCTGGAGTCTGTCAGGTCTCGTCCGGCTCTCTCAAGGTGAGAGGACGAGCCTCCCCTGGCCCGCTGCCGGTGGGTTCTCCCATCTCGCACAACCGTTTAGGGAGACGGGACGGACAGTGAGAGTGACAAGGAGGTCAGCTTCACGGCTTCCGGGGAGAGCAGATGGCCCTCGGTGTGGGCTTTTTTGTCCATCATTGTTTTTCCTTTGCGTTTTTTTTTTCCAGGGGAATGTGGTGCTGAGAATACAATGGCCTGCAGTGAGTGAGTGAGTTGGAGCTCCTGGCAGGGAGAAGGCCAGCGAAGAGCTCTGGATGTTGGGTTTAAATCCCCTTTACCTCAGGGAGGTAACAGCTCTCTTTCAGCCAAGGTTACTAAAGACCCATCCAGCCATTGCACTGTTTAACCCAAAGAGAAAGTAACGACCTGGCATAGTCTGCTACGTTCAAGGGTATCTTGTCCTTAACTTAGCGCTTTTAATTAGATATTTAAAGTGATAGTTTGGTGGAAAATGAACATGATGACGGCTTTTACTGTTTCAAAGCTGTATTGTGTTCAGTGGAACACAAAAGATGACCTTTTTGACTTTTTTTTAATTGTTTTGATCGATACAGAGAAAGCCAACAGTGTTATTTTAGTGTCGTTGAGATAGTATTGTAGTTTTTATTAAAATAAATTGTACTGTTTAAAATTGTAATATATTCATTGTGTTTTATTTTATTTTATTTATATACATTTTTATGTAAATTCATTTTAGTTTGAGTTATTTTAGTGCATTACCTTTTTAAAAATGATATTGAGAAATACTTCCTTAAATAAAACTGAAATAAACAACCCAGGCTCATTCTGAATACGTACTCCTATATACATTTCTGGAGAGCGCCAAATACGTCCCAGGAGGTACATCTTTCTGCCGTTTTGTTTTTCTCAAATCCACCAGAGGCCGCTGTGTACACTTTTTGAGATTTAAAATTTCTCTCGCATGTGGCATTTGCGCCTGCTGTTTTCACATATATCTACTAGAGGCCGCTGTCAACTGACTGACTGACCGACCGATACGCCCCCAACCAACTTTCCTAAACCTAATCTATAGTGTTTTCAAAAGCAATAATTGACCAGCGCCCACCCACTTCCCTAAACCCAGTCAACAGTGTTTTCATAAGCAATTCAAAAGAAAAGTTTACCACGTTTTCAGATTTTACCACATTCTCACCTTGGTATTTACTTGTTTATTTATTTATTATTATATATTTTTTTGGCTTTAGTTTTTGTCTTACCTACTTTCCCGAACCATTCTTTGACAGACAGAATCAACTCTGCTCACAATTCGCCGACATACCTGGTATTTCAGAGTTCAGACTGCATGATTTTAGCCCTGATTTTGACTCTCCGACAAGTTTTGAGAAATCGGCGACAAATGCCTGAAATCACAGGCAAATCGGTGCTCGTTCACGTGAGTGACAATCACACAATGTGAACTATCAAGGACGTGATCTGAGAGAATCGCAGATGAGTCGCCGACACCCGTCAGATATTTGGCATGCTAAATATCTGGAGCTGTCGGGGATTCAAATCATGCCGTGTGAAATGAGTTCTGATTGAAAATAACATCAGTGATCACCTACAGCCAATGAGAGTGCAGCATTCACTAGTACAGGTACCTGCAGGCCAGCGGGAGGCTGGGGGAGAAGTTAAAAGCGCTCATTTTTAGTTTATTTGGTTTGACGTGTCATCTGATCAATATCACAATCAAGTCGAAAAGTAAAAAAAAGTTGAGGAGAGATTGCTAATTTTCTTCAAAAGCCAGATGAGCAACACAAGTTTCTAAAGCTAAAGCCTTCTTTTTTGATTATGTAGTTAATAACGAAAGATATATTAAGTGACCTCGCGTTGTTTCCATGTCACTTCTCGCGTTTGTTTGGATGTGAGACGTAGTTTGGACAAAGTGGTCTGTGATTTTTCCTATTTTATAGTTAGTGTGCAGTGTGAACTCTCCTGTCTCCGATCCATCCTACAGTGTAAACACAGCACCGACAGAACGCTTACTCAGATAGTCATGCAGTGTGAAAACATCCGTGACATGACTACTTTGAAAATCATGCTATCTGAACTCGACATAAGCCACTGAACAAACTGGTAACAACTTGTCCATACGGAGGTAAGCGGTCAGCTAAAGAAACGACATCATACCACCTTAGCATTAGTTTAAAAGACTAAGTGAAGCCAAACGTACCTCTGGCTACTTAATTCACGGTCTCTAGAAATGTATATGGGGTACGTTTTCAGAACGAGCCTATGTACGCCTAAAGGCATTGTTTTGTGTGTGTGTGTGTGTGTGTGTGTATTTTGATTAGCTATTCTTTGTCTGTGTGTAGTTTTATTAATTTGGATTTTATTTTTACCACATCAGGTTAATAAGTGATGTAGAAGTACATTACTCAAGTAAATCAATAATACTGAGAAATATTACCTCAGGTATTAACTAAAATCAAGTGTTAATTTCACATTTTATAGTAATTTTTATTTTACACTTTTGTCATTTTTATTCGTTTGATTTTTATATGTTTGTTTATGTTTGGAAATAATGGATGTAATTCATATTATATTATGGCCATTTCATTTAATTATTTTCAATCACATCTCCTTTTGTGTTTGACAGAATCAAGAAAGTGATAAAGAATTGTAATAAAACCTAAAACTGTAGTAGACCGTCCTCTTAGGTATTTATAAACATGTAAGCCATAGAGATTGGAAATGCTTAGTATTTTCAATAAACCGGCTTCCTGAGCTTTACGATCCCTCATTGTGGCCAAAGCCCACGTGATTTAACATCATCGACTTGTTTTCTATATGCACGGCACATACAGTAATACTTATTTTTAATAGCAGTGAGTAGTTTTCGCACCATCTGATAGCAGAAGACAGGTGCAGTCACTTCCCAGGAAACTGCTGGGTGTGTCTTTCTCCCAGAGTGACATCTGCTGACGCTGTTAAACCATAAAATAACAAACACTGAATATAACAGCGTCTACAAATAATACAGCCTGCAGCACATTTAAACCTGTTGTTTATGTGCTGACACAAAAAGCGCGTCTGTCAAGTTTGAAGTGTGTGTTTTTTGTTCTGAAGATGATAAGAGGCCGTAAACACACTGTAAGACATGGCTGGAACTTTGAACGTGCCTCGGAGCCTCAGGCAATTACGTTTAGGACATGGAGAAAGTCGTTTTCTTTTGTCGGGAACAGCACACCGTGGCGTTGCATTTTAAAGGAAGTTCTGGGTAATTGAAAAGGGGAAATTTGAGAAGTGTCTGTGAAGTGCTTCTGTGATGATTGTTCAGTTCTTCTCCTTTCATGCATGGAGGAGTTCCCCTTTGCTCTTTTAAGACTGCGGAGAGGAATAAGAACGGCCGCACTTCTCTGAGAAGTATTATCGGTTTGATATGTGCTTCTCCAAAAGTGACCCTCAAGCTATTGCTTAATGTGACCTCCAACTGCTTGCATTTGTGGTGCAGGTGGATTTTTTTCTTTCCTCTTTGGTGAGAGTAAAGAGTGCATAGAATAAAACACTGTATATGTTCTTTGTTAAAACATGTTAAAATGTTATGCCCATACAACATACAAAAGTGAGGCTCCAGACAGTAAATTTATATATTTACCACGGAGATCAAAATAATAGATCAATGCTTAGTCCTATTTTAAGCTATCCCAATAGGAGTAAGTATACGTTAGGAGTAGGCCCACACAGAATCTGCGTGTGCAAAAATCCACAGATTTTCGCAGATTTTTAGCCCGTCATTGAGTCTATTTATTTACTTGTGTAAATTTAGATTTATTCGGTTATTAAATTCATTTCACTAATATTATTGTGATATAATAATAGTAATATTAAAATGTTGACATGATTTATTTACATTATAGTTTGTAAAGTAATATTTTCTGTCTTTAGTAGATATATTATATGAGAGACTTGCTTTGTTTACCAAATAAGTGGATCTAATTGAATTTGCATTGTAAACAATAAATACAAGTTAAAAATGTATTATTTTTATTAGTAACTAAATAGTTTTTAGTTATGATACTCCTAAAATTATTCTGCATAAATCTGCAGATTTTTTACAAAATTCTCCGCAGAAATAGCAAAAATGTTCGCAGATTCTGTCTGGCCCTATGAGTTAGATATTTTCTGTAACCCAGTTGTCACGGTTGTGGATCTATCTGTTCTTCTTGCATGTGTGTGTGTGGGAAGTGGGTGTGTGTGTGTGTTTACATTCATCAGCTGGGTTGTCACGTGTCTTGTTACCAATCATATCACTCAGCTGTTTTCTATCAGCCACAGCTGTTGCGCTTTACCGCGCGCCTATATATGTTTAGTGTTTGTAGATAGCATTATCAGTCCGCTGTTTGTTCACTCCTGTGTCTGCTTCCTGTTAGGTGCTCTCGCTCGATCTATTGGTGGTGTTACGCTATAAGTCTGTTATATTCGGACCTGATGCATGTCTCCGTTTCATTGATGTTGTTACAACTGCCTGCACTGATGACAACTATATCAGTGAGAGACCTCATCCTGAATCCGCTACTCTGATGAACTATTTCCGCTGGTAAGCGTGTCGCTTTCCTTGAGAGTTGCTCCATAGCACTAACCTTCCCCTTCCCTCAATTATCTGGTGAGATATCAGTGAGAGACTTCACTTTGGATCCGTTTCTCGGATGAACTATTACCTCTGTTTAGCGTGTTGAATTCCTGGTGTGAACACCCTTGCTCCACACTATATCTGGTGAGATCATACCAGTTGTCATTCATTCATTCATTTTCTTGTCAGCTTTGTCCCTTGCGGGGTCGCCACAGCGGAATGAACCGCCAACTTATCCAGCACGATTTTACACAGCGGATGCCCTTCCAGCCGCAACCCATCTCTGGGAACTTCCACACACACATTCACACTCATGCACTATGGACAATTTAGCTTACCCAATTCACCTGTACTGCATGTCTTTGGACTGTGGGGGAAACCGGAGCACCCGGAGGAAACCCACGCAGGGAGAACATGCAAACTCCACACAGAAACGCCAACTGACCCAGCCCAGCCGAGGTTCGAACCTGCGACCCAGCGACGTTCTTGCTGTGAGGCAACAGCACTACCTACTGCGCCACTGCGTTGCCCCATACCAGTTATGACTCTTGTTATTCCTTTTAATAAATCATCTTGCATTCACTTGCATTTGGGCCTCCTGTGTATATCATTGTGACACCAGTATTAAAAAAAATGAGATAATAAATGAGACCGCTTTCAGTGTAAATCTGGTATTTTGTGGTTACCCACTAAGCAATTTTGCGTTTAATAGACATCTAATATACATCTAGCATGGATATCTTGGTTAAAATGAGGCTAAATTTGGGCTGTCAGTGAAAATCTAATAGATGTCAAAGAAAAGACTTATAAATTAGGTTAATCATTAAATAGACCGACTAGTCATGTTTAATCCTGTGTATTTAATGACTAGTTTTGGGCTTTTCTTATAAGTCTATTAGATTTTCACTGACACTATACTGTACGTTTAGATGTCCTTTTTTTTTTTTTTTTTTTTTTTTTTTTTATATATATATATAAAGACAAAACTATGCTTACTGGAAAATTTTATTTATTTTCTGACAAAATTAGTGTAAGCATTAATTTTTAATTTTCACTGACTTTGCAAGATGATCGAGTTGTTCTAAAGTGACTGAATTTCTGTCTGCACCGTAAGAAAAATATTTCTACACAATTGCTTCATGTTGTCCCAACACAAATCGATTAAGTTAACATCATTATTTTTACAAATGTAAGTGGATTGAACATAAAACAATTGAGTTGTCCCAAAAAAATCCTCAGAGATTGTGTTGATTTAGCTCATTTTAAATAAGTAGTTTGAACAAGTAACAAAATATATACACTACCGGTCAAAAGTTTGGGGTCTTTTTTTTTTTTTTTTTTTTCCCATTTGTTTTAAAGAAAATTATTCTGTTCATTAAGGCTGCATTTATTAAATGTAAAACAAAAAAAAAATTGTTAAATTGTTAAATATTTATAAAAATTCTAAATAACTGCTTATTGTATGTAGTTCATTCATTCGTTTTCTTGTCTGCTTTGTCCCTTGCGGGGTCGCCACAGTGGAATGAACCACCAACTTATCCAGCACGATTTTACGCAGCGGATGCCCTTCCAGCCACAACCCATCTCTGGGAATTTCCACACACACATTCACACTCATACACTACGGACAATTTAGTTTACCCAATTCACCTGTACCCAATTCACCTGTACTGCATGTCTTTTGACTGTGGGGGAATCCGGAGCACCCGGAGGAAACCCATGCGAACGCAGGGAGAACATGCAAACTCCACACAGAAACGCCAACTGACCCAGCCGAGGTTCGAACCTGCGACCCAGCGACGTTCTTGCTGTGAGGCAACAGCACTACCTACTGCGCCACTGCATTGCCTATTGTATGTAGTTTCAAATGAAATATTACTCCAGTCATTATTGCTTTTATTACTATTACCATTATTATTATTATTATTATTATTATTATTATTATTATTATTATAGCAATTAAAAAATTAATACATTTTTCAAATAAAAAAAAAAATAACATTAGAGTGATTTCTGAAGGATCATGTGACTCTAAAGACTGGAGTAAAGAAGCTGAAAATCCATCCATAAAATCACTGGAATAAATTATTAAATTAAGTGATAAACCACTTTTGAACAGTTGTTTTATAGTGCAATAACATTTCACAAGTTTACAATTTGTACTGTATTTTAGATCAAATAAATGCAGCCTTTGTGAGCAGCATAAGCTTATTTTAAATCATTTAAAAATCCTACTGACCTCAAACTTTTGACTGGTAATGTGTATATATTGAGTGTAGTTACAAAAGACAAATGTATAAGGACAGGATAATGTGGAGAATCTTAATGTGCTATCAGTTCAGAACAGGATCTGAATCTTTAAAATTGTCTCAGTGTTTAAGGGCCTGTTTACACCTTTGGCAACACAAATGTGTCCGCTAAACGGATATACAGTACATCTGTTATTCAATCTCATGCTATATGTAAACAAGGTAACAAAGTTACGTTGACTAAAATGTCAGGTAAACCGCATGTTCTATGTTTTACAGAAACATGAGTTATACATCTTATTTGGCATACAAATGATTTCATTTGCATATTCAATTCATTGTAATTTATATAGGCCAGATGGAAAACATGTCATCGTCAGTGCAGGGAAAAGAAAGTTGAAGGAGGAAATGTCACGGTTTGGTGGATGTTTCCTGCTTCAGGTTGGGCTTTAATACATTGCAAAGTAAATAAAATGTGAAAAATAACACCAGCAATTTTAATTCAGGACAATGCTAAAATCCAGCTGTATAACTTTATTCATTTCCTCAATAAGCAAACTGATTTTTAACAACGGACACTTAACACAAGACTGTTATGATGCGTTTAACGATCATCAGCATCTTAAATCCTTTACAGTTTTTAATATTTAGATTTATATTTGTATGTATTTATGTATGTATTATATTATCTTTGCATCAAATTACAAAAAACAAATGGCCAATTATGTGAGGTGTTTCTGATGCAGCATCTATGGACAGGACAGAAAATTTGATGTTGTTCTGTTTTATGGCTCACACTATTTTTTTTTTCCTTTTTCTGAAAATCTCGAACACCATAGTTAAGTTTTTATTTTATTATTTTAGCAAATAGGACTAAAAAACAATTATTTGTTGTATTCTCCCATTCACTGCGCTCTACGTTTACCCGACTATGATAACTTCCGCTTCTGAGAAACTCGGAAATGTGAAAAGGGTCCATCATTTATTGTGAGTTTGTGTTACTTTGTTGAAATGTTTGCTGAACCGTATTAGTTCAAAGTATTGTGTTCTGCAGCTATTTTGGAGTATTACGTCTGGGTTTTCCTACCCAAATTGAAAAGCGTTCCATACCCACATAAAGAGTTGTAAATATTTAGATTTTGGAGATAGACCTGAATTTGGATTTTTTTTAATGCTTGTATAAGATGTCTGTCTAATAATAAAACCCCTAAAAAACACTTTTTTCATAAACTCAAATTTGGAAGTGTATAACTCAGGCCCTTTGTGCTCCAGCACCCTGTAGCTCAGGGATTCTCAGCCAATGGGCATCGGCGATCCTACAGGCGGGCCACGAGATATATACCAATATCAATATTATACTATAATTTTTGGATTTTCTTATTAATATGCTATATTAAAATGATCGAAGTAATGCGCTTTCTCCTGTTCTCTTCTTCTCCTGTTGATTACTGCAAACTCACTGCAAAAACAGCCTCAAGATCGCGACTGCAACTTGTAGGTTCAAGTCTGTTCATTTACAAACTATATGTGAAGGGAAAGTAATAGTCTCTCTTTGTGTATTATTTGTGAACTAAAATTTAAATAGTAAAACATAGTTTGTTGATTTGCCGTTTCCCAAATCCATCGTTCCAACGAATATTTGCAAACTGCGTCGCAAACTTGAGCACTTGAAACAACACCTCTGGAGCTGTAGTTAGAAACATAGTTCCTGGTTGTGTTCTATTCCCACTTATCCCCCCTATGCCCTATTCATTTAGAACATTCTAACATTCGAAGTTGGAATTATTAAAAGTAAAAAAAAAAGCATTAAAGTAATCTCTCTTAGGTGTAATTTGCTTTCAAAGTATTTTTACAGTTAAGTTTTAGCAATCTTCATGTTTACAATTGTGCTCCCTTCGCAGTGCGCTTTGAAAACATTGATATTATTTTGAACACAGCCTCATGGAGAAAGAGCTATTTAAAAGTGGAATTTATTTTACGTCTCCAAAGCTTGTGAAAATAAAAAAAACATAGGATACGTTAATTCTTTTATTTTATAGTGGGTTATTTATTAAGTGTCTGTACTGTATATGACATGGGCCTGTTGGTTAGAAATTTATGCTGTGGTCAGGGCCGGCGCGTTCATAGAGGCGACCTAGGTGGCAAACGACTCACCCACCCCGTGGTCCTCACTTCCATCCGCGACATTTCATCCATATGTGCCGTTTACTTATATTTTAATTAATATGGAAAACGAGTGCATGTTTTTACCAAAACTGATATTGGATTTTATTTTAAATGCATGTTTGTGTAAAACAATATAATTTGCACAAAGAAATGATGGGGTTGTTCTCTAAAGAAGTTACTCCACCCCGTTTAGAGCATCATTAAGGGCGTTTTACGTTATAACTAACATGGTTCGAGCGATGGGTCTGTGACAGAGAAACTACGGGTTTTGGGAAACACGCGTCACTACATTGATCTTTTCCCAAACGATACATTGAACTATGATAGTTCAGCCGCGAGTTACGTCGTTGTTTGGGAAACGCACCCCAGATCGACACGTTTCAACAGATTTAGGGTATTTTACATTTGTCTGTATATTTTTAAATAGTAGATATTTAATAGTAGATTTTCAGTCAGTCCAGTTTAAAGCAGAAGCTGGTCTTTTGCAATCTCCCAATATATATGTAGTTTTAATATATATTTAGTAAATAAAAGTAAATATTATATTAAGTATTATAAGTATAGTACATGTTATAGTTATAGTAAATAAAATTTTATATTTCTTATAAAATGCTGATAATAGAAAATAATAGAACGCACAACAATATATATATTTATTTGTTTTTTATTTGTTAATAAATAAAGGTTTAAATGAGCATTTCAAACAAACATTTTAGAGAAAATGTCAGACAGGTGGACCTTCAAAAATTGATCGAAGAAAGAAATGGGCCCAGAAGTGAAAAAGGTTGAGAACCCCTTCTGTAGATAGTTGTGTTTGTTTTAGTACATGTCAGCAAACAGAGGAAAAAATACATTGTACTCTCTCATATTATATGCAAGAGTTATTCTATTGCAGCCAAAGAGAGGTGTAATACCCCTTTTTTGTATAATTGTGTCTATGACAGAATCTCTTTTTTGTGTGCCTGTGTGAACTATCCCTTTAAGTGTGTTGCAAAAAAAAAAAAAAAAAAACATTTCACAGGTCATAAACTAATCCAACATGAAACTGGTGTTGCTATTGAACATATTAATGTTAATGAAGCAAATGATACAGTAATTTTTCCACTGATGGCATTATGAATGTTTCCCTGGGGATTAACGTCACTCGACAATTAGACACACAGCAGCGCATGACAATCGCCAAAGGACCACATTATAAAAGAGACGGCCATTTTACAGTGAAAGAGACAGATTGTGTCTCTCCTGAGATTGATCACATACTGTATGTACACACCTATACAAATCTTTGTCTGCTCGTGTGCCACATCTGGAACCACACATTTGCATTGTACAAAGGTGCAATATGTTGCCCCCATTCTCAAACACATGGATACACACAGACAATGCACAGATGCTATAAAACACACTCACAACAAGCTTTATTTTAAACTGAATTTTTGCCCTGGAAATATTGATGTGCAATTGCATCAAGTTCTCAAAACTACTGTAAATGTCGTATTTGACCATATTACATTATTATCTTTCCGTTTTAGTTCATTCTTATAAATCAAGTTTATTCATTGCAGTTGTGACAGAGAGACTTAAAATGCCCTGCAATATACATACAGTTGAAGTCAGAATTATTAGCCCCCTGAAATTATTAGCCCCCCTGTTTATTTTTCCCCCAATTTCTGTTTAACGGAGAGATTTTTTTAGCACATTTCTAAACATAATATTTTTAATAACTCATTTCTAATAACTGATTTATTTTATCTTTGCCATGATGACAGTAAATAATATTTGACTAGATAATTTTTCAAGACACTTCAATATAGCTTAAAGTAACATTTAAAGGCTTAACTAGGTTAATTAGGTTATCTAGGCAGGTTAGGGTAATTAGACAAGTTATTGTATAATGATGGTTTGTTCTGTAGACTATCGAAAAAAAAAATTAGCTTAAAGGGGCTAATAATATTGACCTTAAAATGTTTTTAAAAAAAGACTTTCTCCAGAAGAAAAAATATTATCAGACATACTGTGAAAATTTCCTTGCTCTGTTAAACATCATTTAGGATTTTATATATATATATATATAAAAATAAAAAATAAATTATTTTCGTAATTATAACAGCAACTTTTATTATGTCTTTATTCTTTGTATATTTGACCATAATTGTGTATAATTCTAACTTCTTACAGTATCTTACGGTATGACTTTCATTTATAGTTTTTGAAGATAAATCTTAACCTTTGTGTCTTGTAATCATCCCAGATTTTTTTTTTGTTTATTTATTTATTTATTTTTTTTTTTTATAATTTTTTTATTTTTTTAATTTCAATCATATTTTCATTCATTCATTCTTTCAACTCTGTTATAACATGTTATTCATGTTTGTAGACCCTTAACATTAATTATAACTAACAAAAATTGTTGAGGGAATTAGAAACCTTATTGCAAAGTGTACAGTATTCTAACATTATCTAATGTGTTGTGTTGCTAACATTTGTGGACTCTTTAACTTTACTTTCACATTTTTCCTTTCTTACTTTTTCTAGTTTCAAAGCTTTTTTTATATAAAATTTTTGTAGTTTCTGCAACAAGTTTGTGCAACTTTTTTAAAATTAGCACAACTTTTTTTGTTATTGCAACTTAATTTTTTTTCTAGTTCTTATAACTTAATTGTTCTAATTTGCGCAACTGAATATTTCTAGGTCTTACAACTTCACAGCTTATCTTTCTAGTTATTGTAACTTAATTTGTCTTATTAGCGTAACTTAATGTTTCTAGTACAGCCTTGTTGTGAAGTGTTACCTATATTTTCAACAATTTATTCATTTACTTTGCAATTGGGACTTTATTCAGCATTCATAATTGACTCCCCCTTGATATTGATCAACCTGTATGTTGTCCTTTTTTCTGCTAAACACAAAACACGAAATTCTGAAGAAAGTACTCACTCAAACAATTTCACTTCCCATTGAATTCCACTGTATTTTTTGCCAAACAAAGGAAGTCTACTGAAAGTGAAACTGGAACTGTAGTGAGTAAATTCTGATTATTTTATTTTATTCATTTTCTTTTCGGCTTAGTGCCTTTATTAATCAGGGGTCGCCACAGCAGAATGAACCGCCATCTTATGCAGCATATGTTTTTTTGCAGCAGATGCCCTTCCAGCTGCAACCCATCACTGGGAAACACCCATAAACTCTCATTCACACATATACTGTACACTACAGCTTATCCAATTCACCTATAGCGCATGTCTTTGGACTTGTGGGGGATACCAGAGCACCCGGAGGAAACCCAAGCGAACACAGGGAGAACATGCAAACTCCACACAGAAATGCCAACTGACCCAGTCAAGGCTTGAACCAGTGACCTTCTTGCTGTTAGGTGACAACGGTACCCACTGCGCCACCATGCCGCCTCTGCTAAACACAAAACAAGAAATTCTGAAGGTCAGTAACCAAACAATTTTACTTCCCATTAAATTCCACTGTATTTTTTTCCCAAACAAAGTAAGTCTACTGAAAGTGAAACTTGAACTGTTGTGAGTAAATTCTGATTATTTTATTTTATTTAATTTTTTATTTGATCATCTTTATTTGTTTATCTTATAATGTTGTTTATATGATATAACCTTATTGTACTTGTGTTATACTGCAATAAAAAATATATAACATTTAAAATGAAAAAGTGGCTGTCAATTACTGCACCACTGTGCATAGGGTAGATTATACGTCTTCACAATTTGACCTAAATACTGTATGCATTTTCATTTGATAACATCAGAAACATATCTGTCATCATGACATTTTTATTGTTATTTTATTCCCAAAAGCAAATGACAGTTCCTTAAAGCTTTTTTTACACTCCAGCATTTATTCCAGTTGTAAGATTTTTAAAAAATGAACAAACAAACAGTGGCCTGCCCGTATTTTCCACAAAAACCCACAAGTGCCACTCCATTTATATAAAACATTAATGCAAGCTTACCTTTGTTAATCAGGTAAAAAAAAAAAAAAGGTATGGTTATGAACTTGCTAAAAAATTATTTTGAAAAATTTAAAAATAAAAATAAAATGTAAAAATAAAATAAAAAGTTACAGGCTGCAGCTTTAATGTCACAGTGACTCAAAAATCATGTTTGAATTGTCCTGACATTTCTGATGTGAAGGATCAGAGAGTGGACATAAGTAACCTCTATGTCTTGTTATACAGGGAGTGTGACTGGGGGGATGTCATCCTTCCACAGGGGCTCAGGTGTGGCCAAATCTGCCCAGCTCTGCTGCTTCCTCATGCACACAGCCTTCATTACACACTCTCTTTGAAACTTGAGGCCAATTCATCTCCGCTCGCACGTTTTTCCATCATTATACTCCAATATGCAAGCATGTCAAAGTCATGTGAGCATCACACACACACACACACACACACACACTTAAATTAAGTCCCCCATGATGCATTCGCTCACAATAGCACCTTTTTTTTACGATTGCTCTGGTTTGCAACCCTTCTCTCAGGTCGCCACGTGCAGATAAGTGGACAGTCAGTCAAACAAAAAGCGACATGAATTATGAATACATATTTGCACAAAAGACAAGACACACACACACACTGGTCCCTCGTGGAAACACAAAAGAACGACAGACGAACACTGACCTGGCGGATTCTCGTGTCGCTCAAAAGTACTTTTTTTATTTTTTTTTTATTTTATTATTGAAGCATGTCGTAGTCACTGGTTGTTATTTAAAGAATCAAGACAAAAATGCACACTTGTTTTTGGCACAAACTCACAAAGCTGTCAGCACAAATGAAGCTGCTGGTAAATGTTTTGTTTTTTTCTCACAGTACCTGATTTTACCAAGTACAACATGTTACTAGATCAACATCTTTGATTCTGGAGCAATATTTCAATCATCTAATCAAATTTAACTGATAAGTTTACATTTTTTTTTTGTTTTTTTTTTGTTTTTTTCAGTGTTAATTGGTTAGTTGGGGTGACAACGTCAGCAAGAACGTCACTGGTTTGAGCCTCAACTGGGTCAGTTGGCATTTCTGTGTGGAGTTTAAATGTTCTCCCCACATTCGCATGGGTTTCCTCTGGGTGCTCCTGTTTCCCCGACAAGTCCAAAGACATGCGGTACAGGTGAATTGGGTAAGCTAAAATTGTCCGTAGTGAAATAGTGTATGAGTGTTTCCCAGTGTTGGGATGCAGCTGGAAGGGCATCCGCTGCGTAAAACATGTGCTGGATCAGTTGGCGTTCATTCTACTGTGGTGACCCCAGATTAATAAAGGGACTCAGCCGAATAGAAAATGAATGAATGAATGAATGAATTGGTTAGTTCACACAAAAATGAAAACTCATTAATTAATTAATTAATCAAAGTCATTAATTACTCATGTCGTTACAATCCCCAGAGATCTTCATTCATCTGTGAAAGAGAAATTAATATATTTTAGCTCTCTCATCCTCCATAGACAGCAAGTCTTGTGTTACATTAAAAGTCCAGAAAAGGAGCCAAAAACATTGTTAAAACTTTCTATTTGACTTCAGTGTTTTGACTGTAAACATATGAAGCTCCAACAACATTTTTGTAAGCCAAAAAATCTAATCTCACATGAAAACCTAGCTATTTTACGTATTGTCAGAAAAATGGCAATCAAAATCATACAATTTCAATTATAGAAAAATGTATAATTTTTAAATGACTCCAAACCCCACCCATCAATCAACCCAGTCATTGAATCATACTAAATCATACTAAAATCATTCTAAAATGTATGAATTCATACGAATTAGCCACTAAATCAAAAAGGTACAGATTGCCTTTAGAGTGCATAGAAAATCTCTTAAAACAACCGATATGTTCTATACCATGTCAGGTCTTCAGTGTTCACGTTTAATACGGGCACTACAATTTATTGTCAGTTCAATTCATCTCTATTTCTATAGCGCTTTTACAATGTAGATTGTGTCAAAGCAGCTTAACATAGAAGTTGCAGCCTGATCTACGAGGAAACGTAAGTATTTTACGTGTTGTCAGTTTAAGGGCTAATTCATATGAATTCGTATGAGCTGAGTCGTACGAAAATGTACGATTTTAAAAAGGAGGCGTGGCACCCAACCCCGCCCCTAAACCCAACTGTCATTGGGTGATTAACAAATCGTACTAAATTGTACAAATTAGATCGTACGAATTCAAACAAATTAGTCACTAAATCAAAAAGTTACGAATTGCTGTGAGATTGTGTTGGAAGTTCTAGTAACTGTGAAAACTGTGTCAGTCCAGTTTTCAGAGTTTAAGTTCAGTTGTTGATGTAGTGAATCGTTTTTTTGTTTTGTTTTGTTTTTGTTTTTTTTTTGCTCACAAAAGTATTTTTGGAGCTTCATATGGTTAAAGTTGAAACACTAAATTCCAACCAAGGCTCATTATTGCTACGTACCCCTGTATACATTTCTGGAGAGCAAGACATGCACCCAAGGAGGTAAGTTTTTTTACGTTTTTGTTTTTGCGAATCCACCAGTGCTGCTGTGTACGATTTTTCAGATCTCAAATTTATGTTACGAGTGCCATTCGCGCCTGCTATCTGCTATTCTTGTGTAAATCCACCAGAGGTCACTGTCGACTGACTGACTGACTGAATGACTGACTGACTGATCCCCCCACCTCCTTTCCTAAACCCAACCGACAGTGTTTTCAAAAGGAATCGAAAAAAGAAAAGCCCTCGTGGCTGAGTTATTTTTACCATGTTTCAGATCTTACCACGTTTTCACCCAGTTATTTACTTGTTTCTTTTATTTTTTGGCTTTTGTTTTTGTTTTACCTGCTGTCTGGAACCCATCTACACCAGACTCAAACCCCATAGTTGCAGTCATCTTCTCTCTGCAACTAAAGTCCCCCGACATACGTGCTGAGCTACTGGGCAAACTGGTAACAGCGGAAAAGCCATCCACACGGAGGAAAGTGGTCAGCTGGTAGCACGAAAAGAAACAGAAGCTGACTGTGGCGTCATTTCATTTTAACGACAAAATGCAGTCATACGTAGCTCTGACTACAGTACATATGTCACGCTCTCCAGAAATAGATAAGGGGGGTTGTTTTCACAATGAGCTTGTTGCTAAATTCACATGGAATGTTTTGACAATGACTTTGAATGTCTCATGATTGTTACTGTTTATATGAGTGAGAGAGCTCTCAGATGTCATATTAATTTTAAGATGAACAAAGGCTTCCGGGGATTGAAACAACTTGAAGGTGAGTAATTAATGACAAAACTTTTATTTTTGTGTGAACTAGCCCTTTAGGCTTACAATCAGGGATAGGTACTTCTAACTTATTGTTATTCAGCTATCATTACCTTATGATTTTTTTTGGAATAACCTATAGTTAGTGTTACATTTAGGGATAGCTAACAGGTTTAGATTCAATTTTCAGACAGGAATGATGTTCTAGGATCAACAAAATATGTTGACCCAGGAACGTGTCTAACTCATCAAAATCAGGATGTGCTATTTTTTTTTTTCTTTGTCGGTCTCAGAAAAACACCAGAGAATGTCCGAAATGAGGAGTAGCTGATGAGGTGATAAGAGCCCTGGTTGGGGGGTAAATCTGCTAACTGCACCCCTGAGGCTTAGGCTGATGAAACAGAGGCCTGATGATCCCATAACCCCTAACTGAGGGCCAGGAGATCAGAATACAAGCCGGAGCCTATAATGGAAATCAAAAACCTCAAAATTAAATGACGATTTAATTAATGCAAAAGCTGCTTCTTAATGAGACAGTGAAAGCAGCTCTCCCTTCTAAACGCCGGCGTCCTCTAGGGAGTGATACACACATATTGTATTTACATTATCCACCTCCCACACACATATATAATCGCATATGTGCCCACACACACTGCTCGTGTCAGCTGCAGGCACGCTTTTCCTTCTTTGTTCCTTAAGTACAACTACTTTTGTTGGATAAACCTAAAATTAAATACATTTTTGTAGATTATCTATCTATCTATCTATCTATCTATCTATCTATCTATCTATCTATCTATCTATCTATCTATCTATCTATCTATCTATCTATCTATCTACTGTATCTGTCTGTCTGTCTGTCTGTCTGTCTGTCTGTCTGTCTGTCTGTCTGTCTGTCTGTCTGTCTATCAGTCTGCATATATTTATTTACTTATTTGTCTGTCAATTAATCAACCAATCAACTAAAAAGTTATGCATTATTTTGACTAAAAGGGAAAATAAAGTTATATAAAGGAACATATTTTTGGTGGGTATTTTTTTTTCAATTAAAAAATTAAACAACATCTCATTCATTAATTCATCAAATAAACAAACAATACATTACAGTTTTTCTCAGTAGCTTTGGTGCATTTCTCACAACACTATTTACATTTGCACAACAGTTAATGCATTTCTCAAAACAATTAGTACAAACTGCAAAACCTAGTGGATAACCTGCAAAAGCGCGTCACTTGCTTAAAATGGAGAGCTCATTCCTCAAAAGCAAGTATTCTTGTGAATGAAAGTGTCAGTGTCATCAAGATGAAAGTCCTGCCACCATTGATTATGAACAAGATAGTCAAATGGCTTTGTCATGTTTCCATTATGACAGTTTACTCTGTACATTTATTCCAATGCAAAAAAGTCAGATTTTGGTGACACTTCCTGAAAATGCTCAATACAGCACTATATACTATTTGCACAGCCATTTGAAAACTACAGTAAAGTTAGACATCACTGCATTAGTGAGCTATCTGAGTACAAGACACTGAACATGTATGTTTCACATTTTTACTGCATTTGCTCTTTACTATTTTAATTTATTCACAGCATTGTGCAAAAGAATAAACACACCCTTATTTACAACAAACATAAACTTCCTTTGGGTAGAGCTGTGCACAACTGTGAACTATATTACAGTACATATTGGAACTGAACCTACAACATACACAGGTCTGTATATCATTCATGAAATTGTTCAATTTAGAGGACATTTTCAGGAAAAAAATGATTTAAAGATTTATATAAAATTAGCTTGACAGATTTTGACAACTAGTTCAACATTTGTGTATGCAATGACTCAAGTAATGAAATGAGGACTATTAGTTTTATATGGAATGACTATTCAGCATTCACAAGTTTAGTTAATTCTGACTCACATGACATAAGCAAATGATAATGTTATAAAACAGCAGAGAGTTGTATGAAAGCAATTGATGCATGTTCAAAAGCATTTGCAATTTGCTGGAAGGAATGAGAAACTGCTACTATGATGTGCACAAATGACTAATTGTTTTGAGAAATGCATTAACTGTTGTGCAAATGTAAATAGTGTTGTGAGAAATGCTCCAAAGCCACTGAGAAAAACTGTAAGTATCAAACCGTTTTCGCCAGTGATATAGCATCAAATGTTTTAGCACCATTTGTGTTTTAAGCATATTACTGTAAAATGATTTCTGAATGAAACAACAATTGAAGGACCTTCAGTTTGCCACTGAGAAAAGACATTTAATTTTTTAGCATAAAACCATTAGTTTAAATTGTAATTATTTCACAATATTCATTGTTTTGAACTGATTGATGGGTATTTCAAAAACTTCTCGCAATTTTAAATATTACAAAAAAACTTAAAGTGAGTTGCTTGACTTATTTATAATATGTTTTTTTTTTTTTTTGCTTTTAGGCAGCAACTGCATGAAAAGTACTAATGTCCATCAAGAAATGGCTAGTTGACATCTCAGTTACTTTATATTTTTCTAAGAGCATCCTTTAGTGCAGGTTAACTTTATTCAAATCATATTTTACCTTTTTTAAAGATAACCAGTGAATTTTAATAGTCCTACAATTCCATCGAACCACTCAGTTAATACGAGGTCATAAAAACGGCATGTACAGTATAATTGCTCAAGTATTTCAAAAATAGTTTTTGCTGAAGTAGACAGCATGCAGCGCTGCAGGTCAACAACCCAAATTCAATTTTTAATCAACCCTTATCAGATGTATTTTTAAAGACTTTGTTTAACATTTACAAATATGACAGCCCGTCTTGTTGTCTTCTTGCCAAAATGTGTCCTGCTGCAGGGAGTGATAATGCGCTCTACGCCACTGTTTGCTTATTCGATAGAGTGGATCAGTGTGTGTGAATCAGCACTTCAAACACACAGAGATAATCAGACATGTACACACACACAGTCAGAACCATCACTCCACACTGCCAAACAGCAAAGTCTGCCATAAACGGTCAAAGTTTTACACACTTTTAGAAATAAAGCTGTATCTTCTTAAAAATATGCACGTTTGTACCTAAAATGTCTATAATTTAACATTGAAGATACATACAGTGTTAGTAACTGAAATGTACACTATAGGTCAAACTTTTGGCATCAGTATATATATATATATATATATATATATATATATATATATATATATATATATATATATATATATATATATATATATATATATATATATATATATATATATATATATATATATATATATATGTGTGTGTGTGTGTGTGTGTGTGTGTGTATATATATATATATATATATATATATATATATATATATATATATATATATATATATATATATATATACTACCGGTCAAAAGTTTGGGGTCAGTTTTATTTTTTCTTTCTTGTTTTTTTTTTAAGAAAACTATTCTGTTTATCAAGGCGGCATTCATTTAATGTAAAAAAAAATTGTTGTTTCTTTAATTTATTACAATTTTAAATAACTGCTTTCTTAATGTATGTAGTTTCAAATGAAATTATTACTCTAGTCATTATTGCTTTTATTACTATTACCATTAATAATAATAATAATAATATTAATAATAAAATAATAACAATAATAATAATTAATATTACAGTAGAGGGATTTCTAAAGGATTATGTGACTCTGAAGACTGGAATAATGAAGCTGAAAATTCATCTTTAAAATCACTGAGATAAATTATTACATTAAATTATATAATATTTATATTCCTAATTTATATAATTGTATATCAATATGTATTCCTGGGACTCCATAATCCATTCCTGGGAGTCCATAATAAGTCTATAATATACACAATATGCTAATTATCTTTTCCCTTATGAGCAATTATTATTGGTACTCATTTAATTATAATAATAATCATAATAATAAATTGTATTATTATAAATTATTTCATTTTTTATCTGTGTAGCATTTTTTTGTACATAAAATGCAACTCAAAGTGCTTCACAAACACAATTTATACAAGTAAACAAGGTGTATTTGTAAACTTGACAAATACAGAAAACAAAGTAGTTATAAATCAATCAGGCAAATACTAAATACTAAATAAACACAAACAAATATAAGCAAATACAATTTTAAAGATCATAAAAATAAAAAGTGAGTCTTATAGTATAAGTGTTATTATTGAGATTCTTATAATCATGTAGATTTTATTCTGTGATATATTTGACTTTTTAGGATTTTTTTGATGATAATAAAGTTAAAAATAACAGTTTTTGAAGAATTGCAAGATATTTATGTTACTTTATAAAAAAAGTCTTCATTTTACTTTCACTCTTGAATATATATATATATATATATACTTTCACTCTATCACAATTTCTATAAAAATATGAAGTTTTCAACAATGACAACAACAACAACAACAACAACAACAATATTCTTCTTCTTCTTCTACTTATTATTATTACTATTATTATTATTATTATTGTTGTTATTAATAATAATAATGATAATAATAACCTCCTTATTAATATTATTATTAGTAGTAATAGTAGTAGTACTAATAATAATAAAAATTGTATTATTATTATTCATTCATTCATTTTCCTTCAGCTTAGTCCCTTTATTCATCTGAGGTTGCCACAGCGGAATTAACCACCTATTATTATTAATATTATTATTATTACTATTATTATTATTATTATTTAAAATTCTATTGCTATAGCACTGTTTGTACATAAAATGCAACTCAATTTGCTTCACAAGTACAATTTATACAAGTAAACAAGGTGTTTTTGTACCTTGACAAATACAGAAAACAAAATAGACACGGTTATTATAGAGATTCTTATAATTATGTAGATTTTATTCTGTGATATATTTTATTTTTAGGATTTTTTGATGAAAATAAAGCTAAAAAAATAACAGTTTTTTAAGAAAAGATATTTTTTTTTACTTTTTAAATGTCTTTATTTTACTTTCTCTCTTAACTGTATCCTTGATGAACTGAAGTAAATACATTTACTTTCACTGTATCATAGTTTCTACAAAAATATGAAGCAGCCCAACAGTTTTTAACAACAACAACAACAACAACAACAACAACAACACAATAATAATAATAATAATAATAATAATAAATAAATAAAAATAATAATAATAATAATTCTTGAGCAACCGACATAATAAATAAATAAATAAACATCTTTCCGCTCCCAAACATACAGTATAAACATTATATTTATCTACTGCTACAGTGTCTATACTATATTATACTATATATTATCTGTCTAAAATGTGTAACTTTTGAATCGACACCACCACCACTGACAGCTTTTGTACCTTTACATCTGAGAGTACTCAACCAGACCAGACAAACAAAACACAATGATCTGTTTCTTAGGAATCGCATTGGCATTCCTCCACTGGTCTGTATTAGTTAGTAGCGGGGCAGGTGATAAAGTTAAAGTTGAAGGTGAAGGCAGGTAGTAACCCGTGCTCTCTGTCTGACTTTGGCATTTAGTGCTGCTTCTAAACTGTGTCTTGTTTTGACAGATAGGCGCAAAATTAGCACTTGACCTATCTGATGTGACATTCCACCCCACCCTTTCCCTTACGCACGGCACAGGCGCTTTATGAGGGTGGTATCCTTCTCTCTCCACAGGCCTTTATTTCTGAAAGAAAAGAGGGGATGAGAGAGGAGAGCAGAAGGGGGAGAGGTTGATGTTGTGTGGGTGTTCGCTTCGGCACACACAGCACATGTCTCCCCCTGCCGGTCAAACCACGACACTGAGGAAACCTTTCGACAGCTCCGTGTGTATTTAGAGCAAGTACTTTATTTAAAATCGTAAGTAAAGCTTGAGATTCACATTATTTAATGTAAAAGCCGAATTGGGTAACTGTCTCTTGAATGTGTTAGGCTTTAGAAGACTTCTGAATGTCTGTTGTGTCGATTGCTATTGCAGACTGGCGTTTATTGTCAAGTTAATTTATTTGGTTAAATGTCATGGTCATTAATATATTCGTTTGTAGCAGTAATTGTATTACTGTTTACTACACTTTGTTAGTTATTTATCTGTAGTATGTAATAAAAGATGCTATAAATAAGATTGATTAACTGGTGTAAAATATTTTTTTGTTGTAAAATCTTAAGATTGCTGTAATTGTGTTTTAAATTTGTCACTTATTTATTGTAATTCTCACTTTATGTTTCAGACACATTGCTTTATTTATTATCAGTTTGTAATTAGCTCAGTTTATGTGCTAGTCAATGTCTTTATAACTTGCATTCTTGTTTCACATAAATGTGTCTTTTTAATATTTTTTCTGTCACTATCTAATTCTAAAACTCTTTTATAGTTGTTTTACGAATTAGCTAATTTAAAGTAGCTGTTCACACTCCATCATGTAATTCAGCTAAAATAAAACTTATTAAATATGTAAGACATAAAATGTATTAAATATTATATTTAAAATAAGACTTCTGTTGTAATTGTGTTTATACAGTGGAAGCTTGTGGGAACTGAAACCAAAAGAGATAATAAAACAAAAAATATTACTGTAGATCTTAATTTCTACTTTAATTTCTAGAAATGTGACTTTATTTCTTGTAATTTCTTTATATTTACCACAGTTAACCAATTGAAGGCATAGTTCACACACACATACACAAAACAGAATCTATTGTTATTTATTCTGAAGATAATATCAAGTTTTGGCTCCTACTGGCATCCATTGTATGTATGTCAATACAGTGGAATTCAATGGGAATCAAAACAAAATAAGTGAATAAAACAATAATTGCGTACAGGAAAATACTATTTCTATATTTCTGTACCCAAAAATACATGATTAGTTCACAGTGTTAATTACAGATTATTTATAAAATCTGCAAGTCTATTCCAAGCTAAAATTGTTTCTATAACTTCTTTCAAAGTAGTCTCAAAATTATTCAAATCTACGTAATTAACCTAACCAAAATGTTTTTTAGATTCTGGTTATCAATATGTTAGGATGCAGTTTCTACATTTTGCTAACACCTTGTTTTACTGTGTTCTTGTTACGCATTCCATGTACTTACTAATGTAAAAGCAAAAATGATGCATAAATAAATGCAACTAACACCTATTTTAACCTGACACGTATGTAAGTACATGTTAATTAATATTATACAGCATTTAAATGTGTAACCAGGACACCATAAAATAAAGAGTCATATTCTAATCTCATCCCATATAAATTTGGCATTTTGAAGTCTTAAATCTGATTTAAAGGACCAGATCTTTCTCATATATTCTCTAACACACTTAATGTGACTGAAAATAGGGAATGTTAAACTAACTAATACATTTATGACTGTATACTTAAAAATCATTGTTCATTTTACAATTGTAGTTCATTCATTCATTTTCTAGTCGGCTTAGTCCCTCAGCGGAATGAACCGCCAACTTATCCAGCACATGTTTTACGCAGCGGATGCCCTTCCAGCTGAAACTTTCATACACACTCCTTCACACTTATACACTACGGACAATTTAGCTTACCCAATTCACCGGTACCGCATGTCTTTAGACTGTGAGGGAAACCGGAGCACCTGGAGGAAACCCACGCGAACGCAGGGAGAACATGCAAACTCCACACAGAAACGCCAACTGACCCAGCCGAGGCTCGAACCAGTGACCTTCTTCCTGTGAGGCGACAGCACTACCTACTGCGCCACCGCGTCACCCACAATTGTAGTTCATGTGCATTTAATAATATAACAAGATAACATGTTGATTCTAATAATCTAGTACACTGAACAAAATGATGTCTGCAAAATTATTGCAAACAATTTATTTGGGCTGAATTTAAACAAACGAATTATATTAAGTAATGTTCAACTTAATTAGTTTGTTTAAATCTAGCCCAAATAAATTGTATACAACCACTTAACTTAAAAAAGATTTAATAAATCCAAGGAATCATCTTTGAATCATTTGTTTCAGAGTAGCGCGTGACAAAATTGATATTAGCTAAAATAAAAATGTTATCCAATGCTATTAAATGAAACCTTATTAATGAAATATCCTACAGGCTCACATTAATATGGACTTAAAAGGAAGGAGTGAGTTTTGGATGCTCATGCTGGCATCATGTGACAGTATTAATACTGCATACATTAGTTGGAAAGGATCTCCATAATGCAGTGAATGATTGGATGCCCGTGGTCTGAGAAGCAAACGCTTGTCATTTCCTGGGTTATGTGGGAGATTAGTGCTCTAACTGCTGTTTCAGCCTTGTAGTACTTTCCCCCCTTGACCTCAGATGTCTTAGTAAGACTCTGCCATATGTCTGAGTGTCTTTATTAAATGCTCCCACAATTTGAACATGCTTTACAGCTTAAGGCCAGCCATATTTTTTTAAATCGTGCTTTCAACTTAATAAAATGACATACGTTCAGCCGTCACTGCAATCTCCTTAGCTCGACTTGAAGATTTTTGTAAGCGTCTCTGACCAGCGAAACAACGTCATTTCATCACTGCAAGCAATCCCAAAAGTGCTTCTTTTAGATGATTGGAAAATCCATTGTCTCCATGTCTCATGATTAAACTAGTTTTAGTGAAATTAGAACAATGTAGACTTGCCCTCGCGCTAAGATTCTTCTTCATTTTACTGAGAAATTTGATCAAAGAAAAAGCACAGGCGGAGGATTTGAAAAATCTGAGTGACAATATTCATTTGCAGAGATGATCGGAGAATACCTCGCTCGATTTAGATAAAGTAGTTGATGTGTAATCTCTGCTGGAATCAGGACGAGCATCTTAACCAACAGAGACCTGCTGGAAAATTACTGGGGAAAGGGTGTAATGCAGGTTTGAGGAAGCACAAAGCACAAGTGTGAGAGGATATGCTCGCAAAAATGATAAATCACACTTGAGATTTATTTCATATTAGAAAACACAGTCTTTCTTCTTGTCAGAAACACTTGTTTGACACTTGCTTCAGAAGCCTGTTGCACCTCAGAATAACATTATAAATAAAAAGCAATTAACAGCTTTGTTTCGTTTAACCGTGACAAATGACAGTATATTACAATATCTGACTATCTTATTTTTATATCTTATTTTTTTTCTTTAAAACTTACAATTGCAACTTTGTTTGTAATAATTGTAATTTTGCAACTGTAACAATATTATTTGAAACTTTTATATACTGCTACACTGCGTTAAGCACTGTCGCCTTACAGCAAGAGGGTTGCTGGTTCAAGTCCTGGGTGGGCCAGTTGGCATTTCTGTGTGGAGTTTTTTTGTTCTCCCCAGGTTTTGCATGGGTTTCCTCCACAGTTCAAAGACATGCGGTATAGGTGAATTGGATAAACAAAATTGTTTGGGTGTGTGCATTGGTGTACCAGTGCTGGATTGCAGCTGGAAGAGAATCCGCCGCATAAAACATATGCCAGAGTAATTGTCAGTTCAGCCCCCGGCGCCTATACTGCAGCTCTGCACAAGAAGTTTGGTCAGAAGACCCAACTGAGCCTTGTTTGTCTCTAGGTTTTTTTCCTTCACTTTCGTCAATTGGTGAAGTTTTGTTCCTCATCACTGTCTCCACTGGCTTGCTTAGTTTGGAACTTTTGGAGCTGCGCATTGATGGATTTGCTCTTCAGTGTTTGGGCTTTCAGCAGTGAAATTTAAACCACACTGAAAAAAACTAACCTGAACTTCAATTCTGAAAACTGGACTGACACAGTTTCAATTTACTAGAGCTGTTACAATTTACATTGTAAAACCGCTATAGAAATAAACATGAATTAAATTGAATTGAATTCTGCTGTAGCTACCCCTGATGAAATCAGAGACTAACCAAAGGATAGTGAGTGAGTGAGTGAGTGAGTGAGTGAGTGCAATTTAGTACAGGATTTTAAAATAGTGACTATGTTTCTCATCATTCCAACTAACAAAACCTAGTGTTACCTCCTGATATTTTACAGTGCAGCTAAATATGAAAATTCCAACTGATTTTTACAATTACGCCAACTCAACACTTGCGCTGCTGAAAATGCTAAGTTTTGAAAATTTATTTCATAGTGCACATTTTTGAAGACAATGTAATTATCTAAAGGCATGTGCCATTTTAGAGGAA
The DNA here is from genome assembly GCA_903798195.1 of Danio kyathit. Lineage (NCBI taxonomy): Eukaryota > Metazoa > Chordata > Actinopteri > Cypriniformes > Danionidae > Danio > Danio kyathit. Next base: position 39,466,277 of record LR812535.1, read on the forward strand.
AATGTATTTGGGTACACATTTTTGTAATGATATCTTACAGGATTACTTTTAATCTCACAATATATTACAATATTAGGCTACTTTATATCTTGCAATGTGACTTTAAATCTTCATAATTCACATTTGCAATTTTGTAACTCAAAATGCGACTAGCCTAAATAACGCGGGTAGAACTTTATTTGCCGCAAAGTGACTTTCAACCCCACAATTGCACTTTTTAACTCATAGGGCTCTATTTTAATGATCTAGCTGCAAAGTCTAAAGTGCACGACGCAAAAGCATTAAGGGCGCGTCTGAATCCACTTTTGCTATTTTAAGGACAGAAAAATATGATTTGTGGTGCATGGTCTAACAGGGTTGTGCTTATTCTCTTAATGAGTTATGAGTGTGTTTTGAGAATAACATCATCTGCAGCTAAAGGTTCTTACTTTAAATGTTCACGTTACTCCTTTACTTTCATGTATAAGGAAACAGTGTTGTACGCACTCCACTGAAGACATCCATCAACCTACATATTTAATTTCATTTGTTAATCGCAAAGATTTGCTTCAAAACTATTTCTAAATTCAGTTCTAATTTCCAGCAAATAAATAAATGAACAAAAATCACAAAGTGTGGTCAAAAAACTAAATCCAAACACACGTGCTATTCTTATGCCCCATATGGTCCAAAACCCAACAGGTGCACAAATCTAAACTTGTTTTTATTAAGACAAATATAAATATGCATACTATAAATACTACTGCTAATAATAATAACATTATACAAAAGCAATCTTTCATAAATAAACTGAAAAAAGCCCCCCGAGAGTGAAGAAGGCATGGAGGCAGTGTTTTTTATAATTATGTAGAAAATAATATTTTTTGTAATATTTTAACCCTTTAATTCTTTTTCATTTGTAAAAATATTTGCGTATTGCTGTACATCCTCCAATGTTTATGCATTTAAGGTGCACAAATAACGTGATCTGCGCTGGACTTTATTTTATTAATGCTCAGTCTATTTTACTTCCTTAAAATAGCAAAGAGTCAACAATGCGCCTTAACACACCTCTTTTCTAGACCGGAACACCCATGAGTCCACAAAGTGGCGCAAATGGATTTGCTATTTAAACAACGTGGTGCAAAACGGGAAAATTAGGTGGCATTGGTCTGAAAATAGCAACAAATCGCGCCAAACACGTCTTGCGCCTTATCAGAGATGGGAAGTAACGAAGTACAAATACTTCGTTACTGTACTTAAGTAGTTTTTTCGGGTATCAGTACTTTACTCCACTACTAATTTTTTTGACTACTTTTTACTTTTACTTCTTACATTTTTACACAAATATCTGTACTTTCTACTTCTTACATTTTTTAAACCACGGTCGTTACTTTCGTTTTTATGTGTTTGGTGGCGCGATCTATATTATTTCTTGTCATTGCGCAATAATATGAGCGCATTTCTGATGCAGTCAGTCTATTTTGTGTGTCATTGCGCGCCTCCGTGCGTCAGCGCGCGGCTTCTTCAAGGCTATCGAGCACCGCACATGGCTTAGTTCATGAATATTACTACGAGAAAGGCTAGGATCACTACGCAGTGACAGAGGGAGCCGGCGAATTTAACATGACTGATGCTGCTGCCCTGTTTACACGGTATTAAAACAACTTTTGCTCGATCGGATCACAGGTAAACGAGACACATTCCAGTCAAAAACATGCTGTTTAAATGCTTACGCCTTTTGTCCACTTCCGATCATACTGCACAGGCTTTCTCTGGTCTTTCAATCTAATACCGCGAAAAATAGTGCTTTTTGTAAAGATTTGTACATTTAGTACTAAAACAATCAAATACTTTATAAAAAAATGTATGCATTGCGGTTTATTTCCTTTATTTCTGATGAGTTCATATTTCCTAATAGAATAATTTATGCTGTTTTTCAGTTTTATTGATTTGATTGACTATATGATTTTACATATAGGCCTATGCTGTTGTATTCAATTAATAATTTTAACAAATATTTTACAACAACAAAGGTAATTATACTGGGAAATTTATGTGTATTACCTGTCTTACCTGTGTATGTTGCTTTTAGCATTGAATAAATGTATTACAGTTTTTCTCAGTCACTTTGGCACATTTCTCAGATCAGAACTGAAATTTGTAAAACAGTAGGCCTAAGTGCATTTCTCAAAACAACACGTATAAATAGCAAAACACCATGGATTACCTGCAAAAGCCAGTCTCCTGCTCAAAATCCTACAGTTCATCTCTCAAAACTAAATTTCTGTGTCAGTGAACATGTCAGTGGCGTCAGAATGACATGTCCTTGTGTCATTGTATATGAATAAGACTCAAATTACTTGGTAGTCATGTTGTCAATATAACAGAGTACTCTGGAGGGCTGTTCTGGTGTAAACTATGGCAATATTTTGATACAGAAAGGAAAAGAGAGCACCGCATAGCACAAAGAAAAAACAAATGTAAAAATGTGAACAGGACAACCTCCTTTTAGACCTTCATTAGAAAAAGTCCAGATTCACCTGGGAGAAATGTAAAAAATGCATTATGACTAAATATTAAGACAACTTGTTCAGGCATTTGAACGATTAAATGTTGTGAGGGTGAGTAAGACTATTCAACAGAGATAAAAAATAATACATGTTGATCAACATGACATAAGCAACTGATAATATAGGAAACATCAGAGAATTGCACATAACCATTTGCATGGATGAACAAAAGCATTTGCAACTTGTTCATAAAGAGAAACTGCTTTCTGATGTGCACAAGTGACACGATGATGATCTGAAGATTGAACAGTGGTTTTGAGAATTTCAATTCTGATCTGAGAAATGGACCAAAGTGACTGAGAAAAACTGTAACAGAATTAACCACAATACCTGAAAAAAAAAACCCATTGAAATAGCGGGTTATATGAGAGCTGCTCTTTGAAGAGAATACACAGCTTTAGCCTAATGCAAAAAAATAGTTTGCAGTCATGTCTGATAAGAATTTATTTTAGCAAAAGAAAAAAATCAATATATTTTAGACAGAATTCAGTGTAAAATGTAAGACATTATTTATTAAGATAGACAGTGTATCAACATAAATGGCAGCTGTTGTTTTTGATCTAACAGCGGCAAAACTACATGCTGAACAGTTTGCGTCAGCTTCGTCCCTGATTTATCAGGGATTTATCAGGGGTCGCCACAGCAGAATGAACCGCAAATTATTCCAGCATTTGTTTTACGCAGCGAATACCCTTCCATCTGCATCCCAGTACTGGGAAACACCCATACACATTCACATGCACACACACACACATATATATAAACTACTGCAAATTTAGTTGAATTATTATTCGCCTATACCGCATGTCTTTGGACTGTGGTTGAAATTAGTACTTTTTACTTTTGTACATTTTTCAGGCGGTACTTCTTTACTTTTACTTAAGTACAAAAGTGTAGTCAGTACTTCTACTTTTACCAGAGTCGTTTTAAACATGAGTATCTGTACTTTTACTTAAGTAAAGGATGTGTGTACTTTTGCCATCTCTGCGCCTTATTGCGCCAGGTGTATGATAGGGCCCCTAATACTTAATCTGACTTTAAATCTTGCAGTATTGTGACTTCAAATTCACAAAAGCAACTTTGTAACTTGTGATGGGACTACATCTTGCAATTATAACTTTACAAGTTGCAGTGTGGCTTTAAATTGAGTAATTGCTACAACTATGATTTTATATCTTTTTTTTAAATTAAGCTTTATAGCAAAAACTCAGAGATTCCACTGTGAACTCATTCAATTTTCATTCAATTACACTCAAATAAAATGATCTTGGTTATTCTATTCACAGTTTGGTCATTTTACAGCTTCAATTGCATCAATTTTCATTTCTCCCCAGGAATTTCAGAAACATCTGCGACAAAGTTGCAACCCCCCCCCCCCCCCCCACCCCCCCCCAAATAAAAATAAAAAAACATGACAGAAAACCACCGAGCTGTGGAAGAACAACCTCTAAGCAACAACATTTTTGTAGAAAGTAGAGCGGCGAGGACAGAGCCTGGGTTCAGCAGGAGCCAGGCGACTGTGAGGTCGGAGAGGTGCATTATTTAGTGGGACAGAAGGAGTTGGCGGGCTGGAGGAGCGAGCGTGTGTTCACAGGACAGGAGGAGAGATGCGGGTGGAGGGGTGAGTGTCTCAGGTGCGAGTCAGAAGTTTCAGCTCAGCGGCTCTCTGATCAGCCAACAAGCACATCACGCCGCGTTAGCACTGGGTAGGTGAACAGACTGTCGCATCGTGTAAAGGAACGGACACTGTTTCCTGTGGTTCTAATGCCAGAACTGAGTGGGGTGCAGAGAGAGAGGGAGTAAAAGAGATAGATGGAGAGAGAGAGGGGAGTTCAGCATGAGCAGACAGATGGAAATTACCCTGGCAAGGTATCAGAGAGAAGCTGCAACAAAGACCTTTGTTTAGTTGCTTTAGAATCCCATGTTTTTGCGCAAACCATAAGATGACGGCCATGCATATTCATTCGCTCATTTGCATGCAAACTTCTGCTCCTGTCCAGATTAGCATGACATTTTTTTTAAAATGCTGTTTCATGTGGCGAGGACTACCTTAGGCAGTCTCGGGCATCTTTTCAATTAAGCAAGCTACAAAAGTCCTTCTTTTCAACAAAAGACTCTCATGTCTGAACGCCGCTTACGTGTTAGCCGGTTTGGGTAATGTGGACATTTGAATGCGCTGCTTGTAAGTAAGCACGACTATGCAGTCGTATCAGAAGAACGATGTTGCGCTTTTTACTCTAAACCAATCTTCTTGCCTCCAGGGTTGTGCAATGTAAAGGCAGGCCCAGTGTACATGGCAAAACACAACAAGCTATTTCACACTACCAATTAGCAATTGTAACATGCTGGCTCTCAAAGCCCCATTAAAATCGCCTGTGGCGTAGGGTACGTCCTCCGTTTTAATAGCTTCTGAAACCCTTTCTGTTGCAGTAGAATGAGCCATTGAATGTGCGAACAGCAGAAAGATGGACTGGATGTTGCGGCGTTCTGCAGCGTACACTTCGACATCTGGTCAGTGGGACATTTGAGAGCGAGGCTGGACCACAGAAGCAGGACACCTAGACTTCTGTCCAAAGTCAAACGAGTACTCTGAGAGGCTTAATAGGAGGGTTCAAATGGCTGACTTCACTCTAATATGGGCTGCTTTGTCAAGTACTGAGAGTCGGAAGTTGGTGACATTAGAGGAAATTAAACTGGCAAATGAACAAGACATTGTACGCAGTCATTCTAACCGTTTACTGTGGCACGAAAAAAAAAAACACATTAGGTTGTCTGCATACAAGGTGTAATTGTAATTTCATTTTATACTTTGTTTCATTTAGATGAGCATTTGCCACCATTTTCTGCTTACAAAGATAATCCTTATTGAGAATAATAATAGTAGTCAGTGCTGGGGAGTAACTAGTTACATGTAACCACGTCACGTAATTTAATTACAAAATAAAAGTAAAAGTAATTCGTTAAAGTTACTGAGAAAAAAATGTGTAAGATGTTAAAGATTACAAATGGGGTTACATCTAAATGTGTTGAATAATATGAATCTGTTGCCTGTTGATATGCACGATGCCTTCTGCTAAGGCCATTTATTAAAGCGCTGCTCTTCTGATGCTTTGATTGGTTTTGCGGTTTGATTGCGGTGCACCACGCAGTTACGTTAATCCTCTCTGCCGCTGAAAGCATTAGGTGGCTACTACAACCAGTCTGATAGCTGCTACTATGGCGAGTGATAAAAATGCATTTCATTGCTGGAAATTTAAAAATAATTTCACCCTGAAATTCGAGAAGGGCACAAATATAACAGTTCAGTGCAAAATTTGTTTGCCAGCTGTTAAAATACTTTCAACACCAAAGGCTTCAATGTCGAACCTGAGGAAGCATCTGCATATACGTAACCTAGCCTTTCTTTATTTTATGAAAGCAAATGGTTTTTGTCGTTATCGGGAGTGTACAGAAATAAAAACAGACCCTTTCATTTCGAATGATATATTATGACTCACAAAGTTATCGATTTGTGAAATTCAGGGCACCAACAGACTCCTCTGCCCAAAGTGATTTTATCACATTAACAGTGTTGGGCAGTAGCATCGCTACAAGTAGTGACGCTACTAGCTTAACTACATTTCTCAGTAGTGCAGCAGTAGCATTGCTACTTTATAAATCAAAAGCTTTTCAGTAGCGAAGCTATTTTATTAGTGAAGTAGCACAGTAGCATCAGCACAAGCTACATTTACAGATCGCGGATCAATAAGTGAAGGCATCGACATTCACATGAAGGTAAATCCATATGATGTTGAGAATGACAATTTCTTCTTCTTACTGTTTTTCGGTGGTCGACAACAAACTTTTTGGTGCGTTACTGCCACCTCTCGCTCTGGTCGGTGACATCGCCAACCAATAAGGCTAACACAAGAAATGTCCTTGATGGAAAGATGACTGAGGGAGAGGAGGTCTATATATAGTTTACTGTAGTAAAGGCTGAAGTACTGTATACTATGGTAATTACTATTAGTTCATGATAGTTACTAATGATACTACATACTAGTACAACTTAAAGGTAATCAAAAATAATTAGATGTAATCAGTTACTTTACTTTTATAAAGTAATCAAAAGGTACACTACTTATTGCATTTTAAATAGGGTTATTTGTAATCTGTAATCTATTACATTTCCAAAGTAACCTCCCCAACACTGATAGTAGTAGTATTAATGACAAATTTCCCAATTGTACATTATAATGCTGGAAAGCCTAAATTCACTTTAAACTTAAATTTACTTCATATGAAGTATTTTTTAAATGTATTTAGACAATTTCTCTCTATGTTTTTTTTAATTAATATTCAGGGGATGCAAATTAGTTAAAATCATGCATTGTTTTGGATTTGTCATCATTGGTTTTAAGGAAAATTAGGGGTATTACATTATTTGTCACTCAATGCGATTCAGTCTTCACTATATTTCCTCCCAGCACTACATTTATAATAGTTAAAATTCACAAAACTAGTATTGTTCCTCTTTTTTAGGTCATAGATAAAAACATCAGACATTTTAAATGATATATTTACTGCTGAACTCGAAACATCCTGTCTCATTTCAGAGCTCTTACTAACTACTTTCAATTTACCATTAAGTAAATTGTGGGTATCCACCTGTATTTGTGAGTCACTGAATCTGTTCATACCCTGTGTTTAAATACAGATATTTTGGATGAGTGAAAGGAAGTGGTAAACAAGCTCTCTCACATAATGTACGCTCAGTCCACAGTTATTGAATAAAAACCTAGGTGACATCATCTAGCAAATGTTTGTGAATGCGTAATGTGCTCGACTGATGGGGGAAAAAGGTGTGAGGAGCTTTTGATTTCTCGCTTTATGCTGCTCCGTTTCACCACATTTTTTTTAATACACACTTCTTGCTACAGTACAAAAATATGATCACAGACAAGTGTCCATCTTAAAACAAAAAACAAAACACACACACATACACACAAGGAAAATATACACGGTTTTCTCCATGCATATCCAGCAGAAGTGAACTGTAATTATTCCTTTGTAGCTAAAAACAGTATCATTAAGAATAATGGCATCATTAAGTACTAGAAGCTATTACTGTGGGTGAATTTGCTGCATTGATAATGAGGCTTCAGACAGGAAATTAAGATACTAATTATGGGATAAAACGCCTACTCAGTTAATTGGAAGCAAAGAGCGAAGTGAAAAGAAAAGCATTTGCACAGAAAGGGAAAAACTGTACAAGATAAGATCTTGACCTTTTCGAGCATGGAGTAATGGTACAGTACAGATCACAGCCTGTGATTCAGTTCTGCTGCACAGCATCACTCAGGTTATGCTTTTAAACTGAACAATATGCTGTCCTCAACAAGACTGCCTTATTTACCACTTAGAGAACATAAGGTAAAGAATCCCCCATTAAATGCTTTACTGTAGCTCAAACAGTAAAGCACATCACTCGCATTACCAAGACTATGGATATCAAGAACTTGGGCCACAATGTTAAAGTTTAAGAACAAGTTTGACCAACAAGCAGTTAGCAAATGGCTAATCAATCTTGCTTTTTGGATTTAAGTTAAAGCATACCTGTCAACCCTACTGTTTTTCCTGGGATTCTCCCGTATTTTAAAGTTCTATCCTGCTATCATCCCCTAAAGGTATTTTTCAGGTTTTCTCCCGTATTTTCAATCTTTCTATGAAGGGTGGCTAATAGCCAACCAGCGGTCGCCCCTTGCTCTCAAATGTAAATCTGTTCTGTGCTTTCGTTTTATTTAGGCATGAAAACAATTTGAAATAAATATAAAAACGGAGGGATTCCCTTCCCTTCCGTTACAGGCGCCATTTCCCCTCACATGCAATCCTCAAAGCAGTCATGTAGCGGTGTGTGACTGTCAGACGCGCTCCATAGTAATAAATAGATGCTGTTTCCCAAGCTGATTCTGTACATGCGATATAAACAGAGCGAAAGTCTGGGTTTTGGGTGTGTGTTTGAATGATTCGAACAGATATATACACATAATTAATAATATTAATATCTAAAGATGTCGTTTTTGTGGGTTTTCTTTTAAACACAACTCATTTTGTCTTAAATGATCATAAAAAGTTAGGAAAGCAATTGAATGCTTTCATAATATTGTTAGATGTGTGCATTTTGTTAAGTGACACCTGTTATTTAATGTAATCAAACAAAATATCTAAATGAGAGATTCATTTGTTGCTCTTTAATCAGAATGTTCAAGTGAAGTGTGTATCCCATGATGCACCACGAGAGAATTCATGAATGGGAAGCGAGACAACTGACGTTGGTAGATCACAAGACCATGACAAAATGGCAGATGTAGTACGTCCGAATTGCATTCATACTGCTCACATTCATACTGTATTCACCTTATTCTCCGCGTACGAGCGGGCACAGCCATTTGAGTCATTTTGGCTCGAGACTTCCGGTCTCATTCACTTCCATTCATTTTTAGATGTTAAAAACAGCCCGTTCTGCTGCTTGATGTTGCAAACTGAGGTTTTCCCATTATATTATTCTATTTTGTCTGTATAATCATGCAACCACTTGTTTGTAGAGCGAGTAGTTTGACCGTTTTCAGCCGTTTATTATTACTAGTCATTTCTCCCATAGGCAACTGAATCGGAAGTTCTAAAACAATCGCAAAAACGAGCGCACTTCCGCGTTGAAGAATAAGGTCAATAGAACGTACTTTTCTAACGCCCGAGTAGTACGTTTAAATTCAAATGCATTACCTACGGTTTCGGACGCAGCCTATTTCTTTATAATAGCTATTAATTTTGATTATTAAAACTGTTTTCTAATTTATTTTACAGCTTTTTCTAATATATACTATTTATTCTATCCTTTGTAAATAATAATAATAATAATAATAATAATACATATTACTGACCGTTTAACTGTTTATTTACGGGGGCATATCCCTTATTTTCACATCTCAATGTTGACAAGTATGAATTAGAGTGATCAACCTTTATTTGACTAACTTTTTAAGACTGGTGTAAAAGGTTTATACAGCTGGCTCCTAAACAAATGTGTACCCTACCCTGTAAACATGTTTTTCCAGTAGAGCATGGTGCTAGCAACACCAAGTCTGATTTCCAGCGAAAAGTGTACAGTACCTGCATGCTAAAGTAAACTTTGAATAAAGTTATCTTACAGAGCATACATTTAAACACATAAAAGTGTCTGCAAAAAACAGTACATAGATGTAATGTGACAGACATATAATCAAAAATTGCTTTATATTATTGCATATATGTGATCTTGGTGTGGATGATTAGGATTACTTCTTTGCTGATATTACAGGCTGAAACATGATATTGAATAATGCTATCCAACAGCCAAATGACTGTTAATTGTAGTTTGCAGCTTTGAATTCTATTCATAATCTATTATAGTACCTCACACTCACTAGTACCTTACTAGTATCGGGTTGAACCCCCTTTTGCCTTCAGAATTCCCTTAATACTTTGTGGCATAGATTCAACAAGGTAAATATTCCTTAAAGATTTTGGTCCATATTAACATGATAGCATCACGCAGTTACTGCAGATTTGTCAGCTGCACATCCATGATGCAAATCTCCCGTTTCACCACATCCCAAAGGTGCTCTATTGGATTGAGATCTGGTGACTGTGGAGGCCATTTGACTACAGTGAACTCATTGTCATGTTTGAAAAACCAATCTGAGATGATTCACGCTTTATGACATGGCGCGCTATCCTGCTGGAAGTAGCCATCAGAAGATGGGTACACTGTGGTCATAAAGGGATGAACATGGTCAGCAACAATACTCAGGCTGTGGCATTGACAAGATGCTTAATTGGTACTAATGGACCTAAAGTGTGCCAAGAAAATATTCCCCACACTGTTACACCACCACCGCTGGTCTGAATTGTTGATTCAACGCAGGATGGATACATTCTTTCATGTTGTTGATGCCAAATTCTGACCCTACCATCCAAATGTCGCAGCAGAAATCGAGACTTATCAGACCAGGCAACGTTTTTACAATCTTCTATTGTACAATTTTGGTGAGCCTGTGCAAATTGTAGCCTCAGTTTCTTGTTCTTAGCTGACAGGAGTGGCACTTGGTGTGGTCTTTTGCTGCTGTAGCCCATCCGCCTCAAGTTTGTTGTGTTGTGCGTTCAGAGATGCACTTCTGCATATCTCGGTTGTAACAAGTGGTTATTTGAGTTACTGTTGCCTTTCTATCAGCTGGAACCAGTCTGGGCATTCTCCTCTGACCTCTGGCATCAACAAGGCATTTGTGCCCACAGAACTGCCACTCACTGGATATTTTCTCTCTTTTTTTGGACCATTCTCTGTAAACCCTAGAGATGGTTGTGCATGAAAATCCCAGTAGATCAGCAGTTTCTGAAATACTCAGACCAGCCCGTCTGGCACAAACAACCAACCTAGTATTGTTAATTGCAAATCAAAATGTATTAAATGATTGGAACTAAAATAATGTTTTTTGATTTTGCACTTTTTTGATATAGAATGCAAAAGTATCTAACAGGAAGTAATGTGGGAGAGAGAGAGACACCGGTGACATCGGTAAAGATCCTCGAGCTAGAACACAAACTAAGGCCCCCCAAAGTGGTAAAGAATTCATACTCTCCTATCTCAATAATGCTAACAATGCCAAATAAAATTTTATTTGTTAGAGCTTGGAATCGATAGCCACAAGGTCAGCACTTTGGTGGACCAGAGTTTTAAGTTCCAGCTAATGGACCTTTCCTGATTCTACCCCTCCTTCTTTCCCACTTTGCTTCTTGGCTATACAGGTAAGTCCTTTTAGGACGTTGATGGTTAAAATGATTCCAAAGGCCCTGAAGGGGGCCAGCACAATATCTAACACATGGTTTCTACTACAGTTTGTGAGACAAATGTCATGCAATTGTGATTTCTAGTAAGAGGGGAATGAGTCCAGGGGGCTCGGAAACAATAGCAGCACACCTGCTGATACCTCAAAAAAAGGTTAAAAATGCTAAATAAAAAGTAAACAAGGCAAATAAAAATGGCAGTGTACCTCAGTTACTCTTTGGGGGACCTGAACCAGTCCCCTTTTCTCTCTCACTTAGCTTTGCGTCAGATTTTATACTGTTTTGTCTCAAAAATTTATTACAAATACAAAAGTAAAGTTGTTAAAGCCGATATCCTGCTGGGCAGTGTTCCGACATACAATGTGGTAGCGTTTCCTTAGTTGATGTCCTGTGTATCTTTCTTTACTTTGTATCCTGTTAGGTACTATACTGTCCTATCACAATAAGTCATTATATCAAATCAAATTTTTGAAAATATTGCAACTGAGTACGTCATGGGTAGCACTTGCACATATGATGTCGCTTTAGATGACCCAAGCTTGATTCTTACTAATCTTGTCGCCCTCTTTCTCCGTTTTGCATCCTGTCAGATAGTATACTGACCTATTTGAATAAGGGCAAAATGCCAAATAAAAATAACAAATGTTAGAGCCAATAGCCTTGAGGCACTGCTCTGACATGAAATGTAGTTGCACTTTGGGGGGCCTTAGTTTGTGTTCTAGCTGGAGGATCTTTACCGATGTCACCGGTGTCTCTCTCTCTCCCACATTAATTCCTGTTAGATACTTTAGCATTCTACATCAAAAAAGTACAAAATCAAAACACATTATTTTAGTTCCAATCATTTAATACATTTATTTGCAATTAAGTTTAAAGGTTACAGCAATTCATAATGGATAACTAGACAAGCTCAGCATTGCAAAGGACTTTAGTAAAGGGATTCTGTCTGTATGTCATCTGTGCATATTTTTGCCATCCAGAAGGACTTGTTCCGTTGACAATATCTCCAAAAACCAATGACAGGTCTTCAATTCCCATCTGTGCCCCAGCCTCTTTAAGGTGTCAGACGCTTCAAGCAATTGTCACTGCCCAAGACGGAGAACTCTTAACCTCACCTGCTATGCCTCCTCTCTTCTTCTGTGTCACTCAAGAGAGGTGTCCAGTGGTGACACATGCCAGAGGGCATCAGTGTTCTACTTAGACTTTATTTTTTGCTTCTGTCAAATACTCAAGAAGGTCCTTACAGTCGACACCTTCAAAGATTAGATTTAATGCAGTGTCCCATATTACAAATTACTGTAGTAAACAGATAGACTTCTTTGTATCTTATTCTTCATTAAATATAGCTTTCAATTAATTTGTTCAGCACCTAGTGATTATCAGAATAACTCATAAATGTATCAGTCACTCGCTTTCAACGCTTCAATTAGCAAATTTGCAAAAAGAAATCTGCAATAAATAAAAATAGTTTACGCTGTTCCAAACTCGCCCCAGACCGATGCAAAACATGGCATGTGAAATGGAATGTAAAAAAACAAAATGAGAGAAGGTCAGCCAGGAATTCAAATGGAAGACATTTGCAGTTCCAACAAGACCGGGAGTGTGAGCGCACATCTGAACCTCAGTCCTTGCTGGAATAATTGCCGGAGCACATCTGGTGCACTTTGAAAATGAATTGGCCCAGCACTGCTATGATAATGACTGCACGGTAGTCTAATAAGTTAGGGAATGCTGCGTTCCAAATGTCACCCTGGGTCGGTCCAGCACTTACTTAGTTCATTTACTTGCACAGAGTTTGGTTCCAGCTCCCTTTGCTACCAACTCCATTCCCTATTGCATTTGTTTTGCTATTAAATGTAGCAAAAACACTTATTTGTGTGACTTTTCACCCTAAGAAAAAGATGTCGTACTAGAAATTTCATATTAAATAAAAACAACAGTAACTGTTTTCTAGTTACAGCATAACAGTTCATTTACTGCTAATAAATATTAAATAACAACATGGACTTACCTTGCGGTTAGGGTTATAATGCAGGTTATGCTTAGGTTAGTTGCATGTAATTGGGCAGGATTATTGTAATTACTCTTGTAGGTGCATAAAATAAAGTCTTACCTAGTTTAAAGTTTCTGGAGAGAGCAAAATACGTCCCATGAGCTACATTTTTTTTTTTTTTTGCATTTTGCTTTCGTGAGTCCACCAGAGGCCGCTGTGGATGCTTTTTCAGATCTCAAATTTCTCTCGCAAGTGTCATTCGCCCCTGCTGTTCTCACGTAAATCCACCAGAGGTCAATATCAACTGACTGACTCCCCCACCCTCCCCCTTCCCTAGACCCAACCAATAGGATTTTAAAAAGCACTGATTGACCCGCCCACTCATTTCTCTAAACAGCAGTGTTTTAAAAAGCAGTATAGAAAATAAAAGCCCCCTGATTTTTACTACGTTTTCAGATTTTACCACCTTCTCACCCTGTTATTTGTTTATTTTATTGCTTACCTTCTGTTTTTGTCTTACCTGCTTTCTGGAACCACTCTTATCCGGACTCGAACCCTGTTGTCACGGTCAACTGCGCACTGCATCTCAAGTCCACCGACGTACGTCTCGAGCTACCGGACAAACTGGTAACAGCGGGAAAGCCATCCATACGGAGGTAAGCGGTCAGCTGTTAAGTGTGAAAAGAAACGGCATCATACCTCCCCTAGCGTTCATTTTAAAGATGAAATGCAGTCATACATACCTCTGGCTACATAATTTGTGATCTCCAGAAATGTATATAGGGCTACGTTTTCATTATGAGCCTATGTTGTTATTTTGCATTCAGGAAACACTTTTTATTAATCTCAATGTGGTGCACACACATAAAATATTTTATGGATGGACCCTCTTTAGTGTAGCCCAATGAGTAGGCTATATATCAAAAACAAAAATGGCTGACGGCGACCCTGCTTAAACAGTTACACATCCCCAATTTGCTCCTAGTCAACCATACATTCCTTTACATCTCTTTCAGAGTGACTGGACCAGTGCAGAGGGTTCTATTTTCACTTAAGGCCTACAGTGAGGGCTCGTTTTGGCTGTTGATCTGCAGTGGCCTGGTTACGCCGTGGTGGATGCCCTAAAGGCAGCTCCAGTCCCAGTGAGCCCCACCAGTACACTGCGCATTACTTGCAATGCTTGGCAAGCATCTTCAGCTCACTCATTATCTCATCCACTGATGTATGTATTCTTGCAAGAAATCTTGTCAGGCTGTTACTCGCCATCCAATTAGACAGCTCATCTGCTCTTGCTCACCAAGCAGAAATGCTTGACAAGGCCCACGTGCTTGTAAGCGAGATTGTCTGTGTTTGCGCGTGTGTGCTAATAACGACCTGCGGCTCCACCTGCTGTAGGGAGCAGTAGCCCTGTGTCACAACGCCTTTTCTCTACAACATCTGGCTAAGCCCAAGGCGTCGGGAGAAGAGAGCAACAGAGCGGAATAAGGAGAAAGAGGGTCCCCTCGTAGCCCTGCACAGGACTGGGCAAGAACCCCTTCTGTCAGATAGCGCTGCCATTGATGTGCCATTCCCCTTGTTGCCTCCTCGTTAGTCCATGCAGTAAATTAATACAATTAAGCACAGTTTTCTCCAGGCCCACGTGGGTATTGTTCTGAGTGTGTGTTCACTGAAACCTCAATCCCCCAAGCTCATGTGTTTTACAAGGAGAGAGCGAGTGAGAGAGAATGGGGGATAAGGTTAGCTGAGGAGGCCAGCCGTTCGCTTTCAATGTGACACAGATGCGTTCATTTGTAAGATGAGCATTAAGTGCTCACTAATTTATCTACGTTCGGGTACATCTGGCAGACATCAAGCAAGGTAAATTAAACAGCAAAGTTGCACTCGCAAACTTAGCAAAATGCTCACGCTTCGCCTCATGCGAAATTGTCCACCGGTGAGCTGAATGAGTTGCCGTTATAGATGAGATTTTCACCTTGACCTTCTCGTGCCACTTTAGGAGTCGTTCAGGAGCCACATGACAGTCGAGGGCATGATGTTGTGTTATCGGCGTGTAAATCTGGCTACGGGAATTTTGTCTACAGTGCTTTGTAAGACGCGCAACCGAATCAATGAGGAATGACAGCACCTGAGCCTTTTTTTCCCCTGATCTAGTCGATATTGTTGGCTGCCACTCCCTGGGTACTTAGCAGATGTAAACTATCCCACGGTCAGGCTCACGCTAGCCTTAACCTTCATTTGCTCAGTGTGTATTTAAGTGTGTCTTTTTCACCCCGCCAAGAGCTATGGAAAGCGATAGCAGTCAACAAAAGACACAAACAGTGTGAAGCACTTAAAACAAGCGCTCCTTTCCAGGCGTGCACTACTTCCCCTTTGGCTAAAAGCTGCCAGGATACTGGAAGTACCAGGAGAAAGTGGTGTAAATAAAAGCCACCCCCTGAAGCCTGCAGCTTGGATCATACTGTGTCAGCTCTCTCCAAGTATAATAGAGGTGGAAACCCAACAGCAGCCGAGACCATGATGCCAAATAAAGTGCTTTCTGAACAAACAAGACGCGTAGAAGCCCCAAAACAGGGGCTCGTTTAATTCGGTTAAACCGCCACGGCGTATTGTGAGGTCCTCGGAGACGATGTTCCTGTGCGGTGGCTAAACGTTGTCGGGTCTCGCGGTTGGGGAGGATGGTCTTTTTTGTCCCCGCCACCCCCTCTCCGCTGCTTCCTCTGCCCCTGACAGAGAACAAAAAGGTCAGTTGTACCCTCGGCTGCCTTTGGAGCACGCTGCGCGCCGTGTTTATCAAGCACGCTAATCTATTCTTGTTACTCTCCACTTCAGAGGCAGGCACTCATCTGCGCCCTCCCTCCGCCCCAGCCTCCACCGGTCCCCCAGGGGCGGCGCTGATGGCATCTGGCCGGCGTCCAGCCAGCGCGGGAAAGATGGCACGGAGCTGCCATTAAAATCAATTACATGGGTCAATGTTTTTATTAGAGGATTTCTACTCAAACTAAGTCATCAGGATGGCAACGCGACTGCTGTTTCCCCTAATCGCAAGGCCCCTCCTCACCCCACGACCTTTCTGTACCCACCACTAAAGACTTGCTAAAGTGAAGGCAGGAGGAGGATCTGAGGCCATCGAAGGTTGAGGTGTTTTTTTTTCTTTTGTTGTCATCTATGTGATGCTGTGACTATAAAGCAGTGTGTGCTGATGTCATTAGCATGTCTGGACTAGCGCTTCTGTCTTAAAGATATCATCCCTCCTTGAGGATAAAGAATATGATTATCCCTTTCGCTTGCCCTTGTGCATTGGTAGATGATATTCTGAACATGTAAACAAGTGTTTACCTTCAGGTAAAACATGATCCATCAAACGCCATTAAATAAACCAGGCACAAAGTGTTATCAGAGCAGCAGCAAGGCCTTGAATTAAATGTTTTACTGTTATTATAGCAACAACAGGTTTTTTTTCTCTTCTTTTTCACATAAGGATGTTGAAAGCCAATTACTCGCCACAGAGTTTCAAGAGGGTTTGCGATCACCTTCCTATTGTTCTTAACGCATTCACAGAAGCTCGCACACACACACATACGTGCCTGGTAGGTGTGAATCCAAAGAGGCGCTTTGACCAAAAGAACACTCGTGGACTATTGTGGTCTGTCTCTCTTATGTTCCTGTCCCTGAAGTACTTTTGTTGAGCAGGGACTGGCAACGTCACTACCAGTGCCTGGATTCAAACCACAATTATTTATCTCTTATGTGCATATCCATACAGTGCAATCCACAAAAAAGATCAACTAGACATGTTCTTCCACACCGATGTGATATAATTGCTCTGTTATTCGTTTCCTTTCAGCTCACCGTGGAGTTGTTCAATTTGCAGTCTGGAAGATAATTAGCATTTTGACAAAAAAATAGGGGGCTTTAGTTTAGGAGTAAAATTAGGTCTGTGATAGGCATTACTAGAAGTGATATCCTATGATATAATTTACACAAGTGAATTTTGAAGCTTTTGTGGTTTTTATGCTGACTTCTTACCAACTATGCATTTCTTTCATTAAAGCCATGTACCATCGCAATTCGTATGCAACCTCTGAATCATATTCAAGACTGTTCTCCGAGTCGCATCTGGACACTTGTTAAGAAGAGGAGCAAAAGTGGACACTTTGGGATTTGAGTGTGTGTTAAAACCAACAAATACACATATGTAAACATGTAAGTATTGGCATGTTTTGTGCCAATACAACACCGACATGTTTGTGTCTTAATGAGCATAAGCAATTAAGAAAGTAAATGCATGTCATTGTAGATCTGTGCCTTTAGTTGGGACACCTT
This sequence comes from Danio kyathit, assembly GCA_903798195.1. Classification (NCBI taxonomy): domain Eukaryota; kingdom Metazoa; phylum Chordata; class Actinopteri; order Cypriniformes; family Danionidae; genus Danio; species Danio kyathit. The sequence continues at coordinate 39,484,004 of LR812535.1, forward strand.
TTTAATGTTACCAAAAATGCAACTGAGAGATTCATTCGCTGGTCTTCACTAAATAACTATAGTAACTTTCTTTATTTCATTCATTTCAAGGGACTTCGGCTTAGTCCCTTTATTCATCAGGGGTCGCTACAGCAAAATTAACTGCCAACTTATCCAGCATATGTTTTACACAGCGGATGCCCTTCCAGCTGCAACCCAGTACTGGGAAACATCTGGAAAGCACCCAGAGAAAACCCACACAAACAAGGGAGAACATGCAAACTCCACACAGAAATGCCAACTGACCCATCCGGGACTTGAACCAACGACCTTCTTGCTGTGAGGTGACCACTAAGCCACCGTGTCGCCAACTTAAAAATAAATAAATGAGATTTGTTAAGTGAATTTGCAAATCCCAATGTTACATATCATTTGAGAATGCAACAACTCATGCTATCCCCAGTGCTGGGAAACACCCACACAAACATTCAGTCACTATGGCCAATTTATATTATCCAACTCACCCAAACCCAATGTCTTTGGACTGTGGAAGAAACTGCAGCACTTGAAGCAAGCCCATGCAAACACGGTGAGAACATGCAAACTCCACACTGAAAGGCATCATGGCTTAGCAAGGACTCAAACCAGGGACCCATTTGTTGTAAGGTTGTGTGAAGAATTAGCTGTCAGATTGACATAGACTTGACAATGCATGATTGCATTGATATTGTTTCTTTTTTTTTACCAAAATAATACATTTTAGTCCAAGGCCAAGCTAGAAGGTACAATCTGCCATTTCTTGCTGAGATCTTGTGTTGCTCAAACTAGACACCCAAATACTGGGATGAGGTCAAGGAGGTAAATAAAGGGCCCTATATGGGTCTTCCAAAGTCATCGGGACCAACAGCCGGGGGTGCAGGAGCGTCCCTTTTCCCTGTGGAGATCACCCCTCCTGTGCTCTGCAGAAGGCCATGCTTCAAACAGACCCACTCAGAGCCCTGACCTTTGAGAGGGAGTGAGTGAGAGCAAAAAGAGAGCACAGGAAGTTGTGAAAGATGGGCTAATATGTGAAGAGAGGGAGAGAGGATGGACGAAAGTGAGAAAGGAGGTTAACACCATGTGAGATTTCGCAGCAGTGACAAAATTTGTCAATAACTCAACATGATAACTCTACATTCTTCCCTGAGGCGCTGGTAATGGAAGTTTCGAAAGGAAATAAATTCAGAAGAGTCTGATCTGCAGACTCACTGCCAGACAAGCTGAACTGAACTTCCTTCACAAGTGCTGTGGTATAGGGATGACATGTTTATCATTTATGTAATCACTTGTATATACATTTAAGTACTTTTGTATCTCATTTAAATTGTTTATGACCACTGTTTTTTCATACCACCCATTTTTTATGAAGTTTCCAACGTAAGTTCGGGAGGAACCTGATCAGTCAGGTGGGTCAGTCAATTTTCACGTGTGTATATAAGTAGCGGTCTTTGCACTGTTTCAGGTTTAATTCTTTTTTAGTTTTCAATTGATACGGTTATGGCCGTAATGGCGACTTCACAAATTTAATTAATTAATAGGTATTATTATTAGTGACTTAACACCTTTTAATAATTAATCATTTTTGCTGCCTGCAGACTCCCTCCTTTTCTATACTTCCTTCATAACTTTTTATTTAGTTTTTTCTTCTTTTACATCCACAGAAGTAACTTTACTAATTTCTAATAATTAATATTTTATCAACCACAGCTCCTTTGTCTTCAAAACTTTATTTCGTTTTCAGATTTCAATTAATTACAATGCTTCTGTCCCAGCAGTTAATATATTATTATTATTATTATTATTATTATTATTATTATTATTAATATTATTATTATTATTTCTCATTTAAATAATAATAATCGTTATTATTATTATTATTATTATTTCTCATTTAATAATCATTATTATTAGTATTAGTATTTTTATTATTATTATTATTATTATTATTATTCAATTCAATTCAATTCATCTTTATTTGTATAGCGCTTATACAATGTAGATTGTGTCAAAGCAGCTTCACATGGAAGATTATAGTGAATTGAAACAGTGTCAGTTCAGTTTTAAGAGATTAAGTTCAGTTCAGTTCAGTGTGGGTTAATAATCACTACTGAGAGTCTAAACACTGAAGAGCAAATCCATCGATGCGATGGATATTATTATTTCTCATTTAAATAATAATAATCATTATTATTATTATTATTATTATTATTATTTCTCATTTAATAATAATAATTTTTATTATTATAATTTTAATTATTATTGTTTCTCATTTAAATAATAATAATATTATTATTATTATTATTATTTCTCATTAATTAATAATAATAATAATTATTATTATTATTATTGTTATTATTATTATTTCTCATTTAATAATAATTATTATTAGTATTAGTATTAGTATTTTTATTATTATTATTATTATTATTTCTCATTTAAATAATAATAATCGTTATTATTATTATTGTTATTATTTATTATTTATCTATTTTTATTGGCTGCCGCTCTTCTTCTTCAGAAAAACATTATCTTTTTAGATAGTTACAATAGTAACGTTACTGCTGCTGCAGTGACTTTATGATTTTAAAATAATTACTTAATATTTCGGCTGCCGCAACAGTCTCCCTCTTTGGGAAAAAAAACAAATGTGTTTTCATGTTTCAATCAATAACAAACTCAGTTCTGGGAGGAAGGTTAAATAACCTAAATTCATCCTTACCAACTCATTTTGGCCAGTTTGCTGTCCTCATTCATTAGCTAATTTTTGGAGGACGCATACTTGAAGCTCGAGTCAAGTCTTGAGCCTCCTTCAAGAATGGGAGGTCCGAGCTCTCTTAGGGGTTTGATAGCTCGGGCCCCCACTTAAGGACAGCAACGCCAAAATTGTTTACCATGTTGACGCAATTGATTAAGCAGGTGAACTAAATCATTGCAAGTATCAAGGGTTTTAAGTATGAATAATTATTTAAATTAGTATGTATAACAATACAACTTTCATTCATTCATTTTCTTTTCAGCATAGTCCCTTTATTAATCAGGGGTCACCACAGTGGAATGAACCGCCAACTTATCCAGCATATATTTTACACAGCGGATGCCCTTCCAGCTGCAACCCATCACTGGGAAACACTCATACACACTTAATCACACACATACAGTACACTACGGCCAATTTAGCTTACCCAATTATCTAAGGCACATGTCTTTGGACTTGTGGGGGAAGCCTGAGCACTCGGAGGAAACCCACACGAACACAGGGAGAACATGCAAACTCCACACAGAAATGCAAACTGACCCAGCTGAGCTTCGAACCAGCGACCTTCTTGCTGTGAGGCGATTGTGCTACCCACTGCGCCACCGCGTTGCCAGTTTGGGATTTACAGTTCTGTAGAAGAATTAAACATGAAAACTTAAGGCAGTCGTTTGATTTACGAATGGTAGTTGCTTACAAAATATTTGATCAACTTTTGAGAAATAACTACTGAAGTCATTCAAGTATAATACCAAGTATTATAATACCAAGTATACCAAACATAATCAAATCGTTCTTTCGGTCTTCTTGAACACATGACCAACAGTCTCCATACTTGTCCTGCTCCAGTCTTTCCCCCAGTCCGTCAGCCTGCTTACAGCATATGCGACTTTCTCCGCATCTGGCCCCTGACCTGCTCTGTCTCTCTTTTTTTGACTCTTCTAAACAGGTGTTGGCTAAATGATTATAAATTGGTGGCTGAGTAAACATTCATCGTGGATCCATGCAGGGCCCGGGCTAATATAATTAGAACCCAAACATCAGGACAGTGAGGCCTCCCCATCTGTCCATTTTGTCCTCCGCCATGCAACTTTAAGGAAAAACGGATGAAGCGATGTAGAAAAAAGATGAGCACCCGTCCCCTGTCGCCCTCTGCCAAGGCATTGAACAGCACGCTCGATTTGTGAGATGTGGCAGCTGGCCTATACCTGCGAGCATCTTGAGGAAGGACGGTAATTGTCTGGAAGAGTGTGTTCGTAAATGTGTGTGTGTATGTGTGTTTCCAGAGGATGGGCAAGGAGATGGCAGGTTCCTATGGGATGAGGAGGAGATCTGTCTCAAGGACACACAGAGCTCATCTCTCTAGCTCACTCTCCGTTTATCCCTCACTTTCCTCCCTCATCTCAACCTCACCTTGCACGCATTAAATTACACTCTGTCAAAAACTTATTTTGGGCCCCGTTTCCCAAAAGCGCTTGACTCCGTAAGTCACTTTCACAACATCAGGGAATATAATTCAAACCCATCAAGCCAATTTCAAAGATTTACTTGCTTAATTGTTTGGGTAAGGGCAATAAAAACAAGCCATTGATAAAAAAAATAATGCTGGAAATTAAGTTGAAAATAAAAGCTTAAATTTGGTGGAAAGGTTTGGCGGTAGACCAGCTTAAAAATATTTTAAGCCATCCTGGTGTGTTTTTGTGCAGGTTTTGGCAGGCTATGACTACATCTTGTAAAAGCAACTAAAACCACCAGTACAAAAAAATATTAATATTCATTAATTCCTTCATTTTCTTTTTGGCTTAGTCCCTTTATTAATCTGGGTCGCCACAGCAGAATGAACCACCAACTTATCCAGCATATGTTTTACGCTGCGGATGCCCTTCCAGCCGCAATCCAACACTGGGAAACACCCATACACTCTCACTCACACACATACACTACGGACAATTTTAGCTTACCCAATTCACCTGTATCGCATGTCTGGTGAATTGGGTGGTGCAGTAGGTAGTGCAGGTGGAGCAGTAGGTAGTGCTGTCGCCTCACATCAAGAAGGTTGCTGGTTCGAGCCTTGGCTGGGTCAGTTGGCTTTTTTTCTGTGTGAAGTTTGCATGTTCTCCCCACGTTCGCGTGGGTTTCCTCCGGCTGCTCTGGTTTCCCCCTCAGTCCAAAGACATGCGGTACAGGTGAATTGGGTAAGTTAAATTGTCCGTAGTGTATGTGTGTGTGTGTGAATGATGTATGGGTGTATGGGTGTTTCCTAGTGATGTGTTGCAGCTGGAAGGATATCTGCTGCGTAAAACATGTGCTGGATAAGTTGGCGGTTCATTCTGCTGTGGCGACCCCAGATTAATAAAGAGACTAAGAAGAAAAGAAAATGAATGAATGTTATCCATTTACCTTATTTTAATAATTACCTTATTGTCCATTTTACCTAAGAGGGGAAAAACCTAGAAAACTGGAAAGCAAGACAAAAATACACAATTAATAATGGGTTTTCAGTGTTGCTTTTATACAGGGGTAGCAGCAAAACTTGATTAAAGGCAGAAATGTTATAAGGCATCCACATAAAACATATGCTGGCGTTTTATTCTACTGTGGCGACCCCTGATGAATAAAGGGACTAAGCTTAAAAGAAAAGGAATGAATGAATTTATTAAACATAGGCTCATTCTGAAAACGTAGCCCTATATACATTTCTAAAGATAGCAAACTATGTAGCCAGAAGTACGTATGGCTGCAATTCGTCTTTAAAATAAATGCTATGGGGTCGTATGGCACTGTTCCTTTCACGCTTACCAGCTGACTGCTTACAATCTGTATGGTAGGCTTTTCCACTGTTACCAGTTTGTCCAGTAGCTCGACATGTATGTCGGCTGACTTGAGACACAGAAAAGAGTTGACCACAATGGTGGGGTTAGAGTCATATATATATATATATATGTATTTTTTTATATATTCCCCATCCATGTAGTTTAAATGAAGATCCATTATGTGTGTGTCATCTAGTATAATTTTCTTATCTGCTTCCAAGGTAAAGCATGTCCTCCAAGAAGTGTTGCATTCTGACAGGAAGAATGCAGCACAATACCAAAGATCGTGGATGGCCCATCGTTCAATTTCCGTTAACGACTTGGAAACTGTACATCAACAGCAATCTACAAAAGAAATCTGCCTAATGCAGGGAATGAGTCACTCATTGTCGTCTATATTTATCTGTATTAATGACAACCATTTAAACATGCAATGACATGAGATTCAATAAAATGAATTATTTATTTTCTTATAATACTAAGTTGTCACTAAACATAATAAGACTCAATAAAGTCACACTTTGGTTGATATCAATAGATTGTAAATTAAAACTACAAAAAATGTAAATAAGTGTAGCATGTCTACTGCACATGCAGTTAACATATGACAATCTTAGCAATCAACACCGATTGCTTTTATGTTTGCAGCAAAATAATGTTTACAGTATATCTTATATAAACTTTACAATCAGTTACATTTGTTTGAGCATGTGAAAACAATTACATTAAAAAAATTCAACCAAAGAAGCTAAACTCACAGGAGAGTTTGATGTTTCCCCATTCAGTGAGATAGGAGCTTGCACTTGCTTACTGAGAGGCGTTTCATATACAGTATGGTCACAAAGTGAAATGGCTAGCCTTAAAGGGACTTTGATGCAGTATACTTTAGTTCCCTATGATTATCTGACATCACTCGTCAAGAGAATTTATTTGTAACTGCAACTTTTTCTGTTCTGTTTCACAGAATCACAGCCATGTGATAAGTGATATGGCCACAGCCATAACACCCTGCAGGGCTGAACCTGGTCAGTAGGCCAGCAACTAAGTTGCTGTTGGAAGTGGTGTTAGTGGACGCATAGCCCTCGCCATGGCCGTCGACATTGCTGACGCGCACTTCTCAAAAAATGTAACTACACATCGCAACGACGCGTAGCGCATGCTCTGTGATTGGTCGGCTTGGAAGCGCTGACGAGTGTGGGCGGGGCCGAGAGCCGCGCGACCCCGATAGAGCAAATGTTTACAAGTGTGGAGTCCCGTGAAGGAGCTCCGGATGGAAAGTTTTGTTTTGTGTTTACCTCATGGTTAAAGTTGTTGCACGTCCACCGGTTCCTGCCTCAAAATGAGCAAGTTTGAACCACTTATACATCAAGGAAGCGTTCAGAAAAAACAAAACACCAGCGAAGAAACTCGACACAGAGGAACATAAACACCTCACTGCCAACTAGCCTTTCGGAAGTGTTATTGCAGAGCAACAGAAACAGCGCACAGAAGTATGAATGCACAGCAATGTGCGTTGCATGCGCCGTGGGTCACGCCGATCACTTGACGCAGAAGTATAAACCAGGCTTTACACATCATATCCTCCCAATCATCCCCATCCACTGAATTGGCTTTATCTCTGTCTCTCAACTCCCCCTATAGCTGGTGTGTGGTGAGTGCACTGGCGCCGTTGTCCTTTGGCTGCCGTCGCATCATCCAGGTGGATGCTGCACACTGGTGTTGGTGTGGAGAGACTCCCCCTCATGATTGTGAAGCACTTTAGGTGCATGTCCATACATGATAAATGCGCTGTATAAATACACACATTACATTACAAATGTCTGTTACACTAAATTGTATCAGGATTACTCTGACAAATACAATTTTAAATAAGTAATATGTTTATGTCAAACTAACTGAAAGGTGTTTTCAATTGCCAAGTAATTAAAGTCATTCAATTAAAGCTAATTAATATGCATGTGTATGTCATTCATTCATTTATTCATTCAATCATCATCTTACTGGGTTTAACATGGTTGTAATTCTGTTTTCATCAGATGTAAGAGCATTTTAAAATTAAGTAATATATGTTTTCCTTATATTTTCAGCTTTCGAATGTAAGAAATATTTCATCGACAGCTTACATATTTTTTCTACATTTTACAGTATTGTACAGTATTATTTTACAGTATTGTTGCAGTTTTTGTAAACAGTTACAGTTCTGAAGCTTTACCTACAACTTGAATTTATTCTTCTGAAGGTATTTTAATTATCTCTATAAATGTATTATACCCACTTCTTTTTTGGTCTTTTCTCTTTCTTTCTCTCTCTCTCTCTCTCTCTCTCTCTCTCTCTCTCTCTCTCTCTCTCTCTCTCTCTCTCTCTCTCTCTCTCTCTCCCTCTCTCACACACACAGCAGAAGAAGCTCTTCTGCACTGCTGCGTCTTCCTCCGAAACACTCAGGCAGAAAAAAGTTGGGAAATGAACACCAGTCTGACCAGCGGAGGCCTGAAGCTCTGCCATCTGCCACCATGCCTGAGTCGCGGCGGCGGCCACCTTCAGAACATATGCATCAAAGCCCTGGGTGAGTGGACTGAAGGAGTCCCGCAGAAAGCCAGCAGAAGTCCCGCCGCAGGCCTAAGGACCGAAACCAGGCAGAAGAGGAGCCGACGGCCATCTTTGCCATCGCTTTCCTCTAGTTAGGCCCACCAAGGTCATGCCGGTGAGGGCCCACCAGCAGAGGAGGAAGAGGGTTTGGCAGAGACCCGTTCTGTCCCTCTCTGTGTCTGTCAGGGCCTCAGGCACTCGCCTTAACAAAAAGCTCACAGAGGGGAAAAACACTGCCACTCTTTTATCCGTCGTTCTCCTGCTCCTGCGAACAGAATGGCGGAGGAGGTGCCATGACAGCAGTGGTCGCATTCGTTTCAATTACAAAGGCGTTCGGCTATTTGTTCTTCAAGAGGGAGAGTTCAGCCAAAACATTTTCATTTTGTTTTTATTTACTCGGCCTCATGTTGTTTCAAATCTGAATGCTTTTTTTTTTTTTTTCATGGAGCAAAATAAAGAGATTTTTTGACAAATCTTCACATGGCTATTTTGCATACAGTGATAGTTCATAGTGGCCATGTTTGTCAAAGAGTAAAAATCTTTCATATATGACTTGTGAAATATATTTCAGGTTTTTTTTTTTGGTAACACCATAGGTTTGTGTAAAATAGGTTTGTGTATTCCTGTAAAGCCTAACATACAGTATAGTAATGTGTAATAATCAGAATAACTTTAAAAAAAAATATATGTATATATATATATATATATATATATATATATATATATATATATATATATATATATATATATATATATATATATATATACAGTTAAAGTCAGAATTATTAGCCTCCCTTTAAATTTTGTTTTATTTTTTAAATATTTCCCAAATGATGATTAACAGAGCAAGGAAATTTTCACAGTATGTCTGATAATATTTTTTCTTCTGGAGAAAGTCTTATTTGTTTTATTTTGGCTAGAATAAAAGCATTTTAAGGTCAAAATTATTAGCCCCTTTAAGCTATATATTTTTTCGATAGTCTACAGAACAAACCATCGTTATACAATAACTTGCCTAATTACCCTATCCTGCCTAGTTAACCTAATTAACCTAGTTAAGCCTTTAAATGTCACTTTAAGCTGTATAGAAGTGTCCTGAAAAATATCTTGTAAAATATTATTTACTGTCATCATGGTAAAGATAAAATAAATAAGTTATTAGAAATGAGTTATTAAAACTATTATGTTTAGAAATGTGTTGAAAAAATCTTCTCTCTGTTAAACAGAAATTGGGGAAAAAATAAACAGGGGAATGAATAATTCTGACTTCAACTGTATAAATATATATATATATATATTTTTTAATAATTTCTTTTTCAAAGCAATTCAGAAAAAAAAACAAAATAAAAAAATAAAATAGAAAAGTAATGTTCATAGACAAACTTTAAGGTGGCTTGAGAAAGCCTTTTAAAGTTTAAATAATTGAAGTAGTTTTTTTATGAAGTTTAAAACAGTCGGCATAGATAAGTACATATATGTTAGCGTGTTTCTAGTATGGATTGGCATGTTTCTTGCTAGGCGGTTGATAGGGGGTTCTTAATGGTTGCTAAGGTGTTGCTAGGGTGTTCTGAGTGCTTGCTAAGGTGTTGCTAGGTGGTTGCTAGAGTGTTCTGAGTGGTTGCGAAATCATTGTTAGGCAATTGCTAAGCTGTTGCTAGATGGTTGCTGAGGTGTTGCTAGGTGGTTGCTAAGGTGTTCTAGGTTGTTGCTAAGGTGTTGCTAGGTGGTTGCTAGTGTGTTCTGATTTGTTGCTAGGAGGTTGCTAGGGCGTTTCTATGTGGTTGCTAAGGTGTTGCCATGTGATCGCTAAGGTGTTGCCAGATGGTTGCTAAGATGTTGCTAGGTGGTTGCTAAGGAGCTCTGAGTGGTTGCTATGCGGTTGCTAAGGCATTACTAGGGTATTGCTAGGTGGTTGTTAAGACGTTGCTAGGTGGTTGCTAAGGAGCTTTTCTAGGTGGTTGCTAAGATGTTGCTAGGTGGTTGCTAAGGTGTTGCTAGGCAGTAGTTAAGCTGTTGCTAGGTGGTTGCTAAGGTATTCCTAGGTGATTGTAAGGTGATGCTAGGCAGTTGCTAAGGTGTTGTTAGGCGGTTGCTAAGATGTTGCTATGTAGTTACTAAGGTGTTGCTAGGTAGTTGCTAGGGTGTTCTGAGTGGTTGGTAGGCGGTTGCTAAGGCATTGCTAGGTGGTTGCTAAGGTATTCTAGGTCATTGCTATGGTGTTGCTAGGTGGTTGCTAGGGTGTTCTGAGTGGTTGCTAGGTGGTTGCTAAGGCATTGCTAGGTGGTTGCTAAGGGGTTGCTAAGGTGTTCTGAATGGTTGCCAAGGAGTTGCTAACATAAATTAACATGGTTCTAATAGAATTAGCATCTTGCTAGCATGTATCTAGCATAAATTAGCATGTTAGCATGAATTTAGTATGAATTAGCATGTTGCTAGTATGATTAGTTTATTTGTTAGTATGTTTGTTAGTATGTTTCCAGTAAGGATTGGTATATTGTCAGTATGGATTGGCATATGTTATTAGTATGTCCAATGTAAAGTCAATGGCAGTTTTTAGAATGGAAGTCTATAGGACAGTTGCAAGGGTCAGTGGTTGGCAGATTGGACGGAGTTAAATGAGCCCAACCTTAAGCCTGTATGACAGTCTGGCGCAAAGTTATGAGGCCACAAAGTTTGGTCCAATGTTATGTCTTTGGGACTTTTCCAAATTTTCCGGGTCAGTTGGAAAAGATATAGCAACCCGAGTCAGACCAGTTTGGAGGGTTTTGGTGGTTGTAGTATGAACGGTCTAGGAGGAGATGCAGATAGATATTAGTCTCAGAAAAAGAAGAAGTTTATATAGTATAACAGTATATTGGCTTTCTTAAGCCACCATAATAAAAAATAAACAAAACAAAAAAATAAATAAAAAAATAAACAATTTAAAAAAGCATAGAAACAAAAATGATATACAACACAAGTGTCAAAGGTCACCGAATACACTCTTATTCACATTCATATTTATGGTTGATAAAATGTTGCTATATAAAACGTTGTTAAGGGTTACTTATCAAAGATCAACAGGCTCCAGATATATATAAATAAAAGCACCACAATAAAATTCAAACATTACATTTCTTCTCAGCCATTTATCCCAGTATGCAGAAGATTTATCGGCTTGTTGTCTCAAGGAAAGTACTTCCATATCATACACCTCTTTTACAATATCATGCCATTCACCTGCAAATGGAGGATCTTCCTTAAGTCATTCCTTTGTAATGGCCTTTTTGCTCGTTGTTAGTAGTGTATTAAGAAGATATGCATTGAAGAGTAAATTCCCAGGTACATAGTTTTAAAATTACATTGCAGATTCAATCCCATTATTGCATTTATCTCTTTATTCAAATCTTGCCAATAGGTGTGTATAATATCACAATCCCAAAATATGTGGAAACGGTCAGCCAATAAATTTCCACATTTTCTCCAGCATTCACCATTTTTTTTTTTATCTTTAGTTTGAAAGTATTTTATTTTAGGTGTCATAAAGAATCTGATTACATTTTTCCAAACAAATTCCCTCTATGAATCTGAATTAATTGTGATCATCTGTGTTTCCCAAAAAGTTAACCACTCATCTTTTGTTATAATTATGTTGGCTTCCTTTTCCCATTTCTGTTTTACTGTTTATACTATACTATACATTGTTAAGTGTTTCTTTGTTAATGTCAGACAGGAATAAATTCTTGATACTAGTTTCTTGTTCACTTTCTTTTTGTAAATCTATCAATAGCTGCACTACTGTTGTTTTAATGTCAGAATAACATTTTTCCAACCAAACAGTCTCAAAAAAGTATATTATATTATATTATTTTATATTATATTATATTATTGGAGTTTGAATGTTCTCCCTGCGTTCGCGTGGTTTTCCTCCGGGTGCTTCGGTTTCCCCCACAGTCCAAAGACATGCGGTACAGGTGAATTGGGTAGGCTAAATTGTCCGTAGTGTATGGGTTTGAATGAGAGCGTATGGGTGTTTTACAGTGATGGGTTGCAGCTGGAAGGGCATCCGCTGCGTAAAAACAACTGAAAAAAAGATTTGTTCATAGATCAGGTTAAGCTCACAGTAAACAGATCCTATAAACAGGATCTGTTTACTGTGAGCTTAACCTGATCTATGAACAAATCTTTTCTTTAAATGAGTTATTCTCTGGAAACCAGCTGATCCGGCTCACAAATCTGAGCTGATCTAGGCTTGGTTTCCCAAAAGCATTGCAAGGATGAGTTGATTGCAAAACACCATTGCCAACATTAGAAGGATTTGGGGAAACAGCCATGACTTCTTAAGTTAAATCAAAAGTGGCTAATGACAATAGTTACAGTACATACAGAGAGTTCATCTACACATTGAGGTGTTTTTATATATACGTATTGTAGATTATACTGCTGACAGATTTCTCTGTGTTTGGAGTGGGTAAAGTGGTACTGGAGCGTCTCCTCAGAGACAGATGGGGGTTTGTGGGTGGCAGGGCTGTGGGCAGTGCTTCCTGACTGAAGGGTTAATAGTCAGTCCACAGGGCTGATCCACCTGCTTTTTAATTAGTGTTTTCGGTGCTCAGTCATCCGTGCTCATGTGTCAGGTTTGTACTAGCGTTACAGCTTCAAGATTAAGTTATGCTCAGTCAGTGTGACAGCTGAAAATTTTAAATAAGATAAATTATAAGTATGAAATACTACTTATTGTGGATTAAACGTAATTGTGTTAATTATGCTAAAGCATGCATTCACAGCTTAATTAAACAGTTATAGGTTTTAGCCAAACATAAATCGTTTTTTGCTGAAAACAATTTACAGTATCATTTTGCTTCTTACAGGGAAAACCAATTGGCAATAATATTTATATAAGACTTTACAGCTGCTACAACACTGTTGCAGAACTACTATTTGTTTGTTTGTTGGTTGGTTGGTTGGTTGGTTGGTTGGTTGGTTGATTGGTTTAGTGTCACAATGTCACAATGTCTGTAGCTGGACATTAAAAATGAAAAAAAAAAAAAAAAACTAATATATATTCAATATTTTACTAGTATATCAAAATTAAATAAAGTGATGTTGTTGTAACAATGTGTATTTTATCACATGCATACTTGCTTATTTCTACATGGCTCAGTATTTTTATGCTGGTCCAGTGAGGTCAGTTATTCACATTCTTTACCTGCCATAGCAAAATGTTCAGTCCATAAATACATACATACATAAATACAGTTTTAGGTTTTCTTGTTTTATATGGTGGACGAAAATTAATTGAGAAAACTTCAGTTTGACAAAACAAATGCTAATTCTCACATACAAATATAGGAACACAGGCTCATTCTGAAAACATAGCCTTATATACATTTCTGGAGAGTGCAAATTATGTAGCCAGAGCTACGTATATGGCTGCATTTTGTCTTTAAAATGAACGTTAGGGGCGGTATGATGTTGTTCCTTTTTGCGCTTACTAGCTGAATGCTTACCTATCTCCATTTAGACAGCTTTTCCGCTGTTACCAGTTTGTCCAGTAGCTCGACATGTACTTGAGACACAGAGATTGTTGATTGATGGAGTTGATGTTGATTGATGGAGTTGACCATGACAATGGGGTTCGAGTCCGGCGAAGAATGTTTCCAGAAAGCTGGTAAGACAAAAACAGAGGCCAAAAAATTAAACAAACAAGTAAATAACAGGGTAAGAATGTGGTAATATCTGAAAACATGGTAAAAATCAGGGGGCTTTTATTTTTCTGGACTGCTTTTTAAAAAAAGCAATTTCTATTTTTGAATTGCTGGGGCAAAATCTATGTTTTGAAAACACTATTGGTTTAGTTTAGGGAAGGAGGAGGGTGGGTCAGTCAGTCAGTCAGTTGACAGCGGCCTCTGGTGGATTTACACGAGAACAGCAGGTGCGAATGGCACTCGCAAGAGAAATTTGAGATCTCAAAAAGCATACACAGCGGCCTCTGGTTGATTGGTGAAAACAAAAACTGCCTAAAAACGTAGCTCCTGTGACGTATTTTGCTCTCTCCAGAAATGTATAAAGCAGAGCATAATCAGAATGAGCCTGCGTTGAAAAATAGAAACGCGGCACGTTACAAAAACACATGCACATAGAAAAACACTAACAGATTGACAAAACATCTATATCAATTTGACAGTGCGTGCTAAATCTTGCAACATTTGCAAATACAGAAACGCACTGCAAATAGCAGAGACAACAATGGAAATTTGCTGTGATTAATCAACAGTGTTGTCAGAGATCCGAGAGGTGAGTGTTTTGTTTATTCATAACATCCTGGTCGGTTCCTTGTTATTTGTATGTAGCCTAACACTGACTCTAAACAGGAAACAGTGGGGTTTGTTACTTTTTGGGGTCCCTGACACATTTCTGTTGTGGTCTGTGTTTTTGCAGTACATTTCTATTGGCGTATATTTTTGTATTTACGTGTGCTGTGAGAATTATTTATTTATTGTTTTATTACAATTATATATATATATATATATATATATATATATATATATATATATATATATATATATATATATATATATATATATATATACAGGGGCGGACTGGCCATAGGGAGCACCCGGTGGCCTGATGGTCAATCTGGCCTGCCACCGTGATTCTGGCCTGCCGCGCATCAAGCATGACAGTAAATAATATTTGACTAGATATTTTTCAAGACACTTCTATACAGCTTAAAGTGAAATTTAAAGGCTTAATTAGGTTAATTAAGTTAACTAGGCAGGTTAGGGTAATTAGGCAAGTTATTTTATAATGATGGTTTGTTCTGTAGACTATCGAAAAAAAATACAGCTTAAAGGGGCTAATAATTTTGATCTTAAAATGGTTTTTAAATAATTGAAAACTGCTTTTATTCTAGCCGAAATAAAACAAATAACACTTTCTCCAGAAGAAAAGATATTATCAGACATACTGTGAAAATTTTCTTGCTCTGTTAAACATTCAAAAAAAAAATTTAAAAGGGGGTTTAATAATTCTGATTTCAACTATATATATATATATATTATATATATTCTACCTATACATAATTCCTAATGTATTACCTTACTAATCACTAGTAGTTTATTGAGATATATATGGTGTAAATAATAAGTAAATATGCCCTCAAAATAACCAGTTCAAATAAATCTGACCAGTACATATACTGTAGGTTCATATATTAATGCTATGTTTACGTATTAATTATGTTCATCACGTACAGTACCTTTCCATCCCAGCCAAATCAAAGTGACCTTTTCTTTTTTTTTTTTTTTGCCAGAGGGGTACAGGTGAAACGATTGCCCTATGTGGCACTAAATAAATCAGCACAACCTTTGGCTTGACCTTTTTTCATCCTGCGAACTTTTCCTGACCTTACAAGACATGCTCGGATTAAAGGCTCTTTTCTTGTGGCTCACCGGTGACCCAGCACCTCCACCCAACCGCTCTCCCATCTCACTTCACTGCTTTCCCTCCCCTGTAGGCAGATGAAGTTCAATCCAGCCCTACTTTTGTTTCATATCCTTAAGATCTATCACTTCAAAAGCTGCGGCTCGCTGCGGCCGACCACTGAACGCTGCGAGAGGCCACTCAAGAATCACCTCCATCAACGCTGTCAGGACCCTGAAGACCTTCAGCTCCGCGCCGGGGGCCCCTCCGTCGGCCTCAGGGGGCCCCCTAAGCCCCGTGGCACCCGGGGGCCCTGTAAAGGATATCAAAGATGAAACATCAATGGGAGCCCAACTTGAAGGATGCGCAACAGAGCTGGAGAAAAGGCCACGGCAGAGAATATGACGGCAGTAAACTCACCAGGAGAAAACGCCCGTTCTTCTTTTGAAACGCCCAAGTCAGTCACATAGTACATTAGAAAACATCACTTGGTAAAATGTTAGTCTTTTATGTCTAATATTTTTTCTTTTTTATATTTGGCATACCAAGGAGATATATGACTCAATAAATGTGTACTAATGTTTTGAATTATTAGTTTTTTGTTTGTTTGTTTGTTTGTTTGTTTGTTTGTTTGTTTGTTTGTTTGTTTGTTTGTTTGTTTGTTTGTTTGGTTGTTTTGTAACTGACGTTTGGTTTGCACACACACTAAAGATGTTACAATAGGTTTATATTTGAAATTTGTTGTTGTTTTTTAATTTTTGTTTATCGAAGATTCTTAAAAAAACATTTGTGACTATTTACGCAGTGTGAGTTGCAAAGTATTTAAGTTAATGTATTTTACTGTCGAGTCACATTTTATGCCATGAATATTCATTCGCAATTTACGTATGCATCAAGAGGTATTATTTTTATTAAGAGAGATTAATTTGTACATTCTCAGCAAAACATACACTGTAAAAAATTTTAGGTTCCACACAATTCCTTCATGTTCTACCAAAACAAATTAAGTTAAGTTAATTGTTTTTTACCAAATTAAGTGGATTGAACATAAATCAATTAAGTTGTTAAGTTTTCAGTTGAGCTCTGCTAAGGCCAAGTCTACACGTACACAGGTATTTTTGTAAACAAAAACCTTTTTTTCTCAATTTTCTAAAAAAAAAACAGACCCTGACGAAAAATCTTCACTCTGACAAGAGTTTAAAAAATTTGGGTTTCAGTGACCTAATATTGCGCTTTTTTTTTGTAGAAAAAAGCTGCAATTTAGACAAAACCCATGTTTGTGTGGACAGCAGGGCCTAAGGTTGTGACTGAATTTAGTTTTAGTTTTGTGTTTTGTTTTTCAGTGATTCTGATTTTCATTATTTTCAGTTCATTATTCTCTGTTCACTCAGCACTTTAACTCTGCTCCAGTGTTATTTTAACTCTTTGTATGAGTGGGACCAGTGGGAGAAGTTTTGCTGTATATCAAATTATGTATCAAAAAAGGCTACTTTAAAGTAAAGATATCAGTTAAATGTTCAGATGGGATTTTTCGAAAGCAAAAATTATAAAAACAAGACCAAAACCTTGATTTATTAACTTATTAACACATTATTAACTAATTCCCCATGGTTTATGTACTTACAAGGTATTTGCCTACCAGCAATTATAGTTGCCGCTTGAACTTTTTAAGAAGTATACGAAAAACTATGGATCTCTTGAAAGATTTGTTTTATTTGGATGAATCTAAAGACCTTCATGATTATGTTGATACATTTGTGAACAAAAAATAATTTTTAGTAACATGAAAAATTGTCTTTATTTGGGAGGGTTTGCCTCCATTTTGCATCCTGGAATTAGGTGTAGGAAGTTGAAGGCGTCTTGCGACAGGAAATAAATCAATTCCTCTTTTTCTTTCTTGAAATCTTTTATTTGGATGTTTCTTGCATGTCATCGAGAAATTAAACATGGATCACATGTGGAAAATTACTTATAAAAGGAAAATGGCAAGTATGAACTTCAGCAACTTTGCTTAAATAAGTTAAAAGAGATTAATTTGTAAATTTTTAGCAAAACGTACACTGTAAAAATGTTGGGTTCCACACAATTCCTTCATGTTCTCCCAAAACAAATTAAGTTAAGGTAATTGTTTTTTACCAATTTAAGTGGATTGAACATAAAACATTAAGTTGTCCCCTCAAAAACTCAAGAATTGTATTGTTTTACCTCATTTTGGAATGTATAAATCACGCTAAATTACAAATTAAATTAGGGGAAAAAATGGATTTATTTATTTATTTATTTATTTTCAATTAGTTTTCAATTATTTATCTAGCTTTTTTGTATACTGAAGAACAAAGCAATTCTCACATAAAAATAAAAGAAAGAAACAAAGAAAAGCCAGCCAGTAAGTGATTCTAAACATGGATTACATCTTCCGGAGGAAAAAAAAACCCTGCAACTGTTCTGTCCTGAAAAGCCAATCCTCTCAGTCTTTTGTGACGGCCTAGTTTATCTGAAAGTTGTCCCCAAGCAGCGGCTAAAGGAGTCTGTCCAAGCGTTTGGAAAGCTACTAAAGGATCAGGGGCGTCTGATTATGATCCTCTGTGCTATTCTACTCCAGCCTTCTGGGTCGCCCTGCCTACTTCCTCTCTTTCGCATTTCGGCAAATGAACAAAGCGCACAGATTTGGCATTATGGATTAGCATCATACCTTTTTTTTTTACCTGACTTGGAAGCTCATAGCGTAGAATGTTTTATCTGACAGCGTTCTGCCATTAATACGGCTTCTTTTGTTTTCCACAGCCTTGTGTCCTATTTAAAAACCGGAAGGACCGGACGATCTGCTTGGACCTCGTCGCAATCCTTTGAAGGGATCACCACAGAAATACACTGATTAGCCGATTGCTAACACCTTCAGGACGCCTCAGCACGAATCTTGTCCATAGTCTGGTGCTGCGGTGATAACATTGTTAGCCGCTCTGAATGTGTCAATAAAACCACTGCAGATCGGTCGAACGCTCTCTGCATTGCTCCTCAAAAGCAGCTCATGATTTAGCGAAGGAGGGTGGCCATGTGTTTTGGAGAAGAGATGGCTCCCTTCGCACAGCCACACACACACACACACACATGCATACACTAGCCAGGACGTACTGGCCAGCTTGAACAGCTTTTTTGGAGCCAACGGAGAAAACATGGCACAATATGCTGGGAAGTCTGGAGGTGACGGGAGAGCGAGCTGATAAAGGATGACCCGTGAAATCCTGCATTTGCAAACAAACACACGGCTGTTTGATAAAGCTTAGCGAAACACAGCAGGCGGGGAGAGGGAAAACAGATATTACGATCAGGCCTCTTTTTCAGCGTCTCTCTTGTGATGCCGAGATAAAGCTGCATGTCTGATATCGTGCCCAAACTTCCAGCCAATGAGAGCAGAGCATAGTTTTACACGCTGAAATTGAATCTTCTTCGCTAATTGTGTCATTTCTGTTGTTCAGTGTGTGTGCTTGGGTTTTGATGTGTGTCAAGTTTGGCCTGTGAAGAAAACAGCTTCATACACTGATTCAAAAGGATTCTGGGATGAAGTATGGGAGGAAAAAAATATGAAAAAAGGAGTCTTAGCATAAAAAAATATTGATTCTATACTACCCAGCAGGCACAGGACGTCAACATGACATCACATTGACGTTGTACCCCAACGTCATGGGGACGTTGCATTTTGTTTAAAAATGAAAATCAGGTTGACGTCAAAACCCAACGTTAGGCCAACGTCAATGTCCAAAGTCCAACCTAAAATCAACCAAACATCAGTGTCTAATGATGTTACAGCTTTACGTTTGGTGGACGTTTCCACTATGATGTCTATCAGACGTTGGATTTTGGTTGCCATACCTGACGAACAAATGTCAGTATTTGACGTCAATATGACGTTGGTTTAAGATTTTGACTCGACGTTGGATTTTGGTCATGTTTCCAACACCTAAAATCTACCAAACATCAACATCATATGACAACATAGGCTCATTCTGAAAACGTAGCCCTATATACGTTTCTGTAGATCGCAAATTATGTAGCCAGAGGTACATAATAGGTCTTTAAAACGAATGCTATGAGGCAGTATGATGCCGTTCCTTTTTCGCTAGCAGCTGACTGCTTACCTCTATGTGGACGGCTTTTCTGCTGTTACCAGTTTGTCCGGTAGCTCCACGTGTATGTCGGCAGACTTGAGATGCAGAGCGGAGTTGACCATGACAAGGGGGTTCAAGTCTGGTGAAGAATGGTTCCAGAAAGTTCCAAAAAATCGGTTGGTTGGTCAGTCAGTTAGTCAAAAGTGGTGTCTGGTGGATTTATGTGAGAACAGCAGGTGTGAATGGCACTCATGAGAGAAATTTGAGATCTGAAAAAACGTATAGAGCAGCCTCTGGTGGATTCATGAAAACAAAACAAACAAAAACTTAATGAAATAAAGTAGTAAATACCAAAGTAGTAAAATTAAGTAAAGCCTACTCAACTTTCTTATACCCCTGCTGAAAAATCCAGCTTAAACCAGCCTAAGCTGGTTGGCTGGTTTTAGCTGGTCAACCAGGCTGGTTTTAGAGAGGTTTTGGCCATTTCCAGGCTGGTTTCCAGCCATCTCCAGCCTGGTCTTAGCTGGTCAGGCTGGGAGATGACCGGCTAAAACCAGCTTGACCAGCCAAAACCAGCTATGTCCATCTTAAACCAGGCTGGTCAAGCTGGTTTTAGCTGGTTTAAGCTGGTCATTTTCCAGGCTGACCAACTAAGACCAGGCTGGAAATGGCTGGAAACCAGCCTGGAAATGGCCAAAACCCCTCTAAAACCAGCCTGGTTGACCAGCTAAAACCAGCTAACCAGCTTAGGCTGGTTTAAGCTGTTTTTTTTCAGCAGGGACTGGTGTTTCCATCATGCATTGTGGCCCCTGTGTTTTTTTTTTTCCCATTGTATTTGTGCTGTTTTGTTTTGTTGCTTTTGCTGTTAGGTTTAGAAACTTGCTGTTTTATGATATCTACATCATTTTCATAGTATCTTTTTTGTGTGCTCAACATAAAAAATGAAACTTAAACAGGTTTGGATTAACAGGAGGGCGAGAAAATGATTTCCATGTTTAGGTGAACTGTCCCTTTAATTCAGTACTACATTGCTTGAGTAAGACTTGCCAAACATTCATTCATTATTTTTTTTTTTTCGGCATAGTCCCTTTATTAATCTGGGGTTGCCACAGCGGAATGTACCACCAACTTATCCAGCACATGTTTTACGCAGCGGATGTCCTTCCAGCTGCAACCCATCTCTGGGAAACATCCATACACACTCATTCACACACGGACAGTTCAGCCTACCCAATTCACCTGTACTGCATGTCTTTGGACTGTGGGGGAAACAGGAGCACCCAGAGGAAACCCACGATAACGCAGGGAGAACATGCAAACTCCACACAGAAACGCCAACTGACCCAGCCGAGGCTCGAACCAGCGACCTTCCTGCTGTGAGGCGACAGCACTACCTACTGCGCCACTGCGTCGCCACTTGCCAAACAATAGAAAGTAAAATGTACTTTAAAGAGAGTGATATTAAGTTCACTTAGCAAACAATGTTACATTTAGCTTCGCTTAGTTTAGCAAAAATGACTTAATTCCATAGGGGTTACCAAACTTTTCAGCCCGCGACCCCCAAAGGAACAATGCCAGTGACTCACGACCCTAAATATCCTCTGAGGTGGTTATAAACACACATACCAATAGGCCCAAGTCTATTCATCGTTTAATTTTGAAGAACGCCACTCGGAGACCATCCTCCATGTTCGGTACATTCACCCAATGTACATGAGTGCCACAGAGGTGTCAGAAAGTTTAACTTGGTGCCATAAAATCAATGTGCTGTGTCTTTAATACAACATAATCACACCAGGGGTTGCATAAAAATCGAAAGGATGATGGCTTGTTGCTTTTTTAATGTAACTATCAACTACTTTTTTTCTTCTGTAGGTTATGGATAAAATATGGTAATTCTAACAGTTTAATAAAGTGAATTTAATTTTTGGAAATCATTAAACGACCCCCTTTCATTGTCCCACAACCCCCACTTTGCGAACCACTGCCATAGATGACAGCCATATAGCCTGCACAGGGAAATTAAGTAAAAATGTATGTTAACTAAAGCCTGGCTCACATTGTGCAATTTTTAATAATAGTAAATGATTGTAGATCATCAGACTGAATGAATATTGCACTGTACAATCTCAGATGCCAT
Source organism: Danio kyathit (assembly GCA_903798195.1). Taxonomy (NCBI): domain Eukaryota; kingdom Metazoa; phylum Chordata; class Actinopteri; order Cypriniformes; family Danionidae; genus Danio; species Danio kyathit. The sequence continues at coordinate 39,505,823 of LR812535.1, forward strand.
AATATCAGACTGAATGACAATGAAGGTAAATTCATCCGGAGTTTGACGTCACCCATTCACGACACATTCAATAACCCTCTTTTTGAAATGGTACCTCATGGCAAACATAAAAATCTGTAGCTGTAATTTTGCTCACAGCATGCCTTTATAATAAAACCAGTGGGGGAAAAAGCTGTTTTGACATTTCCCAAGCTGTACTGAGGTTGTCGTGCCGATTGCATCATCAGTTTCAGTGCTCCTATTGGTTCTTGAAAGTCACATTGCAGGAAAGTATCTGGAATATTTTGACAATGTCAGAATTTCATCTGAGAGAAAAAAAATTATCACAACTGCCATTAATCATCTGCCAGTGAACATGTCAAACCAACATTCAAAGATCACAGATTTTAGCCTTGGATTACATGAATTTTTAAGGATTTCTCACATTTGTCTCAGATGACCAAACCGTGGCTGAAATTGCACAGTGTGAGCAGGGCTTACCTCAAACTAAAACAGCATTCTGTGTTAAATAAATACATTTAAAAATGTTGTTCTTGTTTAAATAAAACTTCATTATAAAAAAAAAACATTTAGGTGAATCACTAAAATATATTTATTTTGCCAATAATATGAGACAGTAAGACCTTTCTTTAAGAGAGTCCTATACTTACCAAAGTTATATAATAATTTGCTGAAAGGACTACAGTTCCAGTACTACCCAGAGATGTAAAATCCAAGCAATGCCAGTAGCTTTCCTGTTCGTTCCTGGCTGCCTGGTACCTCAGCCAATATGGCTGCCATTCAGAATGGGCATGAGAGAATAGCAATATTAGCATTCTATTACAGACAGAAGACCATCAGATGAGTGTGTGTGCATGTGTCTGTGTGTGTTGCATTTTCATTGGAAATAAACTTGTCAATATTGTGGTCTGATTGGCAATCTGAAGAACTGTTTAAATAAAAGTCACTCTCTAATTAACCAGCTTATGAGCATTTTAATTTGCTATGTTTGATGTAACTTGAAACCACTGTATAGAAGTTCTTAAATTTGAAAATTGGGTTTGGGCATTAGCATTGATATTGCCAATTAAAGTAGCTATATAGTAGCTACAGTATATAGCAAACATATTGGCCCCAATTTTTACCCATATGCATTGTCTACTCTGTACTTATATCAACATATAAATACAATATACTTAATGTGTTCATAATGTATTGCAGAACGTGTCTGGTGCTATTAAGGGATAGGTTTGGTGGTATGGGTAAATTTAAAGATCACACTAAGTATTTTAAAATGTCCATTGTTATTCATTGTTTGACGTAATCTCAACCGAAACACAAGGAGAGGGTGGGACATACAGTAGTGTAGCTCCTCCCCTCTTTATAAAACAGCCAACAGTGTTTTGCTTTATCACCGCTCTGACAGTGAGCTCAAGCACATCAAATGTGAAGCATATTGAAGGGGGTGGGGCATGTCAGATACCAGAGAGCATTTGATTGGTCACATAATGATAAAAAATTTGAAGTATGAGGTGAGGTGAAAAAAGATTGATTCATTTAGGGGTGTCCAAACTCGGTCCTGGAGGGCCGGTGTTCTGCATATTTTAGTTCCAACCGCAATTAAACACACCTGAACCAGCAAATCAAGCTCTTTCTAGGTATACTAGAAATCTTCTGGCAGGTATGTTGAAGTAAGTTGGAGCTAAACTATGCAGGACACCGGCCCTCCAGGACCGAGTTTGGACACCCCTGATTTAGGCAGAAGTGACAAACTACAAGCCATGTTTACATCAGTTTTAAATCTTCTAAACGTGAATTGTGTCACTGTTTTGGAGCACAGTAGTTTATAGATATCCTAAAAACGAACAATACTGATACTAACACCTTAAAAACTTTATTTTAATTTCATGGACATTTAAACAACAAAGGCTCATTCTGAAAACGTAGCCCTAAATACATTTCTGGAGATCGCGAATTATGTAGTCAGAGCTGCGTATGGCTGCATTATGTCTTTAAAATGAATGCTACGGGGCGGTATGATGTCGTTCCTTTTCTCGCTTACCAGTTGACCGCTTACCTTCATATGGACAGCTTTATCGCTGTTACCAGTTTATCCAGTAACTCGACACATACGTCACCGGACTTGAGATGCAGAGCAGAGTTTACCACGACGACAGGGTTCGAGTCTGGTGAAGAGCAGTTCCAGAAAGCAGGTTAGACAAAAACAAAAGCTAAAAGTACATAACAGCGTCAGAATGGGGTAAAATCTGAAAAAGTGCTAAAAATCAGGGGACTTTTCTTTTTCTGGATTGCTTTTTAAAACACTGCGGTTGGGTTTAAGGAAGGGGGTGGGTGGGTTAATCGAACTTTTTCAATTTCAATACAAAACTGAAAGCATTCGATTCAGGCTCCAATCACCTATATTACAGTCAACCACTAGGAGTGATAGATATTTTGCCTCAACTCAATTAAGCTCAACAAGGGGAAATGTAACTTTAGCCTTTTATTAATCACTGTGAGTATCCAGTTTCAGCATTGTGATTTGAATTCAAGCCCACTTAAGTTTCATTTGATGTGCGAACATTATTTGTGACCTCTTTTGTTCTGGTACCTGGTTATTTATTTACCATGCTATTTTAAGTTGTGCCAGATTGTTTTTCCTCTTTTTTTTAGTCCCGAGGCAGACATCCCAAGTCTCCCGGAAGTTCTGTGAGTCTCCCGCAAATGCATAGAGACTCCCAGATGCCCGCAAACGAGCGATAATAATCTCCCTGAAATCACGCGTCTTCCTCCGGCTCCTCAAATACGTTGTGCACCTCTCTCCATCGCATCCCTCCTTGCTCTTCATCACACACACGTCACGCGCACTTCGCACCCGGTCTTCATTTACGCTAAAACCGGTTTGAAACAATAAATGCTTATTCTGTCTGAGTCTGTCCTCATTTTAAAGTGTAGCCTTATAGTCATAAATGGTGGTTATTCTGACAAGAGATTCAGTTGTTGTTATTTTTAGTTGCTTTAATAGTGTGGACCACTATTTTCTTTTTGATCCTCACAATTTGGAATCCAGTCGCAGGCCAGATTGAACGGCTCAGCGGGCCGGATTTGGCCCGCGGGCCGTCAGTTGAAGATCAGTGGTGTAAGGGATGGTGAGCAGTGTAATTACAAATGTAATTACAAAAATTAATTACAGATGTAATTACATGCATGTTTTTAATTAAGCAGTGTAAGTACAATGTAAAAAAAATATTTACACAATAAGTACATTTTAACAAAGAATTAATTTTAGTGTAAGTACTTATTAGTTAAGGCGACCTAATATAAAATGGGACGAATATATTTTATTAACAACTGCTAGTACATGTTTTGCTTTCTAATGCAATTACAGACAGTGATTCATTTCACAGCTATTTCTGCAAGGCATATGTATCCTTACAATAGTGATTTTTTTCGATCCTCTTACACGCCATTGTTTTAACAACAGCTTTCACATTCAGACAAAATGCATGTTTCCATCCTCCGTGAGGACGTCTAGAGGGCTAAAAGGCACAATCGGTTTCCCTTTGTTAAGATGGATGTTAAAAACAGTGTTATGTCCAGCATCCACTTCTCCATTGGACAAAAACAAAGGCCTGTTTGCCTGCATTGCAATTAAGATCTTTTAAAAGAAAAGCAGCGATGGAAAACAACAATCCTTCAAATGGCGAGGCATCATCGAGCACCTACGATTTGCACAAATAAGCATAAAAACAAACAAATAGTCCATTATCTCCTTTTGAAATCTATAATGTGTAATTTCTTTATCTTCCTGATTATGGTACTTTGTGATGCTTCAATGGGAAGCCTTGCAACCTCCCCCTTCCTCGCCACTACAACAAACCGCCAAAAAAAAGGAGAGTGCATTGAAATCCACGTGGGTAGAGAAATTGAAGGGGTTAGGGCGAGGAGCAGGGTGTAATGATAACCTTGTTGGGATGATCCTTTCGCTTCGGTTCCATTTTCTCCAGCTGCATCGCTTCGCTCTCTCTGCATGAATGAAGGTAAATCTGCAAGAAACCTCCCACTTATTTTATTTTCAGCTCACTTTCCCATAATTCCTCCCCCTGAAATTGTTTGCACAACAATGCTGCAAAACATCTGCAAAAACAGATAATTAATGTGTCAAGTCAAACTAATGCATTTTATATGAAGACTATGCTTCACTGGTTGTAATTATAACACATTTCTGTCTCTCTCTCTCTTCCCACACACACCTTCCACCCCTCTGAAATGATTACTTGTTTGATAATGCCTGGCGTCACATGGAAGCACTTATTCATGGAGTGTGTGTGCTCAAATGTGTTCGCCACCTCCACCTTGATGGTTGGCTGAGCAGAAAATACAGAGTGGTCATATCCAAACCTGTGCGCAGTGGTCAGTCTGGCCACCCATCAGAGTGCAGATTCTACACCTTTTTTTGTCTGACAAAGTCTCAGATCGTGCATGTTAGCAAACATTTTTGTACATTTCAGTTTATTAGGTTTTATTTTAATCATTTTAATGATGATTTAATACTTAAAAAAAATAAACTAATATATTAGGAATATATTAGACATTTTAGGCAGTGTAAAAATCTTATGAGGCATATTTAGCACAACAAGATACCATATTAAATGTTTCTATTTAAGGATCAGACTCAAAATACTAATTAATTGTAACTTTAAATCTTTAACACTATAAAAGGTTAATTGGCTGCAAGATGTTTTTATGTTAATTATAATAACATTTTTATTCTTTTATATATTTTAATAAGTACATATAGCCCAGAATAAGTATGTTGTTTCATTTAAGGACATAATTTGACTAATAATAAATTTACATTTAATTTATCCCATTTTGTAACATTAAATTATGTATTAATATTATGTATACAATATCAACGTATCAAATGGTCACACTAAATTTGCTTAGTGTGATGCTTTACAACACTAAGCAAATTTACGCTTACCAAAGCATAACCAAAAGTTTTTTGGCCAGTGGTGTTGTTACTACTATGTGCTAATATAACATAATAAATAAATAAAAATAGTTGAGTACAGTGTTATTGTGCTCATGTTGTTTTCCCAAACATTATTTGTTTTTTATTTATTTTAATTTTTTTATTTTTATGGTTTGCACTTTACTTTACAGTATGAGTGCATTTATATGAAGTTACAGTGTATTTACAGAAGTTTAGATCTGGGTAATAGGCCTAACTACGTGTGTTTAAAGAGACAGGTTATGCAAAAATATTATCAATAATACAACAAAATCATATAGTCAAAATTTGTTGACGTTAAAATAGTTCCTACACTGTAAAAAATCCTGGTTGCCTTAAATTTTTAAGCTGAATCAATATAACTTTATGAGTCATTCATTCATTCATTCATTTTCTTTTCGGCCTAGTCCAGCACATGTTTCACGCAGCGGATGCCCTTCCAGCTGCAGCCTATCTCTGGGAAACATCCACACACACACCCATTCACACTCATACACTATGGACAATTTAGCCTACTCAATTCACCTATACCGCATGTCTTTGAACTGTGGGGGCACCCGGAGGAAACCCACGCGAACGCAGGGAGAACATGCAAACTCCACACAGAAACGCCAACTGACCCAGCCGAGGCTCGAACCAGCGACATTCTTGCTGTGAGGCGACAGCACGGCCTACTGCGCCACTTTATGAGTCCATTGAACTTATATTATGTTAAACTGACTTAAAACAGCTTGCATAACTTATAAAAGTAAGTTAGAACATGATTAACTTTGTTTAATAAGTTACAATGACCTAAAAACATATGCTGTGAGAACTAATTGGTCATATCATTTTTTTTTTATATGTAATTTTTAGGTTGTAAATTTTAATTTTTCTTTCTTCTGCTGAACACACATGGTATTTTGAAAAATGTCTTGGGTAACCAGAAATGAAAATAGAAAACAGAGAAAAAAACATTGTCCAGCAACTGTAATTATTATAATAAGTACAAATTATGTACAGTCCATGTAGAACTGAACTGTAAGTGCTACCCAAAACACTTTTGCTATTGATGTGTGATTTAGTTAAGAGATAGGATTAGTAGTTTTGATAGGTCTAAATTAAATGGGCATGGTTGACACTGTAAATATAGTTTAGATCTATTAACTACAGAAATTACTTGAAAGAGTAAAATGTGTATATAATAATTAAATCGTAATTTGATTAATAAACTCTGGACAACAAAACCATGTTACATGGCTATCATTTTGTCAAATGTTATTTTGTCATCCCAAAATAGATTGTATGGATCAAAATTTTATCAAAATAAAAACCATTTGAATATTAATGAGCAAATATTATGTTTCTTAACGATATATTGTAAATGTCCTATACCATAAATATATAAAAATTTAATTTTTGATTATAATATGCATTGCTAAGAGGTTAATTTGTACAACTTCACAGCTGATTTTATTAATGTTTTGATTTTTTTAATCTTCAGATTTCAGATTTTCAAATAATTGTATCTTTAACAGTCTTTATTCTTTAATTATCTTGACAAAGTATACGTCAACTACACATATACATATATAACTCAAAAATTGACGCTGGATTTGTGGTCCACTGTCACAAATGTTAGTACATTATAATTGAAGTCACTGACTGTCTTTAACCCAGAAATATATAATGTATAAACGTGTAAAGTATAATCACTTTTGATTTCCCAGGGATGGGTTGCGGCTGGAAGGGCATCCGCTGCGTAAAAATGTGCTGGATAAGTTGGCTGAAGTTCCGCTGTGGCGACCCCAGATGGACTGAGACCCCAAAGGGAATAAGCCGACAAAAAAATGAATGAATGAATAATCACTTTTGATATATTTAATGTGTCCATGCTAAATGAAATGTTAATGTTTGTTTAAATACATATACTGTATATGATACAAATAGTTGTATTTTTATATTGTCCTATCTTAACAAAGTATACAATAATGAGAAGGATTATATGTATGTATGTATATGTATGTTATCGGAATTATTAGCCCCCCTGAATTATTAGCTCCCCTGTTTATTTCTTCCCCAATTTCTGTTTAACAGAGAGAAGAATTTTTCAACACATTTCTAAACATAATAGTTTAATAACTCATTTCTAATAACTGATTTATTTTATCTATATCATGATGACAGTAATAATATTTTACTAGATATTTTTCAAGACACTTCTATACAGCTTAAAGTGACATTTAAAGGCTTAACTAGATTAACTGGGTTAACTAGGCAGGTTAGGGTAATTAGGCAAGTTATTGTATATGGTTTGTTGTAGATTATCCAAAAAAAATTTGCACATAGAAGCTAATAATTTTGTCCTTAAAATGGCTTTTAAAAAAATTAAAAACTGCTTTTATTCTAGCTGAAATAAAACAAATAAGACTTTCTCCAGAAGAAAAAATATTATCAGACATACTGTGAAAATTTCCTTGCTCTGTTAAACATAATTTGGGAAATATTTAAAAAAGAAAAAATCAAAGGGGGGGCTAATAATTCTAACTTCCACTGTATATATATATATATATATATATATATATATACAACTCCAGAAACTGGACTCACTGTATCAACAAAACCTCCACAGCTTGAATAAAGTTATCAGAAGTAGAACTGCTTTCATTATTAAACATCACACAACAGTATTGTCTGAAAAGCTCAGATTTTCTCTCTCAAAAATGCCAATTGCTTCTCATACCGCACAAATAATCGAGTTCAGACAGAGTACAAATACACACCTCCAGGTGTGCGAGCCATTGAATGTGTGCAGGAATCTGAGGCGAGCAGGTCCCCGGCGAGTGGCTCCTTTTCACCCGGTCAGCAGGACAGGAGCCGAGCGAGCCAGCAGACCAGCAGGAGTGAGCCCCTCCTGGGGTAAAAAGCAGCCCCCGCTGCCCCTGCGGCCCAGCACGGCTCCAGAGACGGGGGGAGGCCGCTTCTATTGGGCAGGAGACGCACCGTCCGCCAATAGGACAGCAGGGAGCAGTCGGATGCCAGGTGCCGCATCTCCAACTACAGGTGGCTGCAAATACATAATCAATTCTGTCATTTCTCACCTACAACTGGGAGCTTGGATCAGTGTTGGACAGCTTGAGGTTCGTGTAATGAGCTTGTTGGAAGGACATCGCTTTATTTGGTGTGTTTTTAAAGATTGCTGAAGCATATTCATCATTTTCCTGTTTGTTTTGAGATAATAGAGGATTTGGGATTTATGTGCCTGAGAACTGATTGGGAAAGTGATTTTGTTCTGGCTCTTTTAAATTTGACATCAACATGATTTGGTGTACTTCCATTCGAAATTATCTGGTTTTCCCTATGAATGACTTTCATGCTTTCATAAGTACAGCAATAATACAGATTTTTAAAAATATATTATCTATTTTTTATCTGTTTTTTTTTTATAAAGAATTGCTTGAACGATATAATAAAAAAAATTCATTTTTTAAAATTAATAAATTTTTTTGTCACTTTATTAATGAGAATATGTTTAGTTATGTTTTATAATAAGTATGGCAAACATTTAAATGAAGTCAAAAGATTTTATTTGGTTACGTTAGTATATTATATTGTAGAATTTGAAATCTGATTTCAATAAGTTGAATTTGGTGTTAATATAACAGTGCAGATCAACTGTTGCCCTTTTCAGAAATACAGTTATTTTAATCTACAGTCACAAAAGTCTGTAACTGTCAAAATGTCAAATTTAATTTGCAGAGTATTCATTACACTGGGTAAGAATAATTATTTTAAATATAACTTGTTTATTAACAATTTGAATTGCTTAATTATATATTTTATTTGATATGTTCTGCTTTATAGGGATTATATTTATTTATTTTTTTTGGTTAGTAATTATTTAAGTAATTATTTTGATATATGATGTTGTTTATTTATTTATAGATTTATTTATATTATTTTAATGTGTGTGTGTGTGTGTGTGTGTGTGTGTGTGTGTGTGTGTGTGTGTGTGTGTGTGTGTGTGTGTGTGTGTGTGTGTGTGTGTGTGTGTGTGTGTGTGTGTGTGTGTGTGTGTGTGTGTGTGTGTGTGTGTGTGTGTGTATGTATTCATTAAATGATAGTAATGTTATAAATTATAAGAAATAATTTTTATTTAATTTTTAATTTCAATCACTATTTGCTTTATTTTATGTGAAATGAATAATTTGTATTATTATTTTAAGTTTATTATTTTTAGTTGAGTTTGATGCTTGTGTTTGCTTCAGTTATAAAACTAATTCAATACAGATGAGATATAAATTAGAAAAAAATATTTTTAAATAAACTTTTTTATAATTTTATAAAAGAAATCTTTAAAATGGTTTCCATATTCCATACATAATATCCTCAATCTTATGTCTACATATTAGGAACCAAAAATCGTGACAAATATGATTTATGAGTGCATCAAACGACATGCTTTACCAAAATAATGAACTTTGTTTACTCTGATGGCTGTCGACTAATGAATCGTTCGGCATCTGAAGCCCAAATACTAAGGTCACAGGCAAATTAATGAAACACAACCTACATGTGTTAGCCAATTAATGAGGAGGTCGACCTCGAGGGAGGCCCTTTATATATTAATGGGCTCCTCTGCTCTGTTGTATAACAGTCAATACAGAACAGACGTGCCATCGTAAACTAGAGTAAAATATAATGAATGTGTGTATGTACACGTGTTTCAATAAACTGTCCTTTTTTGTTTCTGAACAGAAGTTTTTAAGGCAAATTTAGTGTAACCATAACAATTCAAGTCAGAATATGTATGGTTTCATTTATTTTTGCAAAAATAAATTTGTTACACAATAAAATTGGTTGATGATAAAATATTAGCACAAAAATAGACACTTCACTTGGGTTTTATATGCTTACTGTGAGTAAAAGCAATTTTGTAAATTATTTTCCTGGATATTTCAAAGCAAATCACACACACACACACACACACACACACATACACCAGTTTATTTTCTATTGGCTTACACCAAGCCTAAACATAACCCTGGCCCTTGCATAAAACTGTGTGCAAAACTCATACTTTAATAATTATAAACCTACTGAAAAATGGGTACACCATCAGTGTCCTTATAATTTCCATTACACACATGTCATTATACACACTTGTGTCCTGAAATGTCACAAAAACATGCACACACACACAATACACATTTTTGCTACATTGTCTCACTTGTCAGCTTCTAGAGCTTCTGCATAACTGGCTGTGAATATATTACTGTGTATAAGTTTGCATTTGCACCAGTATTATTCTGAAAGTATTGATCAAACACCAGGATTATTGATCAATTTTCTGAAATACTGTAGGTTTCTGCAAATAAACGTCTCTCATGAAACAAAAACTAAAGTAAATGAACCCATAATTAGTCTACATCATACCTGCAGTGTTCAGGAAATTCAATGGAGGAAGGAGAGTGTTGTTTATGGAGATTTATGATCAATTTTAAAACTTTGCTTTTAAACATGTGGCTTGTAAAGCTTTTTTCTGATAATAGCTTTTATATATTGTTTTTGGGGGCGGGAGAGGGACTTAAACAGCATTTCCACATAATGTGAACCACTTAAACATCCAGCTGGACGATATTTGATGTATTTACTAAAATCCTGAATGTTAAAGGTTAATAAATGGGAAATATTGGTTTACCCCACAAACAAGCACAACTTTATACATAACATTTCATACATAACATATGGATTTAACGTTTTTTTTGCGATACATATAAGAAGAATTATATGGGGAACAAAGTCTCTTTAGAACAGGGATGCCCAAACTTTTTCTTATGAAGGGCCAAAACCAAACTTGATTGAGGCTAGTGGGCCGAAGGCAAATATAGTTGCCATGTGTAATTTCCTTATTTATTTAATAATATTTAAAAATAACTACAAAACATTGCTTTATATTAACTAAAATAGTATATTTTTAAAGAACTTATTACAGTAAAAACATTTTTAAAAAAACATCTCATTTATAACAGAATAGAGTTACACTACACTAGTGACAGTATTTACATTTTAAAAACTCATTCATTAATTAATTTACAACATTTAATTTCAGTTTGCTTTTTTTGCAGCTTAGCAATAAAACAAACAACAAAAAAGGTTACGTCAAATTAGAAGTGACGATCTCTGTTAAAGGCATTCTCTCCAACTTTCTCCATCCTTCTAACTCTCTTCGCAGATGGAATGGTGGGCCAAATCAAAGGATACAATGGCCCGACTTTGAGCATCTCTGCTTTAGAACTTTGGGCAGCTTTGCATAGTTTTGCTTCAACCACCTCCAACTCACACCTGCTTAATAGTCTCTATTAACGTGTAGTCTTGCACACCTTGATTAGTTGGATCAGCTGTGTTTGATTAGGGTTGGAGCAAAACTGTGCAGAGCTGCGGCCCTCCAGGTATCTGTGCTTTAGAAGATGAAAATGTCTAAACATATTCTGAACGTACAATTTAAAAATTGTGTCAGATTTGTACATTTTAGAGCAATAGATACCAAAAAATAATAATGAAAATTAAAAACATATTCTATAACTGTTGCCATTGGCTAGAATTACGGTTGATATGGCCACAGAGGAAGAGACGGTCAAGCGTATGAGTTTGGCCTAAAATTTTAGTATTTCATATTTGCTTTTTTACTATAGAAATGTTAGACAACTGACATTTTTATATAAAATACTTCACAATTTCACTAAAGGTTTGCTGTTTTGAATTGAAAGTATGGTATTATTATTAATGTAATTTCCTAAGGCAACGTGACGAGACAAAAAACGTAAAAATTACATAAAAATTTGTGCTTGTTTAAAATATCATCTACAAATAGTTCCAATAGACACAAATTTCTCTATATTTCATAAAACAAATTGTTCTTGCCAAATTTCAAGGCATTGTTACAGCTTTAACACTTGTGGACATTTTTGGACATTTTTGTCTTGTTTGTGATGATTCTTTTAGCTGTGTTAATTCCTAGCCCACATTGTTAGGTGTATTTATTATCAACATTATATTTCCTCCCTTTTTCGTTTCATAAATCTGTAAAAACCTAGTTAAGCCTTTAAATGTCACTTTAAGCTGTATAGAAGTGTCTTGAAAAATATCTAGTCAAATATTATTTACTGTCATCATGGCAAAGATAAAATAATCAGTTATTAGAAATAAATTATTAAAACTATTATGTTTAGAAATGTGTTGAAAAAATCTTCTCTCCGTTAAACAGAAATTGGGGGAAAAAATAAACAGGGGGGCTAATAATTCTGACTTCAACTGTATATATTAAAAAAAGATTATCTAAATTATAATTGACAAGAGTAAAAGTACAATATCTTTTAATATTATCACATAATAATTTATATTAAAATATATATTTTTAATTAATTAAAACTATTGAGTCTTTTTTTTCAAAAGTTAATGCACAAGTAAAATAAAAAAAATTGCATGTAATTAGGGTGCAAATTTATCATATTATACAAAAAGTGTTGTTTAGTTGTGTTACATTAAATAAATGTTCAATGTATTACTGTTTATTTATTTATTTACTTTAAACATTTAATTAATTGTTTTTATAATTCAATTTGAATTACTGTTTTAATACAATTTAATTTCTGATCCAGCTCTAAATTATCCAAATAATTTACGTTGGTATCTTATTTAATATTTTATTATATTACTATCACATTTCTGAATTATTTTAATCCAAATTGTATTTATCTGTTTCGTTTTATAATCTATATTTATGTATATATTATGTATAATTCATATTACTGTTTATTTACACATTTATTTACTTTAAACACACTTATTCATTCATTTTCCTTCAGCTTTATTATTTATACAGTATATAGTAAAGGACAAAATGTCCCATTTGAAATCCATTACGAGGCAAATGTTACATATATTTCATCCAACTGCCATTTAATTAAAACACCCTGCATTCTCTGTAAACAGTCTCATTTTGTTGACAAGTCTTCCCAATTTAAACTACGTTTTTTTAAGTATTATCAGTATGCCTAATTTTGTCACTTTTTGTTTAGGTTTTTGCCTGTGGCAAATAATGTTCATGTTTTGTTTTTGTTTTTTGTTCTTTTTTTACATTTGAGTACTGCTGCAGGTCAAAAGTAATTATAACTATAACATTTTTTTTTTTTTGCAAGAACACACTAAGAAATGTGTATATTTGATGCTTAGCAAAAAATCTTCAAAATTCATGTTTTTGATCATTGACAGTCATCAAGGAATGTATAATTTTGGTGATGACTCTTTTTTGCTTTGTTAATGCATACATTTTGAGGTGTATTTATTATCAACATTATATTTCGTCTCTAATTTCTTTAATAAATCTGTACAAAAAAATGCTACTAAAGGGCACAAATGTCCCCTTTAAAACCCATTACTAGGCAAATATTCTATATATTTAATCCAAATGCCATTTAAGAAAAACATACTGCATTCTTTGAAAACAGGCTCATTTTGTTGACAAGACTTCCAAATTTAAACTACTTTAAAGAAAGTAACATCAGTGGTCATTTTTTGTTTAGGTTTTGGCCTGTGGAGCAAATAATCTACTTTTCTTTTTTACTTTGAATACTGCTAAAGATCAAATGTAGCCTGTTTATAACGATCAACGGTTGTTTTGCGTGTATACTGAATAATGTGTTTGATGCTTCATAAAAAATCATCATAGTTCATGTTTTTGATCGTTGACTCACTCATCAAGGAATGTATATTTTAAAAGAAATCTGCTTAGCTTTTAACATGCAGTGGGAAATTATTTTATTGTTAATTGTTTAAATTGATATTTTTTTAAGTTATCACTAGGCCTGATGCTGGGGAAAAAAATCAATGTCAATGAAAGCTGGAAAGAAAAAGAAATATAAATCTTTCATGATGTCCTCTTATGAAATACTGTCGCACAAGGGTTAATGATCACAACTGGAACAGCCTCATTACTAATTGACTGATTTTGCACCAGCAAACTGCATCTATTAACCGTTTAATGAAAATCTTTTCTAATCTAAATGAGTGTTGATTTATTTGATGTGATTAGCCCTTTTTTTAACGCTGAAGGAAGAGTCTACACCTGCGATGCTCTCAAAGAAAATCTCATTGACACAAGAGCTCTGAAACTGAACACAATGAACTTTTTGGCACCAAAAGTAATTCATGACCTCCGAACGCAGGGTTTTATTTTTCCCCTTGACAACATGAGAGCACTGATAATTAATATGCCAAGGGTAATTTGCAGGTGCAGATCTTGATTTATTCTTAGCCCTTTCAGGACACAATAGACGTAAAAGGAGCAGGGGTAAATAATCAAAGAGCAATATCTCAATGAATACAGGTTATATATATATATATATATATAATATATATATATATATATATATATATATATATATATATATATATATATATATATATATATAATATGAAACCGTTTTAGCTGAAGAACACTTTAATAAACTGACTGTCCACCCTTTATTTGGGATAATTTATTGTGATAACAGAGGTTAAGCGACACACTCAGTGTTTTATTAATCAACAATATGCAGATAGTTACCGACACATTAAAAACTAGAAGCAGTTCATTAAATCAAATTAAAGTGCATACTTCATCTGTTTTTGTAAGCTATTAACACCTCATAAATAATACATAGTACATGCAACTCATGCTCACTAGCACAAAAAGCAGACACTGAAAATCACTGGATTAGAGAGACCTCTGCTGTTCTGCGCTTGTAAATGCATATTATTTCAACTGACATTGATGAGAGTTCATTCACTTTCATTTCGCTTAGTCCCTTTATTAATCTAGGGTCGCCACAACGGAATGAACTGCCAGTTTATCCAGCATATGTTTTACTCAGCGGATGCCCTTCCAGCTGCAACCCATCACATGGGAAACAATTGATGAGAGTTTAATTAATAAATGTATTACTTGTAGAAACATTACAAAGCATTCTGTAATATATTTTATAATACAACGAATATTATATTACTTACAAATTATTACTGTACATTATTGTGGAATTATTTTTTATTGTATAATATAATCCTTTGGACACACTTTTTCCACTCTCACTTGTTATTTACAGCATCAAATAACTAACATGTTTTTGAATCTTTCAAATGATGCATTATGTTTAATGATATGATGTGATGTAAATAAAAATAATTGCAGCAGTGTTTAATTAAACTCTATCATTTTATACAGTATAGTGGTAGGGGTCTGGTGACCCTCAGTATGCCACAAGGGAGTGCTGATGGACCGTGCAAATGTTTGGAGAAAAGGCATAAACATGTCAAAATAAATGTTAAATAATTAATTAAATAATTGAATTAATAAAATAAGAAATGAGATTGACATAAATAATCAAAGGGCGACGCAGTGGCGCAGTAGGTAGTGCTGTCGCCTCACAGCAAGAAGGTTGCTGGTTCGAACCTCGACTGGGTCAGTTGGCGTTTCTGTGTGCAGTTTGCATGTTCTCCCTATGTTTGCGTGGGTTTCCTCCGGGTGCTCCGGTTTCCCCCACAGTCCAAAGACATGCAGTACAGGTGAATTGGGTAGGCTAAATTGTCCGTAGTGAATGAGTGTGTATGGATGTTTCCCAGAGATGGGGCATCCACTGCGTAAAACATATGCTGGATAAACTGGTGGTTCATTCCGCTGTGGCGACCCCGGATTAATAAAGGGACTAAGCCGAAAAGAAAATGAATGAATGAAAAAATAATCAAACAATTTATTTAGATATGTAAATACAGATTATAAAAAGGAAACAGATAAATACAATTTGGATTAAAGTAATTCAGAAATGTGATATTAATATAATAAAATATTAAATAAGATACCAACGTAAATAATTTGGAAAATTTAAATAAGCTGGATCAAAAATAAAAATGTATTAAAACATTCATTAAAATTTAATTATAATAACAATGTGTTTAAAGTAAATAAATGTGTAAATAAACAGTAATACAATGATAATATTGATAATATAACTTTGAGATTTAAAAAATCTTATTTAAATAGACACGACTAAACAACACTTTTTGTGTAATCTGATAAATTTGCACCCTAATTACATAATTTTTTTTTTACTTGTGCACTAATTATTTAAAAGAAAAAGACTCTATAGTTTTAATTAATAAAAAAATATAATCAAATCAAATCCCTTTTATTGACACATCAGCAGCAGCACGTGTACTGTGATGAGTGAAAAGCTTGTGCTTGCTCCAGACAGTGCAAATTACAACATACTCCAAAAAAACAACAACAAAAAAAACAATACAAAACAAAACAATATACAATTAGCAAAGTTGACAGTAATGCGTAAGAGACAAAACATACGTGAAAGACAATAATGTGTGAAGAAAAACACACATTACACATAGGCACAGATAGACAAGTACACAGTCAAAAAGGTGTACACATACTGTCTCTGACGACTATATAAATATATATTTTAGCATAAATTATTATGTGATTATATTAAAATATATTGTACTCTTACCTTTATCATTATAATTTAGATAATATTTTTAAATATTCATTAGATTAGATTAGATTAGATTAGATTAGATTAGATTAGATTAGATTAGATTAATTAGTGCAGTTATAGAAAAACTATGGGTAAAATTTATAGATGGATGTACTTTGAACATTATATACAGGTCGTATTACAGTTTTTCTCAGTGGCTTTGGTGCATTTCTCACAACACTATTTACATTTGCACAACAGTTAATGCATTTCTCAAAACAATTACCCATTTGTGCACATCATAGTAGCAGTTTCTCATTCCTTCCAACAAATTGCAAATGCTTTTGGACATGCATCAATTGCTTTCATACAACTCTCTGCTGTTTTATAACATTATCATTTGCTTATGTCATGTCAGTCAGAATTAACTAAACTTGTGAATGCTGAATAGTCATTCCATATAAAACTAATAGTCCTCATTTCATTACTTGAGTCATTACATACATAAATGTTGAACTAGTTGTCAAAATCTGTCAAGCAAGTTTTATACAAACTTTTAAATCTTCTTTTTGTCCTGAAAATGTCTCCTAAATTCATGAATGATTTACAGAGACCTGTGTACAGTATGTTGTAGGTTCAGTTCCAATATGTACTGCAATATTGTTTACAGTTGTGCACAGCTCTACCCAAAGGTAGGTTATGTTTGTTGTAAATAAGGGTGTATTTATTCTTTTGCACAATGCTGTGAATAAATTACAATTGCAAAGAGCAAATGCAGTAAAAATGTGAAACATACATATTCAGTGTCTTGTACTCAGATAGCTCACTAAATGTAGTAATGTCCAACTTTACTGTAGTTTTCAAATGGCTGTGCAAATAGTATATAGTGCTGTCTTGAGCATTTTTGGGAAGTGTCACTAAAATCTAACGTTTTTTTTTTCCATTGGAAAAAAAGTACAGAGTAAACTGTCATAATGAAAACATGACAAAGCCATTTGACTATCTTGTTCATAAACAATGGTGTCAGGACTTTTCATTTTGATGACACTGACACTTTCATTGACATCAATACTTGCTTTTGAGGAATGAGCTCTCCATTTTGAGCAAGTGACGCGCTTTTGCAGATGATCCACTAGGTTTTGCAGTTTGTACTAATTGTTTTGAGAAATGCATGAACTGTTGTGCAAATGTAAATAGTGTTGTGAGAAATGCACCAAAGCGACTGAGAATAACTGTAACTATGAACACAGATTTACAATAGATGAATATATGTACAGGTTGTTATTATTAATCAGAGGTATGCAGATAGATATGAACATTATTACAAATGTATAAGTGCAGTGGATATGTACAATTAAAGATGAAATATTTATTTTATTTTATGATACTTTTCTGCAAGAATTGTATACTTTAAAACTGAAGTGCAACAGAAATCTACATAAAATACATTTAAAGTATAGGCACAAATTACTGAAGGCAAAAAGAGGCGATTAAGTTTCAGTATGACCTACAAAAAAAACACTGAATGAATGTTGAAATGAGAGGTTCGTTGAGTTCCACTTTGAAGTATCTTATATAAAATAATAATAATAAAAATAATAAATATAAAATAGCATTGAAACCAGATAAATATCTGATTTTTATGCACACTTTTTTTATAA
>LR812535.1:39528983-39663983 GCA_903798195.1 Danio kyathit
TGAGGAAAATAACATGCGTTATGGGTGTGATCAAAAAAAAGTCTGCGAGTTTACAGTACAACATACTTTGTAGAAATTGTGTGAATTAAACTGCACAACCCAAAATAAATATTGCTCATCAAGAGGATAAGAGTTGGCTCACTAACAAACATGATTGATTTAAATTTATTTTACATTTTTGCATTTATGAGGGAAAAGCTTCATCATGGATGTGACACCACATCATCTCTTTGTTGTGGATGTGACAGATGTGAAATTGGCACTTGTGTGACTTTGGTAAATCAAATATAATAGTTTGAAAACATTGACACAGACATTTTTGAGTATTTTTAAAGCACTGTAAAAAAAAGTAGAAACAGTTTTGCCATTTTAGTGAAAACTTTATTTTTTGTCATGGCGAGGCAGACTATTGCATGGAATTGCTCATATATCATTTATTTTAACTAAAAATATGAATTTCCACAACTACACAGGGTTATAGCCATAATTTACCATAATTTAGAATAAACTGTATTTTATTAAAAACATGAACATTATTGTGAATCCAAACCTTGTACTCCCAAAAAAGTATATATATATATATATATATATATATATATATATATATATATATATATATATATATATATATATATATATATATATATATATATATATATATATATATATATATATATATATATATATTGTGTAGGCATATACTGTTTACATACAGCAAAACTAAGTACTAGAATTACAGTTTTTCTCAGTCGCTTTGGTGCATTGAAATTCTCAAAACTCCCTGTTCAGTCTTCAGATCATTGTGTCAGTTGTGCACATCAGAAAAGCAGTTTCTCATTACTTTGAACAAGTTGCAAATGCTTGTGTACGTCCATGCAAATGATTATGTGCAATTCTCTGCTGTTTCCTACATTATCAATCGCTCATGTCACTTTGATCAAATGTATTATTATGGTCTCTGTTGAATAGTCCCACTCCCCACAACATTTAATCATTTGGTCATGGCATAAGTCTTTACATGCAAAATATTTAGTCATATTAAATTTTTCTTTGCATTTCCATGAGACTTTTTGTTCTAAATCTGTCTAGAATTGAATTCTAAATTTCACGCAAATTAATCTTGGTTTTGCCTAATAAAGGTGCATCTGAAAGGAGATTATCCTATGTTCACATTTCTACTTTTGTTTTGTTTTTGTGTTATGCAGTGCTGTCTTTTCATTTCTGTATCACAATGACATTATCTGGCAACAAATTACAGTACCAAACAGCAAAAAAATAAATAAAAAATAATAATTAGCCATAGTTTACATCAGTACATCACTCCAGAGTACACTGTTACAGTATATTGACAACATAAGTAATTTGACTGTCTTATCCATACACAATGACAGCAGGACTTGTCACTCTGATGGCACTGACACGTTCATTGACACAGAAATTTAGTTTTGAGAGAGGAGCTAAGGATTTTGAGCAAGAGACTGGCTTTTCAGGTAGCCTAATCCATGGTGTTTTGCTATTTATCTGTTTTGGGAAATGCACTTACTGTTTTGCAAATTTTCAATTCTGATTTGAGAAATGTACCAAAGCGACTGGGAAAAACTGTAATAGACAGGATAATAAATAGCTCATTCAATAAAATAAAGAACTAGCTTGGAAATGTTACTTTACACTCAAACACCAATAGATGGCGATCTTACCTCATCATGAATCAACACACATTTGGTGCATACCCTGGCTTTATTTTTATTTTTTTTTCTCACTGCCATACCCACTCTACCAGAATAGTGGTAGTAAATCCTCTCCCTGAAAAGCCGTTCCTTCAACAAACCTGCTCTGACACGCCTCAACTCTGTCAAAATACATATTTCCACTTCTACAAAAACATAAGGGTTTCAAATAAAATGTTTAATGGCAAAATTACGCTTAAATAACAATATTAAGTAAAACGTAATTATTTTAATATCTAATACGTTTTCAAATATGTAAATGCATGCAAAATCTAATGTTTCATTGCATAATGTCTCTGTTGTTTACTTGGGCTTTACTGGGCGGTGTGTGAGTTGGAGGAAGAGCCGCTCTGACAGCTCAATAAGTCACACATTTTGAGGCCAATGTGCTGAAGTTTTCCGGGTCTTAGTTAGGGAAAGAGGACGAAACATCCACGTTTTCAACGCCCATATCTCGTTATATATGGGTCATATAACTGGATTTTGTCGAGCTATGTTTTGCTAATCGACAGCGTTCTGCTGCATAACACAAAAACAAACGCGTAATTTGCGCTTCATTTAGGGAGAGAAAGGTTTGTTTTTACTAAGTTTTTAGACCTCATATCGCATGTTAATGGTGATTAATATATTGATACCACGATGGCAGTGAAGGTAAGTTTGGGCATTACATTGGGATAAATAATTCAATGACTGTGGCGCGTTTGGTATTGACTTCATTGTAATCTATGTATTTCTAGCACTACGTTTGCACCTTGTAGACATTGTTCTTCAGTGTACTCTATCAAATGCATGATATTTTCCATTTACCGATAATCTTAAGCATAAATGAAATTTTCATGTAACAATTCTGTGTTGATTATTTTCCCCCGATAACTTGGTAAATCAATATGTAATTTCAAAGTTCTTGCAATATTTGAAGTGTTTGGTACGTACACAGTTTGAAAAGGAATTCATGAACGAATTGTTCAATTGAATCGGATCTTTTCAGTGAATCGTCTAAACCGGTACACAAACCGGTTTGGACAATGACTGATCAAAAACGTTTTACTATCAGAGAGAGAGTGCACCTATGATATACATACATACATACATACATACATACATACATACATACATACATACATACATACATACATACATACATACATACATATACACACTCAAAAGTTTGAGGTCGGTAGAATTTTTAAATGTTTTGAAATTAGCTTATCCTGCTCACCAAAGCTGCATTTATTTAATCAGAAATACAGTACAAATTGTAAAGTTGTGAAATGTTATTGCACTATAAAATAACTGTTCAAAAAAGTTAATAATTTAATTAAATCATTTATTACAGTGATTTTAAAGATGACTTTTCAACTTCATTACTCCGGTCTTCAGAGTCAAATGATCCTTCAGAAATCACTCTAATAATAAAATAATAATAATAGTAATAATAATAATAATTATTATTATTATTATTGGTAATAGTTATAAAATCAATTATGACTCAAGTAATAATTTCATTTGAAACTACATACAATTAGAAAGTTATTTTAATAAATATTTACCAATTTTTTACATTAGTAAATGCTGCCTTGATGAACAGAATAATTTTGTTTAAAGATGTATTTTATATATATAAATACTGACAAGAAAGATACAAAACCCTGCAATATTATATTATACAAATTACAAAAAAGTAATGTGCATGTGTGTTCAACTTATGAGCAAAAAGTATTGTGTGTGTATGTATAGACATTTTAAAAACTCAGTTTTTGACATAATAAAATATAATTGGAAAAAAAGTATTATTTTCATATTAGTTTTTCTCAGTCGCTTTGGTACATTTCTCAGATCAGAATTGAAATTTGCAAAACAGAAAGTGCATTTCTCAAAACAATGTGTACAAATAGCAAAACACCATGGATTACCTGCAAAAGCCAGTCTCTTGCTCAAAATCCTTATTTCATCTCTCAAAACTAAATTTCTGTGTCAATGAATGTGTCAGTGTTGTCAGGCTGAAAAGTCCTTGTGTCATTGTGTGTGGATAAGACAGTCAATTTACTTAGTCATGTTGTCAATATAACAGTGTTTTGGAGGGCTGTTCTGATGTAAACTATGGATAAATTTTTTACTGTAATTTGTTGCCAAATCTTGTCATTGTGATACAGAAATGAAAAGTGCTAACACAAATAAAAAACTAAATAAATGTGAACATAGGACAATCTCCTTTCAGATACATATTTATTAGGAAAAAGTCAAGATTCACCTGTGAGAAATTTACCAATTCTAGACAGATTTAGAACAAAAACATCTGATGGAAATGCATAGAAAAATGCATGATGACTAAATATTAAGACAACTTGTTCAGCCATTTTGCATGTAAAGACTTATGCCATGAACAAAGGATTAAATGTTGCGGGGGGTGAGACTATTCAACAGAGACCAAAATAATACATTTGATCAAAATGACATGAGCGATTGATAATGTAGGAAACAGCAGAGAATTGCACACAATCATTTGCATGGATGTATGCAAGCATTTGCAACTTGTTCAAAGTAATGAGAAACTGCTTTTCTGATGTGCACAACTGACACAATGATCTGAAGACTGAACAGGGAGTTTTGAGAATTTCAATTCTGATTTGAGAAATGGACCAAAGCGACTGAGGAAAACTGTAATTCTAGTAATTAGTTCTGCTGCATGTAAACAGTATATGCCTACACAATGTATATAATATATCAAGTATGATACATTTTCTAAATATAAAATTTCAAACTGATCACATAGGCCTAGCATTGCATTCAAAAACCTGCTATTCTGCTTTCATTAGGGTTTAAATTTTTCCATAAAGTCAAAATAAGATTGTGACATAATGAGAGTGTTTAATAATCCACTTTAAATTGTACAGTAAGCATTTTAAAACAAACAGATACTGATGTATTAAGGACTGATTTATTGTTTACTTCTGTGCTGAATAGCCTGGAGACTTGCTGGATAATTTTACAAAATGGTCTTACAATACTGTATGTTTAAACTGATACTTATGACCTTGTCAGATTGTATTGCATTACAGTAATTTGGTTTCTGTTTATCATCACATTGTATACAGTGAAAAGAGCAAGACCTTATAATGAATAAAAAAAATGATGCATGCGGAACTAGTTAACTAGGTTTGAGCTATCGTTTCAAGAATTACTTGGGCATTTTGAAAATTCATTAGTTAGGATTTTTATTCACAGACTGTAGTGATAATGTAGTGTATAGTGTTTCTTTCATGTGGGCACATGTGGTTGGCTTGGTTTGATTATAAATGTTGTTCTGTTAGTGCAGTTCATTTGAATAAGAATGCTGTGAATTCTGCCATACTGTATGAACTCTGGAGCACACCGAAGACTGCTGAAAAGATGCGTCTCAGACTCTCGATTATAAAACATTTTGATTTAAATCTTAAGTTTCAGCTTAAAAAAAAAAAAAAAAATATATATATATATATATATATATATATATATATATATATATATATATATATATATATATATATATATATATATATATATATATATATATATATATTGTGAATACCGAGAGAACCAGGTGGAGATCTTTTTATTTTTTTAATCTTTTTATTTTTTGGTCCGGACTAAATTTTTCAAGATTAAAATCTTCTGTGAACAAGCAGTAAGTGTGAAAGTGTGCACAAATGTGTGAACAAATGTGATAGAAAACTGTGATGTCTCAACTTCACCAGCTGTTTATATAGCATTTAATGCAAGTTGTGAGTAATCTAAGAAGGAATATAGTCAAACAGTCAAGCCCACCCCAAATTAAAGCCCTGCACCCTAAAATGCTGTCTACTGTAGTTAGCTCACTAGTAGGGCTAGGCATTAGACGATAACCGGTTTCAAGATTTACCACGGTTTGAAAAAGTCAATGTTTTATTACCTAAGGTATGTATAAGGTTTTTTTAAACGTGTTTTAACAATGTTTTTATTTTAAAAATTAAGCAACAGTATCTCCAGCAGTTAAGGACCCTCCACATTAAAATGTACTGTTCAACCCATGATTCAGAAAACATCTGAAAAACGAATCGCTTATACACCAATTAGGCTTGCCACGATAGACGGTGTTGACGGTGTTACCGGTTTTAAGATGCAACACCGGTGACATCACTTTTCCACCGTGACACCGTGCCCTCATTTTTTAAGTATTTCTTTTTTTTAATTCAATATTTATTTAAATTAAATGGAAAATATAATTCCAAATAATTTACTTAAGACAATAGCATGCAGTAGGCTGTAGTTAAAAACTGAACAATGCTTCATATTTCATTTATCATGTGAGGAGAACGAGATGAGTCGAATTTACAGAAAGAGAATGGCGGAGGATTTAGTGTCAAAACGTAAAGCAAAAGCGCCTCATTTAAAAATCCTGCGACCATCATCTCACAGAGTGTTTTAAAAAATCTTATTTTTTATTAAACCAAAAGTGATTGCCGCGCCACTGACAAGCCAACTGCAGAGAAACAAAGCAACCTCGCGGCAACCGCAGTGATCACTTTTTCCGAAGTTCATCTGTTCTTTTGTGCACTTGATTATTATGAGTTTAATGTTAAAGAAATCAATAATGAAAAGGCCGACAAGCGTGTATCCCGTGTGTGTGTGCGTCTTCACTGAAGTCTCTCTCTTCCAAAACCGAAAGTTGCTTTGTCTGTCTGGCAATGTTTCGGCTTTTAATCGAATGAAAAGTTAATTTAGATGAGCCTATATTAAAAACTTGCAGTAAAGTAAATGTGACGTGCGGCCACACATCAAAACTGAGGTGTGATCTCATCTCTCTCTCGCTGTCATCCATCGATAGACGCCACACAAGTCAAGTCGCCTAATAATTATATTAATTATAATAAAATGAAAACCAAAATAAACAATTCATTGCATTTTTCGTTTGATAAAAAATATACGAAAACGAAAAAAATCAAAGGGTGGCTAGTTTGTATTCATGTGATTTAATATTAATGAAAATATGCTCAGCCTAGACGCTGCCAATAAGCAAGCCATTCAAAAAATAATATTTTACTGTTTACTGAGTTATAATGTATATTTTACAATAAAAACTAAATGTAGCATGTGTCGCTGTCATGTAAAACACGCAATTCATAACACACCAGAGCTGTCTATAGTCTATCTGTAAACTTACAGGGAGGTGTTGGCCAAAAGTCATACTGCGCACCACGTTATTGAACTCCAATATCTCTGAGGGAGATGTTACCCGATAGCCAATATTGACTTGAGAGATGTAAAAAAATAAAAGGCATTTTAAAAAAGGAACAACACGCAAATCAAAAAATAAAACTCGTCCCGTACGCACTTGTCATCTTGCCACTGTATGCTGTGTGGGCCCGTCAGCCGCTGGTAAGAGAGAGAGAGAGAGAGAGAGAGAGAGCGCGCACATGAGAGCTTAAAGCCGGCATCAATATAACGAAAAGCAAGATCATGTTGTTATAAATATTCCATTAACAATACTTATCGAAATATTTATACATTTACATGGTGTTTATTGGTATTTATTGGTATTGTGTGATCTGTATAGGCTGTCTGATCTTTACAGAAGATGTAAACACTTTTATTTAGCGCAGTAGATTTTTTTACATAATGTTCCATTACTTAAAATTTCTTTCATTTTTTTATTTATAGTTTATATATAAATTGAGTGCTAGCTTGTTTAGCTGTGATCATTATGCAAGGATCATATTTCATATTCGGTTTATTCTTCAGTAACCTATAGACTCGTTAATAATGTATTTTATAAACAGATTGTTTATAAGGACTAAGCTATTAATATACAATACATTAGGCTAATTAATACATTAAGACATTGAAGTCAGCTAGACAAAAGACAACTAAAGTAGGTTCCCCCTGTTGGCAAAGGTAACCAAAAAGTATCTTTGCGTGTGCGCAACAAGCTGCGCATTCGAGAGAGTGTTCAAGATCCCATCAGAGATGATCAACATGTTGGGTTTCCTGGCAAAGACCATGTAGACTGCACTGTTAATAAAAAAAAGCAGTGTTTTTGTTGATTTTATTTTTTTTAAAGACTGCCGACCTGTCATTTTTGTAGCGTAATGTCATTTGGATGTTTTTTTATATTCGTTTCTTGTTCATTCGTTTAATCTTATTTAAACTTTGTGCTATTTAATTACTTTCTATTTTATTTTCTTATTCGTTTTAAAAACATTTTAACATAAGTAATAAACGTTCTATGGTGGTTATTTGTTTGGATCCAATTTCCACAGTTTTTTTCAGCCAGTACCATTGTTGTTGTTGTTTTCATTATGT
This sequence comes from Danio kyathit, assembly GCA_903798195.1. Taxonomy (NCBI): domain Eukaryota; kingdom Metazoa; phylum Chordata; class Actinopteri; order Cypriniformes; family Danionidae; genus Danio; species Danio kyathit. The sequence continues at coordinate 39,537,029 of LR812535.1, forward strand.
TAATAAAGGTTTTGTGTTTAATAACAGTGATTTTTTGTAGTTTGACGCCGAATTGCCAATTCCCGAAAACTGAAAGTGAAAGTATAATACGCACGCATTTATAAGATATTTAAAAGCAGAAAAAAAGAGTAAAAGAGGAAACGCCCACCCCCACGGTGATACCGGTATTACCGGTGTTGTCACATGTCGATTAACCGGTGGGGAAATTTCCTCATCGTCACAACCCTAACACCAATATCCAAGCATACTATATAGGCCTGCACAGTGCAGTGGCTTTCTTTATATGCAAAAAAATTAAGATATCTAAAGATGCCTTTTCAAGTTGTAAATCAGTTTTTTTTTTTCAACTAATTAAGACAGAAGAAGTCAAATAAAATATATTGTGTTCAATAGTGGAAAAAGTTGTTTTTTACCCAGACCTTTAAAAAGAACATATTTTAGAGCAGTAATCACAATACCGTCATACAGTGAAACCGTGATATTTCTATCCAAGGTTTTCGTACTGTCAGAATCTACACCATATTTCGAAAAAGTATTGTGATAATAGTACTGTATATTTACGTATTATACATATCGCAGAGAAGTACAATAATTTAAATTATTTATACAAATCCCACCAACCAGATGGGGTCTTAACTATTTTTATCCCCACCTCTTTAATAGGTGCTGTTAGGTAAACTGAAAATAAATACCAATGCTGGGCACTTATCACCAGTGGTGGAAAGAGTACTAAAAATCATACTTTCAAAAGTACTCAAGGGTAGTGAGTATTACGCTGATGCATTTACATGTAATTTGTGGATGTGTGTAAACGTAACATTCTGTAGTGCATTTAGTTATTGCCCAGCCGACACACAATATCATAAGACATTAATATTAGGTTATATTCAAGTTGTGATGTCAGGTGACCAAAATTCAATGTCTAGCCAGCGTCTGAGGACAACATTATTTTGATGTCCAATAATGACTTCAAATGATGTTGATAATTGGTTGATTTTAGGTTGTGTTAGAAACTGACCAAAATCCAACATCGAGCCAACATCTTAAACCAACATCATATTGATGTCAAATACTGCCATTTATTTATCAGGTATGGCAACCAAAATCCAACATCTGATAGACGTCATGGTAACATCCACACAACGTCAAGCTGTAACATCATTAGATGTCGATATTTGGTTGATTTTAGGTTGACCGTTGGACATTGACATCAGCCTGACCTTGGTTTCTGATGTCAACCCGATTTTCATTTCCAAACAAAATGCAACGCCCCCATGACGTTGGAGTACAACGTCAATCTGACGTCATGTTGACGTCTTGTGCCTGCTGGGTGTTTAAAGCCATTTCAGTCATCATACAGTAAACATCCATCATCTTCTCATCAGTGACATGCATCTAAACAGTCTCTGGGTCAATGCGTGTAAAGATCTTGGACACTTTTAATGCTTCCAAACAGTTTGCTGCGATTATAACTCGCCCATGTCTTGAGGTAGTTTAGTATGATGCGCTTTACCTTCTATGTGCGCTTTGATTGGACAGGAATCTCTGGACTGATTTTTCCAATCCCCATAGACAGGAAAAAATGAAGTAGTGACTGCAGGTGGAAGGAAAGTAGTGAAGTAAAAGTACCAATACAGCACTAAAAATGTACTTAAGGGAAAGTAAAAGTACCGATTTTTAAAATCACTTAGTAAATTACAATTTCTGCAAAAAACTACTCAATTACAGTAATTTATTTGTAATTTGTTACTTTACACCACTGCTTATCACATATTTTTGCAATATTGTGCAGCCCTACTCACTAGGTCACTGTGACTGGCCATTCCTGTCCATATTGCTGCAGGAACAACCTGGTGCATATCCTGTCAGGAGCCAAACCCAAGGGAACTAGTCATTCAGTGTGCAAAGATTTGTCAGCATTAGCATTCAAGTGCATGTGCTTTTGATGTGAATAAACACTAAATATGGAAAATTAGCTTACTCAGAGAAAACCAGTTTGAATGTTTTGGTCTACATGACGTTATGTGTTGTGTGAATGCTGGTCACTTTGACGAGCCCTCATACGTGGGAATGAGCTTCTAGCGTATAAACAGTTGCCAAAAATGTGCTGTAGCAAAATGTTTCATTACAATTGTCTATTGTGCAGATGCATTAACAAGCATTATTTTGGAGGTGATGATTATTTGTAATCTGATATAGCATTATAGGTTTAACCTGCATGGAGAAGTTTATTAGCCTGTCACAGAGGTGAAAGTTTTAGCTGTGCTGGACTGAAATATTCATGCAGTTTCTGTTCTGTGTTACCCATATGTTTGCTGTGGGCTTTGTGTTCAGGCTCAGGTATTATATGACTTCACTGCTGAGCCTGGCAACAATGAGCTGACTGTTCAAGAAGGTGAAACGCTCACCATCACTAACCAGGTGAGCAGATACTGAGCTTGTGCTTAGTATATGATGCATATAAATGTCAAATATAGGCATATACACTACTGTTTTTTATTTTGTGCTCAGTACCTTTTTATTAGTTTGTTTTAGAAGGAATAAAACATACACACACACACATATATATATATATATATATATATATATATATATATATATATATATATATATATATATATATATATATATATATATATATATATATATATATATATATAGTATGTTGGTATATAAAAATGCTGTATCACTGCTCCCACAAATATCTTGTTTTATGTTAATAATAATGCTAATAATAATGTCTATGCTAAGAATAATATTAATATTATTAATAACTGTTTATGTGACTTTGAGGACTGAAAGAATAGCTGCTGAGGATTTTTTTTTACATTACATTTAAAATACGTTAAAAATAGAAAATATTTATTTTGCTAGGGTGATCATTGTGTAAAGGTTAAAACAAAACAGGGTTTTAAGAATTAAACAAAATGTAATACATCTTTATTTATTTATTTAATTTTTGGGTACTTTGTTTTTGAATGTGACCTTTTTTAATTGTTTTTTAATACAATTTATCAAAAAAAAACAATAATACACTTATTTATAGAAAATGGCCATTGAAATGTTATTTTTTGTAATAATAGATTAGAAACATTAAGAAAACGTACCTTTTTAGCACAAGATTCATTATATTAAATGATATTTAAACTAATTGTAAGTTAATATATATTATAAATAATGAATTATTTAAAATCATAATTTATCCTTTTGCCTTCAAACCAGAATGTTATTGCCATTGTTTTTAATTGTCTAAAATCTAATAACAGTTTGCATTAGCACTTATTAATTTATTTATTTCATATGTACGTGTCAGTATGTTGTTTAATTTCTATTACATAAATACATCTTTTTACACACTGAAAGTTGGACTTTATTTTACTCATATTTTGTAAAATATTTTGACATATTTACTTGACTTTTTTCCCTGTAGGATGTAGGCGGTGGCTGGGTAGAGGCTCAGAATTCCAGAGGAAATGTAGGCCTGGTGCCAGTGGACTATATTGAGGTAACTAAAAAAACACCCTAATCATCAGCTTTGCTTTCAGTTTCACAGTTCTGTAGTGTGTGGGAACGTTTTATATTACTCAAGGGAGTACTCAAGGGCAAGATCTGCTATCTAAACCACATCACTGAGCAAACTTATTGCATTTGCTACAATAATGTACCAACAACTGTTCATTTTTTTCTGGAGAATCGATTTCAGTTATCTTGTGTTTTAAAAAAAATTAAGGGAATTCTGTATTTCTTTGGATTTACCTGTTTGAATAAAATAAAAGGTCTGATGACATTTCTTAATAATAAATATGTAATATGTCATTCATTCATTCATTCATTCATTCATTCATTCATTCATTCATTTATTCACTTTTTCAGAAAACAACGTGGTAAATATAACAAACACGTTTAATTTGTTGTGCTCAACTCAACATTATTCCACCAAATATTGATTTATTAACTTTTACTTAGTTTCTAAACTCTTTTTTGTTGAATTTTAACATTATTTCAAAATCTTTTATAAGTTTACAACATTGATATAGTGTTAAAGAACTGTTACCACTGGCTTGCTTGGTTTTGGGACTTGTGGAGCTGCACATCGATGGATTTGCTCTTCAGTGTTTGGACTTTCAGCAGTGAAAATTAAACCACACCTAACTGAACTAAACGGAACTTCAACTTTGAAAACTGGACTGACACAGTTTCAATCTACTAGAACTTCTATGTTAAGCTGCTTTGACAGAATCTACATTGTAAAAGCACTATAGAAATAAAGATGAAATAAAAATAATATAATAATAATAATATTATACATTTTGAATGACATTACATTTGGAAGATATGTCATCATTTATTTACAGGATTATGCGACTCAAATATGTAACTATAAAACATAAATTCAGCGTTTTCAATTGTTTTGTTTTTTTTTTGTTTTTTTTTTCTATTGCTGAATATGGGTTTTCTGGGCTGTAACCTTATTAGAAGATACAAAATATAGTTAATCAAAAGTTTAATTAGGTTTTTGGCACACTTGTTCTCCAGATGGGGAATATTCCCATATGTGCTGTGCAGCAGGTTTATCTTTGTAACATAATTACCAAGATATTTATCATATTCTCAGTGTGGCTTTCCTGTAGATACATTCTCAGTGTGCCTTGGGTGCCAGAATATTTTTTATTATTATTTATTTATTTGTCATTGATTATTTCAACATAGAATGCAACTTTTTTTCATGCATACAGTTGAAGTCAGAATTATTAGCCCCCTGTTTATTTTTTCCCTAATTTCTGTTTAACAGAGAGAAGATTTTTTTTAACACATTTCCAAACATAATAGTTTTAATAACTCATTTCTAATAACTGATTTATTTTATCTTTGCCATGATGACAGTAGATAATATTTTACTAGATATTTTTCAAGACACTTCTATACAGCTTAAAGTGACGTTTAAAGGCTTAACTAGGTTAATTAGGTTAACTAGGCAGGTTAGGGTAGTTAGGCAAGTTATTGTATATTGATGGTTTGTTCTGTAGGCTATCAAAAAATATATATAGCTTAAAGGGGCTAATAATTTTGACCTTTAAAATGGTTTTTAAAAAATTAAAAACTGGTTTTATTCTAACCGAAATAAAACAAATAAGACCTTCTCCAGAAGAAAAAATATTATCAGACATACTGTGAAAATTTCCTTGCTCTGTTCAACATCATTTGGGAAATATTTAAAAAACAAAATAAAATTCAAAGGGGGGCTAATGATTCTGAATTTAACTGTATATTATAATACTTGCAGGTAAACTCTGCTTCTACACAAGCAACAGCGACACAATACATTGATGCCCGCAATCAAGGCAACAACAACAGTACGGCAAATACGGTACAGTATCACATCAGTTAAAACACTTCTCACTTGTTCATGTTAACTGTCAAAATATTGATAACTGTATCTGTTCCTCAAATGAAATTCAAAGCAGCCGTTGCTAAAAATAAGTAGCTGCAACCCACAAAACCCACTATTCAAATTTCAGTTTTTCTTCTGCATTTTTGCAGCCAACTTTTACTAGAAATCCACAGCCATTTAATGAGAGCTCTGCTGAACAGGACACGCACAAAGGCTCTGTGTGTCATCCGTAGTCGAAATCCATTTCCTCTTGAAGCAGGAGTATGAGAGTAAATGGGCCTCATTATAGCTCAGGACACGAGGACATTTCTCTCTCTCTCTCTCTCTCTCTCTCTCTCTCTCTCTCTCTCTCTCTCTCTCTCTCTCTCTCTCTCTGTGTCTTTCTTTGCTCTCTCTCTCTTTTAGACATAATAGGCTGTCAGATGTCAGTCAGACTTATTTTTTGTACATGTACTTTTTGGCCATCTGCATACACTGAAAAAAATGATGCATTGGATTGACTCAATTTAAACAAACAAATTAAGTTGAACTACTAATGTAAATTTGTTTGTTTTAAATTCAGCCAATATAAATTGTTTGCAACTGCTTACCGTAAAACAAAACGTTTGTAAATCAAATGAATAATTTTTTAGTGTACAATCTACATCTACATCATTCTGTTTTAACCAGCTTCACAATGTGTGCAAAATGTTAATATGATCATAGCAAAATGTATATCAGAAACTAGCTTTATTGTTATTTACACTCACCGGCCACTTTATTAGGTACACCTAATAAAACTGCTCGATAATGCAAATTTGTAATCAGCCAATCACATGGCAGCAAATCAATGCATTTAGGCATGTACACATGGTCAAGACGATCTGCTGCAGTTCAAACCGAGCATCAGAATGGGGAAGAAGGGTGATTTAAGTAACTTTGAATGTGGCATGGTTGTTCCTGCCAGACAGGCTGGTCTGAGTATTTCAGAAACTGCTGATCTACTGGGATTTTCATGCACAGCCATCTCTAGGGTTTACAGAGAATGGTCTGAAAAAGAGAAAATATCCAGTGAGTGGCAGTCCTGTGGCTGCAAATGCCTTGTTGATGCCAGAGGTCAGAGGAGAATGGCTGGTTCAAGCTGATAGAAAGGCAACAGTAACTCAAACAACCACTTGTTACAACCGAGTTATGCAGAAGAGCATCTCTGAATGCACAACACAACAAACCTTGAGGCGGATGGGCTACAGCAGCAGAAGACCACACCGGGTGCCACTCCTGTCAGATATGAACAGGAAACTGAGGCTACAATTTGCACAGGCTCACCAAAATTGGACAATAGAAGATTGGAAAACGTTGCCTGGTCTGATGAGTCTCGATTTCTGCTGCGACATTTGGATAGTAGGGTCAGAATATGGCTTCAACAACATTTGGAATTATCCTGCCTTGTATTAACGGTTCAGGCTGGTGGTGGTGTAATGCTGTAGGGGATATTTTCTTGGCACACTTTGGGCCCATTAGTACCAATTGAGCATTGTGTCAATGCCACAGACTACCTGAGTATTGTTGCTGACCATGTTCATCCCTTTATGACCACAGTGTACCCATCTTCTGATGGCTACTTCCATGCCATAAAGCGCGAATCATCTCAGACTGGTTTCTTGAACATGACAATGAGTTCACTGTACTCAAATGGTCTCCACAGTCACCAGAGCTCAATCCAATAGAACACCTTTGGGATGTGGTGGAACGGGAGATTCGGATCATGGATGTGTAGCCGACAAATCTGCAGCAACTGCATGATGCTATCATGTCAACATGGACCAAATCTCTGAGGGATATTTCCAGTACCTTGTTGAATCTGTGCCACGAAGGATTAAAGCAGTTCTGAAGACAAAAGAGGGTCCAACCCAGTACTAGTAAGGTGTACCTAATAAAGTGGCCAGTGACTTTATTGTCTTTTGCCATTTTGTTTCTTTACCAAATACATTATTAGGCAAAATTTGGACAGTTTGTTTTTTACTAAATATAAATTCCTTGTGTTCTTAATAACCTTTTGATTTATAACTTCTTTTAAAATGTAGAAAAAGTACATTTATTTGTTTAAAAGTATATTACTGTTCTTTATTGTTTTAAATATTTTGTAAACTGTTATTTAATGTTATGTAACTTGATCTTGAAGGACCAGTTGTTTTATTTTAAAAGTTGTTTGATTTTATTTAGTTTTCAGATAGATAGATAGATAGATAGATAGATAGATAGATAGATAGATAGATAGATAGATAGATAGATAGATAGATAGATAGATAGATAGATAGATAGATAGATAGATAGATAGATAGATAGATAGATTCATTTTTAGATTAATAGATATATTAAAATATGATACTTTGATCATAGGTCTTTTACACCAACATATTTGTCCAACTTTAAGAATGACGCACAAGGTTAAATTCATTTTATTCTTAATATACACTGGATTGCTGTAAACTGAATTTTTCTCCATGAGCCGAGGCTGGTCAAGTGTATCTTGAGTACAAGCACCCTTGAAGGAAAATAGAGCAAATTGTACAAGTGGTGAAAAGATGAATCTAACGACTTCACATTTCCATCAGCCTTTGATGACTCTGTGACATTCAGAGTGATCCACAACACCAAAGCACTAATAACGATAAACACATGAGTAATGTTGTGCTTAGTGGAAAATTGGTATAGACTGGTCTTAATTGGTGAGGCCTGGAAACAAGACGAATGGCTTTGTGTGGCTGGAAGTTAGCCTTTAGTAGCGACAAGGACAGGTCTATTGATGGAATTGGCCATTAAGTCTTAGACTAATGGACCGAGACCGACTCAAGAGCCTTTGGCCTTTTAGTTCTTAAAGCACATCCAGGCATTTTGTCAATGGGCAAATTTGAGAGAACTATATTTTTATACCTTACGTTCAATTCATCTGTGACTGTCAGCCATTTAGCCAAGAATGGAAATGTTTTCACTGTTGTCATTGACTTTGAGTAAACATAGTAATGGTTTCCACATTTTGAGGGTCACGATAAATAAGCTTTATTTGTGTCTCTTATTTCTTGTTTGATTTATAGTCATAAAATAATCTCTGTGGTGGAAGATCACCTTTGATTTGTTCCGTTGCTTATACTGCCTGTCACTATATAAAATCATGTTCAAAAAAATCCAAAAAGAAGAAATAATTTGTTATCAGACAAAATATTGTAGTGAAATATTATTATACAGTGAGTGACAGAGTTACAGTGTGTGCTTTTTCATATGAAAAATGTAATCTTCATTCATACTTAGAAAGGATGATATGATTCTAGTAGAATAAAGTAAATCTAGAATGAAATAAAATAAAAACAAAAACAATTTTGTATACAAAAGGAACTGCTTTACCTTTTTTCACAAGAAGTCTCATTATCCTGGATGGACATTTCTGGCTGATTGGCCAAATGATTGGTCTTCATTTGAAAGGAAGAAACCAAATAAAGGAGTTTTTGATAAACATTTGCACTTATTCTGCCACTGATCTTTCTACGAAGCCTTCATAAGAACTCCTGCTGCAGAATACATCCCCAAACCATGACACTTCCTGTCAGTTCAAGAGTTAACACTTAGCTGATGATTGATTATAAAGAATGTTTGGCATGCTGTCCCGGGAGAGAGCCCTGAGCTTATAATATCCTCAAGCCCGGGGTTCCCTCCCATTTGCAGGGCGAGAGGGGAGTTTGAGCTCAGGTAGATCTCGAGAACTCCCCTGCTCTTTGTAGCAATGACCAATTAGGGATATGAAGAGATAACAACTTACAGTACTAGGAGCACATCTATAGTGCTGTTTGGATTAGTCAATTAACTTAAGTCGCATGTTTTCGGATGGTGGGAGGAAACCGGGGGACCCAGGGGAAACCCACACGAGCACGGGGAGAACATGTAAACTCCGCACAGAAACGTTGACTGGCTTGGTAAAGACTAGAACCAGTGACGTTCTTGCTGTGAGGCAACAGTGCTAACCAATAGGCCAACGTGCCGCCCATGTAGGAAAGGTGGAAAAGTAGGGGTGGAAGAAGGGATTCTTCAAAACGAACATGACTGTGGTTTGGAACTTAGGTTATTTATGGTGACTTAAGAATCGTCTGATAGGTGAATCATGAATTGGCTAATGCAGGACCAGCCGTGATCATAAGCACGTGATCCTCTCGAAATTAGTTTATAAATAAACTTTAATTATCAACTCATATTCTCCACATTATCCTTTCTTCTTACACGTTTATTTTTTGTGGACGGCCTGACTTTTTTTGGGAAGGGACTTAAGTGAGTTAGTGACATACTAAAGATACAATACTCCAGCCTGATCTCACGAGGAAACGTAACTATTTTACGTTTTGTCAGTTTAGTGGCTAATTCGTACAAATTCATACGAGTTCAGTCATAAGAAACTGTACCGTTTTACAAAGGAGGTGTGGCACCCAACCCTTCCCATAAACCCAATCATCATTGGGGGATAAGCAAATCATACTAAATTGGACGAATGTGATCATATGAATTCATACAAATTAGACACTAATTCAAAAAGTTACGAATTGCTGGGAGATCATGTTGAGTATTCTAAAGATCACCAATTTGAAGTGAAGGTTCAACATAGATGTAAATTTGTTCTCAAGAATGATTAATTGTTGTTGTTGTTGTTGTTGTTGTTGTTTTCTTAAGGGGGTTAATGGAAATGAGGCTTGGACTGCCACAACATGGTCTAACAGCTACCCTGCAGACAACTGGAATTACACTGAACAGGAACCAGCAGGCAATAATGGTAAGAGGATATTATTTATAGTACATACTAGGGCTGGGCCGATAAATTATTTTATATTGAATCGCGATAAAATTTATGTCAATAACAATGATAAGATCTCGACTTATTTACTCTATATTGATATAAGAGCCAATCACACAGCAGAAATGTGCAACAATGGGAATCTAAAAGTGTGTTTATGTATTAGAGATACCAAATATTCGACCGCCGAAAACGTGTTATGCTATTTAATGGACCCTCTATTTTTTTGTGGCTTCAGTCATTGTTGGGATACTCTTATAAATCTTTAAGCATCAACAACTTATATCGAAATATATATCGTTATCGTTCAATCTGGACAAATAATTATCAAGATTGAATTTTTGCCATATCACCCAGCCCTAGTAATACCTTCATGAAACTACTACACTGTAAAAAAAAAAATCCTGGTTGCCTTACATTTTTAAGCTAAATCAAATTAATCTTTTGAGTCCATTGAACTTATATTATGTTAAAATGACTTTAAACAGCTTGCGTAATTTATAAAACATGATTAACTAAGTTTAATAAGTTACAATGACCTAAAACATATGCTGTCAGGACTAATTGATCATATCATTTTTTACAGTGTATGTGGACTTCCATTCAAACCTAGCAAGATTTGGTTAAGAAAGATTGATTTCTAAAATATCATGTGACAATTTTTATCTACTATCCACCCTATAGACAACACCTTAACATTTTTGATTTTGACTAATGTCAAACTTTTTGTAAAGCTGCTTTAGAACAGTAATTATTGTTAAAAGCACTTTACAATAAGCTTGAATTAAAAAATGAGCTTAGAACTGCAGTAATGGCTGCTGAAAATTCAGTATTGTCATCCAGAATAATATCAAAATCATTTTATAAATTGTAATAATACTTAGGTTTGCTGAGATGTAAATCATAATAATGCTTTATTTAACCAACATTGTGTGTAAGAGACTTTCAGAGACCAACTAAAGAGTTTGAACTGGAAGTGTATAAGCTCAAATAAATTTTGTTAGAAGGTTTTTGCCAAGTGGGGCACCTTGATGTCAAATCAATGAAAAAAAACTTGTTTAAAAAATGTCAAAAATGCAAGTCGATTTAATGTCAATTGACTAACTTGATGTTAAAACAACATCAAATTGACATCTAATATTGGCATAAAAAACATGTCAAAATTGTTTGGCGTGTATTTTGACACCAATATTAGATGTTGTTTTGACATCAAGGTAGTTTACATGTATTGTAGGGACACAAAATCCAGTGTAAATTTGGAGTTGAAGCTTTGAGATTAATAAAACTTGTTTCTCTTATATCACATTTAATGGTGTTATTTTGGTTGTCAAAAGGGCATCAATGTGTGGATATCAAATGGACGTCAAGTTTTGACATTAAATTGATTTGCTTTTTACATGTATTTTGACATCAAGGTGCCCGCTGGGTAGCTCATGAGTGATTTGGCTGCTTTACTGTCTACAGCACTAAGTTTGCTTTGGTAGGACTTTGATCTTTCTCAGTTATCAGGATCTATCATTGAGCATGGATACAGTCATAAATAAGCTTTTTACACACTCCAGGTAGGCAAGTACTGAACTTGAAGTTTCAGTGGTGTGCTATAGTAATGACTACAGTTGTCTTTGTTGTCTTTGCCTGTTACACAGCTGAGTTGTTCTGAAACATGCTTCCCACAGCTGAGACCAATATATTCACATTTGCACAGCAGATCCTTTTCTGGCCCCTCCGCATGCATTCCAGTATAAGAACATTAGTGAAAAAGATTGACAGAACACTTTAGTATACTTTTTGAAATGGTTACTTCATTTAGAAAATAAAATATGAGTCAAAGAGTAAATGCACATTTTTGTGTCTGCATCAAATTACGTTTTAAAAAAGTTTATTTACATGCTACTTTGAAGTTTTAAGATTGCTTTTGTGGAAATAAAATAAAATGGGTGGAATAATCGAATCTAATAAAATTGTACTATCAATGCTTTAAAATGTCTTGTTGACAAATGGGTAAAACTTAGTGATTTGGATTAGTTGCAAAGTGTAAAGGTTTAAAATGGCAGTTAATTAGTATTTTGGGACTGCATATACGCTACCGGTCAAAAGTTTGGGGTCAGTAGGATTTTTAAATGTTTTGAAATAAGCTTATCCTGCTCACCAAGGCTGCATTTATTTAATCAAAAATACAGTACAAATTGTAAAGTTGTGAAATGTTATTGCACTATAAAATAACTGTTCAAAAGTAGTTTATCATTTAATTTAATAACTTATTCCAGTGATTTTACAGATCAATTTTCAGCTTCATTACTCAAGCCTTTAGAGTCACATGCTCCTTCAGAAATCACTCTAATATGAATTATTATTATTATTATTATTAATGGTAATAGTAATAAAAGCAATAATGACTGGAGTAATAATTTCATTTGAAACTACATACAATAAGAAAGCAGTTATTTAAAATTTTAATAAATATATTTTTTAAAATTTACATTTAATAAATGCCACCTTGATGAACAGAATAATTTTCTTTAAAAAAAAAAACATTTAAAAAAACTGACCCCAAACTTTTGACCGGTATTCTATATATTGTTAATATGCCTGACAAGTTGTATGTCGAACTGAATAAAATGTTTTTAGAAATTAATTAATTAATTTCGTTATTAAGTAAGAGTGTAATTTAGATTAATTACACTCAGCTGAATTTTCTTTTTGTTGTCTTTAAAATGTTGTTTAAATGTACTGCTGAAACTAATGACAAGCAGTAGTGGTAAGCTAAAATGATATCACATATTTATTTTTTTAAATATGTAATATTGAAAAACACTACAGTTATAGTTTCATCGTAATCATTTTTAAAACATAATCGTTAACACATTTTAGCGTGTCAGTGAGCACAAAATAAGTCTTTTTCTGCAGCAATGGACAACATTAACATAATCATTTAAAACATATTTTAAAGTGAAACATTTAATAAGATTTATTTGGTTGTGAATATGAATGAATGTATTTAGCAACAGCGTTCATACGATGTTGGATAAAATCATATGCACAAATTGGATTGAACCATCTCCAAGTTTCAGAAATGATACTAGTATTTTTTTCTTTTATTTGTTAATAAAATGTCAGGAGAATTTTAAATGATATTTTATATATATATATATATATATATATATATATATATATATATATATATATATATATATATATATATATATATATATATATATATATATATATATATATATATATATATATATATATATACTGTATATATATATATACTGTATATATACTGTATATAAACATATAATTGTTTATTTAAATAATTATCTTTTGAATTTTTTTTTGTATTTTAAGTGTAGTATGTGTGTGTTTATACACTTATTCATAAGTATACAAATATACACAGTACACGTGTATACTGTACATAAATTATGTAAATATAAACTTTTATATTGGATGCGATTATCACTATTTTAAATATATACTGTAGGTCCAGGTCGCTGAACTGAACATGTCATAATGATTGTCAAAGCACTCGTGAATTTAAAGTATAACATATGTGACTATGTTATGTGACTTGTGTCATGTGACTGTAGGTTCTGTGTATTCCTTCGATGAGGAATGGGATGATGATTCTGATGATGGAAAGTCGACTGGTGGTTATGGAGGCTCGCAGGCGGAAGATGGGGGAACCATGCAGCGAAGTGGAGGTCACTCCACAATGAAATTATCTCTCAACAAGTAATCTTTTGTTTAATGATAACTGCAAATAAAACCATTTAATCGATAAAACAAACCTGAAAGATACTCATACAGACTTTTCCCATAGGTTTCCAGGGTTTTCCAAGACTCCAAATCCAGAGGTGTATCTACTTACCAAGCACATAGCTAAAGGAAACGACAGACTGTCTGTTTATGTAAGTTATTTGGTTTTGTCATGTGATCCCTGCCGATTGGTTGATTAGAGTTAATAATAACAGAATTATCAGATCATAACAGAATAATCAACTTAGGGTTTGTTTTATATTAAGTGCTTCTTTGTTAGATAGATTATTAAATGAATAGTTAGCTTTTATTTCCTGAGAGATAGAGAGAGCACAATACAAGGGTTTTTGCTAGTTATGCAATGATGCTGCTTTAATATGCATTTTAAACAATCAAAATTTGTTTAAGTTGAACCCTGTTCACTTAATATATTTAAGATATAGAGAAAGAGCTTGAAATGTTTTCCTTTTTAAGCTCTATTTTTCCTGAATACTGAACAAAGAAAGACAAATACATATTGGATGGCTTGAGGGCGATTTAAATATTCAATTTTTTTTCAATATTTAAACCTTCAATTTTGAGTGAACAATTCTTTTAGAATGATTATGTAGTACTGCATTTTACTGAGGAAATGCTCAATGTTTGTTTTTGCAGCCAGGCGAGGTTGGTCCAGTATGGTTATATCCACAAACACAGTTAGATTGTATAGTGGCTGATCCCAAAAAGGGTTCAAAAATGTATGGCCTGAAGAGCTACATTGAATACCAGATCACACCTAATGTAAGTCTCTTCGAAACACCTTTTATAATAACATTGGGTCTCTGCTACTGTTTGGCTAAGCTGTCCGAATTCTTTTTCAGACTACAAACAGACCCGTCAATCACAGATACAAACACTTTGACTGGTTATATGAGAGGCTGGTGGAGAAGTTCGCCTGTGCTCTGCCAGTCCCAGGTCTGCCCGACAAACAAGTTACAGGTGAGCAAATCAAAAAAAAAAAGTCCATCTGCTTTATGTTTAATTTTTAATCAACAAAGAACAGGTTTTTGGCTTGTAGACTGTCTAGCATCTGTCTTCCATTCCTCTTTAGGCCGATTTGAAGAGGAATTTATCAAAATGCGCATGGAGCGCCTGCAGGGCTGGATGTCCCGCATGTGCCGACATCCTGTAATCTCAAACAGCGAAGTTTTTCAGCTCTTCCTTAACTACAAAGACGAGAAGGTGAATTTGCTCAAATGTGTATTTGCTCAATGACTGATATGTACACTGCCAGTCGAAAGTTTGGAAACATTGAGATTATTCAGGATTTTAAAGAAGTCACTTTTAGGCATGTGATGATAACCGTTGTTAAGGTTTACCGCGGTTTGGCAAAGTCAAGGTTTTAAAACCACAAAATGTTCTGTTATGCCATTCTAATGTATATGTAAGATTTTTGGTGTTTTATGTGTTTTACCACGGGTTACGTTTACGTTTACAGGTAGTTTTTTACCCAGACATTTAAAAATAAGATATTTTAGAGCAGTAATTACAATACTGTAATACCGTGATGAAACAGTGATATTTTTATCCATAGGTTATCATACCATTTTTTTTTTTTAGAAAAGTATTACTTTTATTAATTGATCCGCAAATTATAATAAAATGATATAGGAGTTGTAAACTGATATTTTATTGTTTAATAAATTTTTTATTTAAAAAGTTTAACAACTTTTTTGTTAACTGAGAAAGTTAAAGTATATAAAATCACAATTTATACAATTCTGCAATTATGATTTGATTATGATTTATGAGTGTTTTTACATCTTTTAGATAAATTAATGTTTGATTTCTCGGTTATGCCATTCCTACAGTATATGTAAGGTTTTTTTAATGTGTTTTTTTTACGGGTTATGTTTACGTTTACATTTTTTACAGGTAGTTTTTTAGGGGAACAGTATACTGTGTTCAATAGGGAAAAAAGTTTTTTTTACCCAGACATTTAGAAATAAAAATATTTCAGAGCAGTAATCAAAATACCGTGATACTGTGAAACAGTGATATTTTTATCCATAAGTTATCATACCATCAGAATCTTATACCGGCCCATGCCTAGTCTCTTTTGCACTGCAAAAAATATATTTTTTTTTTTCCTCATTCATTCATATATGCTTTTGAATAGCTTTATTGGATTAAATTATGGTCATTCAAAATATTAAGGTCAGTAAGATTTTTTTTTTTTTTTAGAAAATATTACTTATTTAATTAATTAACTTATTTAATTAATTGATCAGCAAATTATTATAAAATTATATTGGATTCAGAGCTGTAAACTGATATTTTATTGTTTAATTAATTCAGTTGATTTTTTTGTTAACTGAGAAAGTTGAAGTATATAAACCTGCAATTTAAACAATTCTACAATTATGAATTGATTATGATTTATATTGTTTTTACATTTTTTTAAATAAATTAATGTTTGATTCTTCTGTTATTTCATTAGTACGGTATATGTAAGGTTTTTTTAATGTGTTTTTTTACAGGTTCCTTTTATGTTTACATTTTTTTTGCGGGTAGTT
Source organism: Danio kyathit (assembly GCA_903798195.1). Taxonomy (NCBI): domain Eukaryota; kingdom Metazoa; phylum Chordata; class Actinopteri; order Cypriniformes; family Danionidae; genus Danio; species Danio kyathit. Next base: position 39,553,548 of record LR812535.1, read on the forward strand.
TTTAGGGCAACAGTATACTGTGTTCAATAGGGAAAAAAAGTTGTTTTTTACCCAGACATTTAAAAATAAAAATATTTTAGAGCAGCAATTGCAATGCCATGATACTGTGAAACAGTGATATTTTTATCAATACTGTAGGTTATTATACCGTCAGAATCTTATACCGGCCCATGCCTAGTCTCTTTTGCACTGCAAAAATAACTGTAAATGAATGTAAGTTTTCTTTATTAAGTGATTCCAATTTTTTTTTCTTCATTCATTCATATATGCTTTTGGACTTTGATCTTTCCTCCAACAACTTTTGATGTTGAAAAGTTTGAAAAAGTGACTTTTATTGGTATATGGGTTGGTGTTGTAAATTATGGTATTAAAAAACTGATAATAATGAACTACAATAATAAAAACTGGTGATAAAAAAATGCTTTTTTTATGCTATTTTACAAAATTAGTTTTTTGTTTTATTTATTAGACAATATATTCTTTCAGACTACTAAAATGTCAATAAAAGTCACTTTGTTAAACTGTAAGTTGAGTTTTCAACATCAAAGGTTGAGAGAGGAGAGGTCTACATTATGCAATTCATACCCGTAAATAAACTGAAATGTGAATCCAGAGCATGTTAATTCATTTTTCTTTTTTACAGTGTTCTCACCAACGCTGCATTTATTTTATCAATAATACAGTAATGTTGTGAAATATTTGTTGAGTTTTCTCTCTCTCAAATTTGTACTCACTATTTGTTTCACTAGCCTTCAATGTCACATGATCATATTTTTAAAAACATGTTTCCATATTTACTGGTAGTTTAAATACACATTCAAACAATCACATTGTTTGACAAATCAGATTGTTGCTATGTTTACATTTGCTAGCTAGCATGCTAATAGCTTTTGTGCTCACTCGGGGTGTTCAAAACAGAGGTGATTTTTTTTCCCTCCAGCACTTCTTTTAAGATATGTTTCACTGTGTTAAATATTAACTTTGGCTGGTGAAAAGGTATGCTCCTCATGGCAGTCGGGTGTGTTGTAAAGCATGTTTTATTTGTTGTTTTTATTAGGAGTGGAAACTAGGGAAGCGGAAAGCGGAGAAAGATGAAACAGTGGGAGTGAAAATCTTCTCCACCATTGATCCAGAGCTCCCAGAGTTGGATCCTGCTTTAGTGTGAGCTGATACTGTATATTCCTCTGATCTATATTTTTATAATGTTAAATGTGAGTTTAATTATTAATAAATGAAATATTCTGATTGGGGTCAGTTAGTTTTTTTTACTTATTTTTATTTTACAAATGATTACTTTTATTCATAAAGCATGGATTAAATTGATCAGCACTGACAGTAAATGCTTTAAATTATTAAAAAAATTTATTAAATACTGAATTGGATTCAGAAATAGATTCTGCTCGATTGTAAACCAATATTTTATTGTTTTTTGAATTCAGTTTATTAATTTATTTGGTCCCACTTTATATTGTCGCTTATACCTGTGAACTTACATGGTAATTAGATGTGTAAGTAGTATGTAACTACAGTGTATGTACACACTGGTACAGAGTATTTACTTGTGTATACTGGTGTAACTACACTCATGTAACAACCAACTGAATAGCATGTGTAAGTACAAATGTGTAACAGGACATTGGTAACAACAGTAGGAAAGTACACATCTGTAACAAGAATTATGTAAGTGCATTGTGTAACAACAATATGTACTTGCAGATGTTTTCCCACTTCCACACCTGTTTGCAGATCATGCACTTGTGAACACTGTATGGCTGCATTAGAAGGTTTCACCTTGGGATACAAGTGTACTTGCATGGTAAATCCACAGGATCCACTCAATATAAAGTGTAAAATGGTCACAAATTACTGTTCATACATTCATTCATTTTCTTTTCGGCTTAGATGGGTTGCAGCTGGAAAGGCATTCACTGTGTAAAACATATGCTGGATAAGTTGGCGGTTCATTCCGCTGTGGCGACCCCAGATTAATAAAGGGTCTAGGCCGAAACGAAAATGAATTTTATTTTAAACTTTATATTGTGGACTGTTCCTGTGGAGTTACCATGTAACTACACTGTTATTAAAGTGTTGCATAGAAGATATTTCTACAAGTTACACAGTAATTTGTGACCATTTTACACTTTATATTAAGTGGACAGTTCCTGTGGAGTTACCATGTAAGTACACTGGTATCACAAGGTGAAACCTTCTATTGCAGCATTAGTTCTGCCATACAGTGTTCACAAGTGCATGATCTGCAAACAGGTGTGGAAGTGGGAAAACATCTGCAAGTACATATTGTTGTTACACAATGCACTTACATAATTCTTGTTACAGATGTGTACTTTCCTACTGTTGTTACCAATGTCCTGTTACACATTTGTACTTACACATACTATTCAGTGGGTTGTTACATGAGTGTAGTTACACCAGTAATACAAAAGTAAATACTATGTAAACGTGTGTAAATACACTGTAGTTTCATACTACTTACACATCTAATTACCATGTAAGTTCACAGGTATAAGCGACACAATATAAAGTGGGACCATTTATTTTGCTGAGAAAGTTGAAGTACATAAAACCACTGCTATAAGTCAAAATTAATGATGTAAGAATATTTTTTAAATAAATTAATCCTTGATTTGTTTATCAAGGATGTATTAAATTAACAGTAAATTATATTAAATTGTTACGAAAATAAATCTTAAATTAATCCTGTTCTTGTGTACTTACTCGTCATCACTAAATACAAAAAAAATACAAATAAAATCTTTTGATTTAAAAGAAAACAATTTAAACGAATAATGGAACTACAGTTAATATTATTATTTAATTATTTGTATATGTACATTCTTTGTAAAATATCAAATCTTATCCACAAGTGATATCATAAATACATTCTAACATATATATTTAATAAAACAATGCTCCTGTGTTGCTGTGTTTACAGGGAGCAGAAATATGAAGTGTACAACCAGTTTACCAGATCTATGGACAACAGTGTTAAAGAACTACTGGCAGTTGGGAATCTTCACTGGAAAAGGTGTACAGGCCGTGAGTTCTCCATATTTTCTATATATTAAATATTATAAGTAGATTATTTCATTACTGTTACTATCTGGTGATTTGCCCATAGAAAAAAAATCTTCTGCTTTTAAACCAACAGCATTGCAAAAGGAGTATCGGCAGATTGGAAAAGCATTTCAGAACTTATCATCAGTTTTCAACAGCAGCGGATACCCGAGTAAGAACCTGGAGATTTGTTGGTTTAAAGCATAGGTCTCAAACTGGATTCCTGGAGGGCCGCAGCTCTGCACAGTTTTGTTTCAACCCTAATCAAGCACAGCTTATCTAAATAATCAAGGTGTTTCAAGACAACAATAGACTACTAAGCAGAGTTGGAGGTGGTTGAAGTTAAACTATGCAGGGCTTCAACTTCCAGGAATTTAGTTTGAGACCATTGGTTTAAGAGATAGTTTGCTCAAAAAAATAAAATGTATTTATAATTTACTCATCCTTAAGTGATTCCAAACCTTTATGAGTTTCTTTTTTCTGTTGAACACAAAAGAAGATATTGTGAAGAATGTTGGAAAACAATAGCCAATGACTTCCACAGTAGTTAATGGCTATTCAACACAATAGAAAGAAACTCATAAAGGTTTGGATCAAATTGCAGCTGAGGAAATGATTCATTTTTGGGGTGAAATGTCTTTTAAACATAGACATGTTCACAAATATTACACATTTTACACACAAAAATCAATCTTTTAGTTCACCTAATCTTGTGTTTGTTTTTTATGTTAAGGGGAATCAACTCTGACAGAAGCATTAACTGCAACAGGGAAAACGTATGAGGAAATAGCGGAAGTCATTGCAGCTCAGGTATCAAAAATACTTCAAAAACTGTTCAGTCCTTGAACCTCCACCATTGCCATTCACTCCTCGTTAGCAGGTTTCCTCACTTCCTGCACTGCTGTTTCCACAGTTTGATAGAATTGTAACCATCAAGGTTTCACTGTGATAACAACATCCGTGATTGCTGGTTTTAGCATTGTCCACGAGTTTAAGCTGTTATTTCTGGCTTTCATATGATAACATTTTGTTCGACAGCCAAAGAAAGATCTTCATTTCCTGTTGGAAACAAACAACGAATACAAGGGACTGCTGGGCTGCTTTCCTGACACAATAGGAGTTCACAAGGTAAAAATCAGTGTGTATTAATGCATTTAATAATGTCTATTTAATTGATTAATGAGATTATAATCGAATTGATTAATAGAATGCAAGTTATTCAGTTTAAACATATACTATGATACGTAAATGCCTATTTTTGTTTTCTGAATTTATGAATCAAAATTCAGTAATGTCACAAATAAAATAACTAAAATAATTTACATTTGGCTTTAATATACAGTATATTTATTATTTCATGAATTATTGTTTTATGATTAATACATTTACTTGGATCCAATGCAACAAGCAACGTACAAGTCCCTTTTATTCTATAGTCTTTGGTCTAATGCAGTAGGCGTAAAATATATATAATTATCGGCCCTCATGTGACATATTTTTATTATTATTTTTCAAGTGCTGTTTTTACAGATATACACATATTTTAATGTAAGTTTTAATAACTTGTTCCTAATAGCTCATTTCTTTTGTCTTTGTCATGATGACATTATATACGTAAAACATAATATTTTACTAGTTGTTTTGCAAGATACAGATAATAGTATTTAGCTTAAAGTGCAAGTTAAAGGCTAAACTAATTAGGTTAATTATGCAAGTTAGGTTAATTGGGACAACAATGGCTTGTTCTGTAGCATTTTGAGGAAAAAAATCTTAAGGGGCCTAATAATATTCATCTTAGCAGTTTTTAAATTTGTATTTTTGTATAATTATTATTATAATAAGACTTCTTACAGTCTTGAAATATAGTAGGAAATACTGTGGAAAGTGTCCTATTGTTTTTCTTTCAAGATTTTTACTTTAGACAATGTTTGTAATAGAGAAAATTGTGTTGGAAACACAAGGGACAAAATATTTTAAAGAATCAATAATTAATAGTTAAATAATGGATATTATTTTTACAGTGTGCTCACCAAGGCTGCATTTATTTAATCAAAATACAGTGATATATACAGAAATATTATTTAAAGTTAGCTTTCTCTCTCAAATTTGTACTTGCATTACACTATTCCATTCAATTCATCTTTATTTGTATAGCGCTTTTACAATGTAGATTGTGTCAAAGCAGCTTCACATAGAAGATTATAGTGAATTGAAAATGTCAGTTCAGTTCAGTGTGGTTTAATATTCACTGCTGAGAGTCCAAACACTGATGAGCAATCCATCAATGCGCAGCTCTATAAGTCCCGAACCATGCAAGCCAGGGGCGACAGCGGCGAGGAAATAAACTTCACCAATTGGCGAAAGTGAAGGATAAAAACTTCGAGAGAAACCAGGCTCAGTTCGGCACGACCATATCTCCTATGGCCAAACATCCTGTGCAGAGCTGCAGTCTAGGCGTCGGACTAGCCTTCAATGTCACATGATCATCTTTCAAAAAACATGTTTCCATATTTCCTGGGAGTTTAAATACACATTCAATCAAATACATTGTTTGACAAATCAGGTTGTTGCTAATATCTACAGTTGCTAGCTAGAAACAATGTAATTGGACAACAATGGTTTGTTCTGTAGCATTTTATGGAAAAAAATCTTAATGGGCCTAATAATATTCATCTTAGCAGTTTTTAAATTTGTATTTTTGTATTATTATTATAACAAGACTTCCTACAGATGTGAAATATAGTAGGAAATACTGTGGGAAAATGTCCTATTGTTTTTCTTTTAAGATTATTACTTAAGACAATGATTGTAATAGAGAAAATAGTGTTGGAAACACAAGGGACAAAATTTTTTAAAGAATCACTTATTGTTCATTCATTTATAAAGGGCACCTATAATGAAAATCATCTTTGGTAAGCTGTTTGGACAGAACTGTGTGTAGGTACAGTATAGTGTGTCCACAGTCATATTGTTAGAAACACAATAAATCTCTTTTTTTTTTATTTCCTGATGTTAAAATGGGATCCAAATCCTTCCCATTTCGAGGCCCACCACAACGTGACGTAGGAGTGCAGTTTCCTTACCCACCGAATTGATTAACAGCCGCACAATTAACGTGTCTCCGTAGTAATGCATATAATCATATCAACAAGACAGGGCGTGCGCAAAACAACCAAGATTAAAGATCTGTTCAGCTCGCTGTGATCATCAATCATCATTAAATGTGATCAAGAATGAGTTTTACAACTCAAGTGCATGCTTGTAATGAATTGCAGCCATTTTTACCGTCTTTATCACCACAGCCGCGTCTCAGTACAATTATCAATCCCTTCAATCCCGGTTTGTGGACATTAAATCAGGTTTATTTTGTACATCAACATAACGGATGCCCATACAGCAGTGGATTTTAACATGTATTCTGTCACATTTGCTGTGCAAAAACAGTGCAAAGTCAAACGTGTGCACTGTGTGTGTGTCTGTGTGTGTGCATAAACTTTGTAATGACATTGTGTGTGACTCATCAAAGGGCTATCATTGGGAAAGTTCTCGCTGTAGTATTTCTCACGTTACTTGAGATCTTCTACCATCATGTGTGTCACTGTGCTGTTTATCTGATGCAGCTGGACATTGAGGCACACTCTGACAGGCATGTGGGAACGGGGGGTGGGGAGAGCTGTCATTAAAGGCACAGGCAACAAAAACTGCTACATACATTGTGTTCAAAGCAGAAAGTTGCAATATTCTGAATGGTATAATAAATAATCTGATGGGTGTTTTGAGCTGAAACTTTACATACACATTCTGGAGACACAAAAGACTTGTGTTAAATCCTGAAAAGGGGTAAAATAGGTGCCCTTTAAGCATTTTCCAGTTCCTCTTTTCTTTCAAATCATTAGTAGTCGAAGAGTATAAACAATCCTAAATTTAGAATAGTGTTCTCAGGCTTTATACCCTCTACATAAGCAATAACATCGTGGAGCATAAACATGTTTTTTTTCCCTCAGGCTGCCATTGATAAAGTAAAAGAAGCTGATCATTTGGTGACGACGAACAAGATCAGCCAGCAAGACAAACACACAATGGAAAAAAACCTCAGTACCATGTCTTACGCATTACAAGGTATGTTAGTGAAGTCTCTCTGTGAAAGACTCTTTGTCACAGTGGTCTGTTCTGCTGTTATTATCCTCACCTGCACCTGTGGGCTTTAATTATAGTGTTGATCACACGTGTGTAATGTTAGATCTTTGTGCCGCTTGTGTCTTCAGCGGAGATGAATCACTTTCACAGCAACCGCATCTATGACTACAACAGACTCATGCAGTTCTACCTGGAGGAGCAGGTCAAGTTCTACGAAACGGTGAGTGGCGAGACATCATAAACGTGACCTATGTAATTAGAGATGCACCGATCTTGATTTTTCATGGCTCGTTCTGAATATCGTTTTTTTTAACAAGCAAATTGGCTGATTACGATCGTATTATTTTCTAAGCCAGAAAAAATTATTTAAATATGAGTGTCTGAACAAAATCTTTATTTGTTTTGTTATGTTTCCATTTAAATATGTAACTTAGATGTATATGCTAAACTGGAATATCCCATAAAACATTGGCAAATAAAACAATCTTTCCTTCCAATGAGTCAAAGAGAACAAATTCGTCACTGCCTGATAAACTGGAGCCAAATATCAGAAAGATGGAATTTGCAGCGGTAGGAGAGCAACTTTTTCTTATAATAAATTTCTTATAATAATAATAAAACTTTGGGAGAGTAGCTACGCAAAACAGTTCTGGGATGTAATAATACTGAACCACTTTAATGACAGACTTTGGCCAAGGCATTTTAGAATGACCAAAACAACATTTCAGATGTGCAATGTGGTAATTCTGCTGGTTTGTCCATTAATGCCGTCCAATTACATTACTTCTATTACATTTTTGATGTGCATGCTAGAATTTAATCGTTATATGTGTTTCCATCATACAGTAGTTTATGCATATTTCCATCATAATTTATGCATTTCTTTTTATTTATTAAAATTTTTTTGTGCATTTTCAAAATGTGTGCGCATCTTGGCATTCCCATTAAGCATTTATTATGCATTATTCTAACATGCACATAAAAATATACAGTTTAAGTCAGAATTATTAGCCCCCCTGTTTATTTTTTCCCCAATTTAATCCAGTTTAACAGAGAGAAGATTTTTCAACACATTTTTAAACATAATAGTTTTAATAACTAATTTCTAATAACTGATTTATTTTATCTTTGCCATGATGACATTAAATAATACTTGACTAGATATTTTTCAAGACACTTCTATACAGCTTAAAGTGACATTTTAAAGGCTTAACTAGGTTAATTAGGTTAACTAGGCAGGTTAGGGTAATTGGGCAAGTTATTGTATAACGATGGTTTATTCTGTAGATTATTAAAAATATATAGCTTAAGGGGGATAATAATATTGACCTTAAAATGGCTTTTAAAAAATTTAAAACTGATTTTATTCTGGCTAAAATAAAACAAATAAGATTTTCTTTAGAGGAAAAAAACATCAGACATACTGTGAAAATTCCCTTGCTCTGTTAAACATCATTTGGGAAATTTGGGGAAAAAAATCAAATAAAAATCAAAGGGAGACTAATAATTCTGACTTCAACTGTATATACGTGAAACATGGCTAGGGATTTCAAATGAGTGGCAACCTCTTCATTTTAATCAGCTTTGTGAAAATATGTTTTATAAAAACATGCTTGTGCAAAACAAAAACAATACACAGGCTGAGTCAAAATGCAAATTCACTCTGTGGCTGTAAATGGAATGTGTAGAACAGCAAAGAGAAATAATGGCTTTTCTTTGGTTAGTGCTGTAAACAAAGCAGCTGCGCTAGTAATTAATTTGCATTATACTAAGATCATTTAGATTAGAAGAATATACTAATCTTTTCTGAATACAGATCCATTCATAGACACATTGAAACCCTCCAACAAGAAAGAAAATAGGATTTCCTTAGTAATTCCTGTAATTTGCGCATTCAAGTTTCTCACAGAAACGTTTCCCCCTTTTTCAAATTCAACCAAATAATCCACACATAACAACAATTATCCTGTTAAATTTGACTAATTTAAACATTTGAAGTAAAATCCCAACCAATCAACTTAATGTGAGTTATAATGAAAACTAGCCAAACACTTTAAAGGGATAGTTTACTCCAAACTAAACATTCTGTCATCATTTATTCACCCTTCACTTGTCTCAAACTTGTTTGAGTTTCTTTCTTCTGTTGAACACAAAAGAAGAGATTCTGAAAAATGTTGGAAACCTGTAACCATTCACTTCCACAGTATTTGTCCTAATATCGAAGTCAAAGGTTACAGGATTTCAGCTTTCTTCAAAATATCTTCTTTTGTGTTCAACAGAAAAAAAGAAATTCAAACAAGTTTGTAACAAGTGAAGGATGAGTAAATGATGATAATGATGGATATTCAGTTTTGGGTAAACTATCCCCTTAAGGTCAGAATGAAAGCAAGATTTTCTCTTCTTATTTATATATGTATATAGTCATGCTTGTTAAAACGATGCATCTATGCACTTCATTATTTTGTAAATAATGCCCTCATAATCTTTAATCAAATACCATGACTTTCCCCTCAAAATGACTTGTCTTCACTACTGGTCACATGGAATGCCTTTAGGGCGGGGCTATCATTCCTTTAGGGCGGGGCTATCACCTCGTTTCTGCCCTGATTTTGCAGGAGGCAGTGGTTCAAACAAATATGATACGATCCAGTCTTCCTTCTCATCATCATCAGACCTCTAAAAAACATTCTGCACCAGTGGTTGCTGACGGTGATTCGGGTGGACGGTAATCCTCCACAGCTGAATGCAAACTAGCATCTACCTCCATTTTGTTAGCAATGACCATCTTCAAATGATTCAGTCGGTTCACAAAGGATAAAAACGTGCATCACCCTAAAAAAAATTGTCATTTGAGAAACCATTTAAATCGGATGTACGTCACGATAGGGAAAAGGGACAAACTTAACTTTCGTTTCATGACGACTTTAAATCTGATCTTTGTTGAAAAGTTAACATCACAGAATGGTGGAAGTGCATTTAACAATTTTTGACCTTCAATTATTTTATATGTATTCAGGTTGATGCAGGATATCTTGTGTTTTTTTGTGAGTGCTCAGTCATTCTAATGTGTACATTATATCTGTGATATGTGCTCCATCTAAAGCATATCTGCCTTTTATATACTTTTCCCATGCAGACTTCGTTGTCTTAAATTCTTGCAAAGCAGTTTGTGTGCAAGTCCGGACAGAAATAAACCAAATTCCAGATTATCTCCAGTCGATCGGTGCATCTCTATGTGCAATGCAGCACACTTTATGTCATTATATATGACATTTTCCTCTGTTCTCATTGGGTAGATTGCTGAAAAGCTGAAGAAAGCGCTCGGTCAGTACACCACCATATGAGGACACACTCAAAACAGCAATACTCATCAAACTGTCATTGGAACATCAAAAAAACTGATGCTGCTTTTGCTCTTTTAACATTAATTCAGAATTAACCATCTTGTTTCCACTTAAATGTATTAAATCTTTGTGAAATATGGAAAATATAGGTTATAAGGGAACAAACCATGCAAGATGTTATTCACTAACCAATTATTTTGGTCACAGAAAGGAGATTTTATAAATTGGATCTGTTACTTAAGCTAATGCAACACACTCCCGATAGTAAGACATGTCGTTTTCTCTGTGCAAATCGAGGTCTCTCAGGGATGCGTTCACTCAGACTGGGCCTTCTAAATGAAAATGGAGTTAATTAACATCTTAATTACATTTTCAGACATGATTTTATTTACTTATAATATGTGAACCTGCAGAGTCCTGCGATTAGGATGGCAAAAACTTAGAAGACTGATTCCCTGCTGGTTCCCTTAAAGCAGTGTTTCTCAACCACGTTTCTGGAGGCCCACCAACACTGCATGTTTTGGATGTCTTCTTTGTCTGTCACACCCATTAAAGGTCTTTCAGTCTCTGCTAATGAGCTGATGATCTGAATCAGGTGTGTTTGGTTAAGGAGACATGGAAAATGTGCAGTGCTGGTGGTCCTCCAGGAACGTGGTTAAGAAACACTGCCTTAAAGGGATAGTTCACCCAAAAAGGAAAATTCTGTAATCATTTACTCATCCTCTGTTTGAGTTTCTATAGAACACAAAGGAAGATATTCTGAAGAACGTTGGGGGGGGAAACAGCTATTGATTTCAATTGTATTTTTTGTTCCTGCTATGGCTGTCAATGGCCACAACATTTTTCAGAATAACTTGTTTTGTGTTTAACAGAAGAAATAAATTCATAAAGGTTTAGAACCACTTCAGTGTGAATAAATGGTGAGGAAATTGACCTTTTTAGGGTGAACTATAACTTTAATATTTCCTGTGGGTTTTTATTATTTTTATTTATATGTAAAATAAGATCTGTGGTTAGCATAACTAAAGGATTCTTGGACATTTTGTGGTGTACTAACTGCACATGCACACACCAAAGGTTTTAATCTAGCTTTCTGGTAGCAAAGTAGTTTTAAAAAAAACAACTGTTTTAGTCTGTGCTATTTTCAAGTTCTGATTTTCGCAAAGCTAACATTTAGCCATTAATTTGCTCACTCTCAGGCCATCTGAAATGTAGTTGACTTTTTCCCCCAATAGTACATAAACAAATAGCTGAAACTTGGTGATTCATCAGCTGCTGGCACTTTGAGTAAATAGAAAAAACATACAGGCAACAAAGTTAATCGCTCTGATTCCTGATAATACATTGAGGTCATCGAGGAAGTGCTAAAGTTTGAGTTTGTCCTGCATAAACATCATTTGAATGCTAAACTTGAGGTTAACAAACAATCTAGACTCGCTTAGAAACATTTTCCAATGCTAGATTAATGGTAATGTTGTAAATAATGTTGAGTTTTGTTCACAGATTGATTGTTTCACTTCAATAAGACCTCAGCGTATTTTCAGGAGTAATTTTGTTGGGTCTGTATGTGTTTTGTTTTCTTTTTGTTTAACTATCAAAGTGCCAGAATCACAAAGGAATTGTGGCTACACTGCAAAAATGATTTTCTTACTTCGATTGTTTGTCTTGTTTCTAGTCCAAATATCTAAAAAAAATTTATATCAAGAAGCATTTTCTAGGCAAGCAAACGTATAGTCTTGTTTTAAGAAATAATATGCCAAATTAAGTGAGTTTTTCCTTAAAACAAGCAAAATAATCTGCCAATATGGTGAGCAAAATAATCTTGTTTTTCCTTTTGACATAAGATTATTTTGCTTACCATATTGGCAGATTATTTTGCTTGTTTTAAGGAAAAACTCACTTAATATTGGCATATTATTTCTGAAAACAAGACTGTTTTGCTTGTGCAGAAAATTATTTTTAATTTAAGAATTTTTAGATATTTGGACTAGAAACAAGACAAAAAAAATCTAAGTAAGAAAAGCATTTTTGCAGTGTTTTAATAGCAAATTCCAATTATTATCTGAACTATCCCTTTAATTTACGAATACATTAAAAATGAATAATCTTGAAGGGACCAGCTGTAAATGAGTCTTCCAGATTTTGAGGTCATGACTGCAGCACTCCGTTGAATATGTCTGATTTAGTGTTATGTATTGGAAAAAGTAATAATTTTTTTGTTTTGTTTTGTAAAATGTTGTATGAAAAACAAGTAGAAATGTCCCTGTCAAAGTCAGTGTATAAAATGTTTGTAACTAGCCCTCCGGTGTGGAATAAATCTTTCTTTATACCATTGTAATGGAAGGGAACACGCTGCATTTTTTTTTGGCCTGTTGTCAAAATTGATTTTAGCACAAAAATGTCCCATTTTGAGGAAATAGAAGTTACGCCGTATTTATGCTAGGTCAGGATCCGTTTTCTCCTTTCTAGAGAGGAAACAAATATTTGACCTTAGAAAGGAAAAGGAGGAAGTGAGTATAATGACCTCAGTGTAATGTGTGTGTGTGGGAGTGACCTCAAGCATGGAAACACACTTTCTCCCCCAAATCTGTTTCTTTTTCTTGAACACTGGGTGGATTTAGCCTTTTCCCTCATTTTTGGCATGAGAATGAAACAAAAAAGAATATCATGCAAATGATCATCATTTGATGTGATGCCCCTCAGAACTTTATTTATTCCAGTTTAATGTTCATTTTCTGGTTAGATCCACCCTTCCTGTTTGAGTGTGATAGGCAGAAAGAGTCTTGGTGGAGGCTGCAGATATGTTTATCTCATTGTGGCTTAAAGCACAGAGGTGGGACATCCAAAGTCAAAGATAAAGCTGTAGATAATATAGCAAGACTTTTTATATATACATCATCATGGCATACATACAAAATGTAAACGGTATTGTTAAATATACATTTAGGCATTGAACGGCTTTACGTTTGGGATTATTTGAGCACTTCTACATTACAGAGAAATATTGAGGAGAATAGCAAACATATTTACATGTGCCATGTGTAGGACATCTATTCATAGATTTTATAATTTTCAGATATACCATTGGTGCTATTTGCAACAAAGCCTTTAATACAACACAGGAAAATCCTTATTGAGAAAGACCCTTAAAATTAGTAAATGAAAAGTTGTTTTGATGACACGGCTGGGACAGTTCACCCAAATATGAAAATTCTGTTCATATTCTCTCCCTTTACTTGTTTCAAACCTTTGTGAGTTTCTTTCTTCTGTTAAACATAAAAGATATTTTGTAAAATGTTGGAAACCTGTAACCAGTGTTGGGGATAGTTACTTTTGAAAGGAATGCATTACATTATTGAGTTACTCCCCAAAAAAGTAACTATTTGCATAACTTTTTATGGAAAGTAATGCATGACATTACTTTTGAGTTACTTTAACGTTACTTTTTCTTACCTTTTTTAAATAAAGGAGCTCTGCAAATAACAACACACTGTATAAACGTTTATTTACCTTTAAAAAAAACACATCAAATAACAACTAGAAAAGTTCGTAGACAAACTTTATGGTGGCTTGAGAAAGGCTCGTCTGAAAGTTTAAAGTAGCTTAAATGTTTAAATAATTGAAGTTTGAAACGGTTATAACTACATACAGGTTAGCATGTTTCTAGTGTGCATTGACATGTTTCTTGCTAGGCTGTTGATAGGGGTTTCGGAGTGGTTGCTAAGGTGTTGCTAGGTGGTTGCTAGGGTGTTCTGAGTGGTCGCTAAAGCATTGCTAGGTGGTTGCTAAGTTGTTCTAGGTCATTGCTATGGTGTTTTGTGTGGTTGCTAGGCAGTTGCTAAGGCATTGCTAGCATGATCTGAGTGGTTGCCACGGTGTTGCTAGGCAGTTACTAAGGTGTTCTAGGTGGTTGCTAAGGTGTTACTAAGCAGTTGCTAGGGTGTTCCGAGTAGTTGCTAGGCAGTTGCTAACATAAATTAGCATGGTTCTAGTATGAATTAGCATGTTGCTAGCATGTTTCTAGTATAAACTAGCATGTTGTTAGCATGAATTTAGTATGAATTAGCATGTTGCTAGTATGATTGGTATGTTTGTTAGTATGTTTCTAGTTTGTTTCTAGTATGGATTAGTATATTGTTAGTATGAATTAGTACGTTTGTTAGTATGTTGTTAGTATGAATTGGTTTGTTGTTAGTATGTCCAACGTAAAGTCAATGGCAGTTTTTTTTTTTTTACAATGGAAGTCTATGGGACAGTTCTAAGGTGCCATAAGTGGTTGCTAGGGTGTGGCTAGTAAGTTGAATGGTCATCAGTGATTGGTAGTCTGAGAGTGCTTTCACACCTAGACTTTTGTTCCGAAACCTGGCGCGTTTGCCCAGTTAGCGTGGTTCGTTTGGCATATGTGAACAGGGCAATCGCGCTCGGATCCGCGCCAAAGCAATCGCTCCGAGACCGCCTGAATGAGGTGGTCTCGGCTCGATTGAAACGAACTCTGGAGCGGATCGTTTGTAGTGAGAAAGCGATACAATCCGAGCCCGGCTATATCACAGTGTTTTATGGATATGTAATAGGCATACGGCTATATGAAGAGAGAATTATGAGTAGGGCAGGAGGTCCTTCCAGACATCCCAAGTCTCCTGGAAGTTCCGGGAGACATGTCGCGCGCACCCTGTCAAACACCACCAAACCACCCCCGACAGCTGAGCGGGACTGCAAAATAAACCGTGAAACTCTGACCAATGTGAGGAGAGTTTACTAACACGTGACTTGTTTTAGCTATTTTGGTCCTTTAGAAACTTTGCCATGTGAAAGCGAACTGCAACAATGTAACAATTTTAATCCCTGTTTCGGAACAAATGAATCGATTCACAGGTGTGAAAGCACCCTGAGTTAAATGAGCCCAACTTTAAGTCTGTATGACAATCTGGCGCAAAAGATATATGGAAAAGATATAGCAACTTAATTCAGAATAGTTTGGACTTAGTTTGGTGGTTGTAGTATGAAGGGTCTAGGAGAAGATGCATTCTAAAAAATAGTCTAAGAAGAAGAAGAAGAAGAAGAAGTTTAATTAGTATAACAGTATGTTGGCTTTCTCAAGCTACCATAATAATTTAGGATAATATTATCTTCTGAGCTCTACATGCCGTATATACAGATTAATGAAAGTTTGTACTTTTTGTCTTATTAGTGAAGTAAAATGAGCATTGAGAGAATCCTCTTTTACTTTTCTTCCATGTATTAAGAAAAATGAGTATACTTCCAGCGCAGAAATGTAAGACTCTGCCATCTTGGTTTTTGTTTGTTGCTGCAGGGAGAGAATTCTCTCATTGAGTGCGGGATTCAACATAAATTTTAATTTGGCAGTTTTTTTTTTTAAGTGAATTAATTAAACTAAAAAGTAACTCAAATATTATTACTTAAAAAATTAACGTGTTACTTTACTCGTTACTTATAAAAAAAAAGTAATATGATTACATAACTTGCATTACTAGTAATGCGTTATCCCCAACACTGCCTGTATCCATTGACTTTCATACTATTTGGTTTTCCTATTGAAGTCTATGATTACAGGTTTTCAACTTTCTTCAAAATAACATCTTTGCTGTTCAACAGAAGAAAGAAACGGGTTTAGAAACACTTAAGGGTGAGTCAATATTATGTAAATGTTCATTGTTGGGTGGACTATCCTTTTAAGTTAATTTTTCACATTAGCCAGTATGAACTATAATAAAGAGCAAGATTTTCAGCATTTATTTTTTAAACACTGAAAAATCCTGTCATCAGCTTATAGTTCATTAACAACAGTACTTAAATACAATTATGAAATTGTATAAATAAAAATTAAAGTTGTAGAGATATTTTTCATTGTTTGTGTATAATGTACTGCACGTTTACATTGTTTTTATGTGTTTCATATGTGTATGTATTACATTACTTACATACACAAAATTCTTTAGTTTGTCAAACACCAGTTGAGACTTTCCCTTTAACCACAGTTGATATAATTGAGAATGAACAGGGTCCTACTGGTGTCTCTGCAGTGTGGTCTTTCACAGGTGTTACGGAGAGAGACGAGGCCTGTACATGCGCGGCCGGATCATCATGCTCACCTTCTTCAGCGAATAGTAATCCGAGTCCTTCCACGAGTACCACACAATCCCATCAGGCCCGAGAAGGTTCTTTCCTTTGGCAGAGTAACGCCCCCCCTGGTGGTCAACAAAACACAAGAGACAGTCAAAGAGAAAGTTCACTCGAAAACTCCCATTCTGTCTCTATTTACTCTTCCTCCACTTCATCCAAACCTGTTTGAGTTTTTTTCTAGTGTCGAACACAAAAGAAGATATTTTGAAGAATGTTGGAAATCTGTAGCCATTGATTTTCATAGTATTTTTTCTTACTATGGATGTCAATGGCTACCGGTTTCCAACATTCTTTGAAATATCATTTGTGTTCAACAGAAGAAAATATTTACATATAAATATATATAAAATATCTATTTGGAACCACTCAGGGAGAGTATATTTGCATTTGTGATTGTACTGTCTCTAAGTTGGATGAGTTTATATTTTATGTTTTGATTGTTAATTTATTGGTATATGACCTTGTAATAGACTCCGTTGAGGTTGGCAAAGAAGCACTGATGGTACCACCAGCCCCCGTGAGAGATCTCGGCACAGATGTCTCCTGTGTCTGGAGTGCTGAAGCTTTGTTTGTCATGATACCAGCCAAACGAGTCCTCAACCGTACCGCTGAATCCTGAGACATGGAGACGGTAGTGGTTGTTTTCGTTCTCAATCCTGCAAAAGGCAAAAAAAGACATTTGTGCTCAAGTTGTCTAAATACATGTTTAGAGCATCTGTACAGATCTAACTTTATTTAAAATTAAAAAAATATATATGTGTCAGTATTTGTAAGTTTTTGTAATTAATTTGTAAGTAAGTTTTTGGTTAAAAAAAAAAAAAAAAAAAAAAAGCACATTTAGACTTTACTTTTACTTTTTTGTACATTTTAATTGTGCATAAGTTTTAGAATTAAATAAAATAGTAATATAAATATAATTATTTTAAAATGTATTATTTTATATTTGTTATTTCTTATATTTATTTGTTTTATTTTATTATATTTTATTATATTTATGAATATCTTTTTTTGGCATGTTTCCACCATGGGATAAAGAAGTAAGATAACAGTGAATTTTTATTTAGCAATTCTTAAACATGCAATTTTGAGGGAAAAAAATTAACTATATTTCTTGCAATTGCAAATTAAAGGCTTTATCATAGTTTTTAATTCATATCTTGCAATTCTTACATTTTTCAGAACTACAACTGCAAGTTCCCCTTCGGGAGGGGAACTTTAATGCTATGTGGAAAAACTTCCACTATGGGGATTACTTCCACATAGCATTTCCGTTGACCCCCATTTCCGTAGGCCATACTGTAAACCACCAAAACCAGTACATATATACACATGCACAGAGAGGAAAGAGTTTTCTTACAGGTGGTTTGTCAAGCCCACTCGTCTGTCTAAAACACTCATTTACTTAACAATAATTTCTTGCAATTGCAAATTCGTAGGCTTATTGGAACTCGCAGTACAAGAAACTTTTATTTTTTATTAATTCAAGTTTTTTAAAATAATCATTGCTTCCAAATGTTTACCAGAAGTTCTGGTACACTGCGTGTTTGTGCTTGGAATTCCAGTCCTCGAGGTCAATGCGAAGCGAATATTCTCCCTGACTGGAGATGTCATGGATGTGGTCATTTCCCAGCCAGAATTCTGCATGCAGATCTCCAAAACCGTCCCTGTATTCTGTCCATTTACGGTTGAAATTGACCTTTCCATCCTGCCGACGTTGAAACACTGTCCATCCACCTCCTAATCAAAACAAGGTTTCTTAAATCTCCAATAACACAGTTTAATAAATTTAACCCAAACTACATCTGTATGAATGCTTTCATAGTAAAAATGTAAATAAATAAACCGCAAACCTTGTGTTTCCATATCACAATAAACTTCTACCGGAGACGATCCCAATGAGGGGACAACAGTAAAAACCCCAGATCTGTGGACTCCATTGTAATACAGGGATGCACAGTCAATCGGACAATTTCTTATGTGCTGAACCTCTGAGAAAACAAATATTAAATTAAATCAAGCTATTGTTACAAATGAGCAGATATCAAAGTACTGTTCTGAGTTCTGTTGTTCTGTTGTTACCTACTTGAGTACTATTTTCAGACACTCAATAATATCATTGTACATACTACAGCCATGGTACCACAGCAAAGTTCATTAATTATTACTAGAATAGCGAGGTGCTAATGGTCTTTTTCAGAGGTGTCAAACTCCTAGAGGGCCCCAGCCCTGCACAGTTTATTTCCAACCCTGCTTCAACACACTTGCGGTCAAGCCACGGTCACACTGGACTTTTCCCTCCATAGACTTCCATTCATACGCACGCGAATGTGTCAGACCGGAAACGCAAGGTCATGTGTCAGATTTCGCAGGTTGCTGCGGTGCAAAGTTCAAACTTGGTGAACTCTGACCTGCGAAATCGCATCACTTGACTGTGTGAGACCAATCCAGGATCAAAACACGACCTCTCTGAACAGAAATTTAAAACATGGAGCAATCGCTCGCTTTTTTAATGTCTAATCATCTTGTTTAATCCCGCCCCTTTTCGCAGCGCCGTACTCAATTAAAAAGGACTCAATTAGTTTGATCAGGTGTGTTTAATTAGGGTTGGAACTAAACTGTGCAGAGCTCTGGCCCTCCAGGAACTGAGTTAGACACCTGTGGTCTAATCTAATTCAGTGATTTATGCTAAGCTAATCTATGCTAAAAGTGTTCCCACCAGACCAAGAAATTGCCTAAATTAATTTGAAAATGGCTAAACTCAACTTTTTAACTCTAGGTGACCTCTAAAGCCTATTTCCCAAAAAAATAATTTAAATAATAGTATTTCTTCATTATTTTAATTGTTTATTTAATCAACTGCCGCTGAAGGGGTACAAAAAAAAATCTGCCATTATTTACTAAATAGTTTACTATCAAGTATCAACTTCCCAATGATAGTTGAATGTGTCTCAATGGCCTATCATGCTACATAGACCATGTCAATGTGTTCATGTCATTGGTCAATGAACATGTCCTGCTTGTTATCAAAATATTTCATAACTGTATGAAGAGGCAATTCAATCTTAACCTAATGTTAGATTGAACATTTTTTGTTTACATCCCTCAGAATGGTTTATACTTAATACTTAATTCTTTCATAATAGAAAAATGTAGCCTAACCATGTTTGTCTTTGTGTTTTAAATGAAAATTCAGACTTTTTAGCCCCCTCCTTTTAAAAAAGCCTTCTCTGCTCTGATTGGTCAGGTTTACCCAGTCTATTGGGATTTGTTGACCACTCACTCTAAATTCTCATTGACATATCTCAATTTCATTTCTGAAGGGTTCATCAACATTTCTATTTGAACAGTAAAAATGCTGTAATTTTCATTTTTTTGGGTGATCTATCTCTTCAATAATCTAATAATCAGTTTCAAAATATTACTTCCATAGAAACTGTAAAAAAAAATCCTGGTTGCCTTAAAATTTTAAGCTAAATCAAATTAATCATAGTCCATTGAACTTATGTTAAACTGACTTGAAACAGCTTGCGTAACTTATAAAATTAAGTTAGAACATGATTAACTTAATAGGTTACAATATATATGCATTACATATGCATACAATTAATGCATTACAATACATATGCTGTCAGGACTAATTGATCATATAATTTTTTACTAAATATATAATATTTATTTAAAGTGCACTCATTTTACTTGTGTTTTCCTGTTAAACAAGATTCAAGCTGTATGGACCCTTTTATGACATGTTTAACGGTCATCATAATCCTAAATCCATGAAAGTTTTTAATATTTTGATTTTTTTTAAAATGGTATGAACATTTATATGCATTTATGTATGTAGCATGTCGTCTTTGCGTCAAAAAAATAATTACCGTTTGTGTGAGGTGTTTCTAATGCAGCGTCTATGGGGCTGAGAGTAAATTTAGTGTTATTCTCTCCTCTGGCTGCCATCATCAGTCTTACACAATTTTTGTCCTTTTTCTGAAAGTCTTTATAACATCATCGTGGAGTTTTCCTTTTATTATTTGAGCAAATTAGACTAAAAAAATGTATTTGTTGTATTCTCCCATTCACTGCGCTCTAAGTTTATCCAACTATGACGACTTCCATGACTGAGAAACCCGGAAATGTGAAAAGGGTCTGTTGGGTAACCCCGAACCAGGGCTTCTCATAGAGAAGATGGTGTCAATTGCGTTCAGAGATTAGTTGATCAAATCCATAATTCCTTATTTTTTGAAGAGCAGGGCAAGGGTGCCTCAGAGACAAAATAAGACAAGACAAGAGGAGCCAGCCAGGAGACATATGGGAGGGAGAGGGGGAAATAAATGCAAATTAACCTATATGAGTCCATTGAACTTATGTTAAACTGACTTAAAATCAGCTTGCGTAACTTATAAAATTAAGTTAGAACATGATTAACTTAATAGGTTACAATACATATGCATTACATATGCATACAATTAATAAGTTACAATACATATGCTGTCAGGACTAATTGATCATATAATATTTTACAGTGCAGTAAACTGTTCAGTACCTAGTCATGCTGACCTGGATGGAGGGTATCTTGGGCGCTGAGGAGAGGGCTTGTGCGGATGATATTGATCATACAGCCAGGATTGCGTCTCACGCGCTCTACTATCATAGTGAGGTTGCGGATTTGTGTTTGCAGGTCGTAGATGAGTGAACCGTGGATGTCCAGCAGTGCGTTGGCCTCTTCGTAGATCTGCTGCAAAGTATGGAAACGATTCTCTAAAGACGAGTTTACTCCAAACTTCTCCTCCCTCTGCCAGGACAGAAAACAGCATTCAGCAATTTAAAGAGGACAAATCTATTTTTGCAAAAAGGACAACAAAGGGAAAAAGTAGTACTTTAGATTAATCCTGTATCGTCATTCAGTTAGGCCTTTAAAAGTGCCCGGACACAAAAAATATTAAAGATTATTCAATACATTATTCAGTGTTTGACGTAGTGCAGTAGTGAACGCCAGCCCCCAAAGAGTAGCCCCTTAAGCAATTACTTCTTTAAAAAAAAACAGATAGTCTATGCTGCGTCCCAATTCGCATGCTATCCGTCCTAAATAGTATTTGAAATAAAATTAGTATGTCCCAAATCATAGTATGTTGAAAAGAGTAGCCATGCCAAAGGTTTCCGGATGGTTTTATTTCCGGTAAAAAAAAATTTAAACCGTACATATCTAACCGTTGATATTGCCCACAGTACACGATGGACGTGAATTCGATTAGAACTACAAACGCGGGTGTAAATAAACTACAAACATGCTGGACGCGCGAGACCAACCTCATGTAGAGATGATTCGGTGAAGATGTTTGAGTGACTATAAATTAATATCTAGCCAACTGGAAAATAATTAAATCGCGTTTTCTGTGTTATATTTCATTTGCAACAACAATACTGAATATAAAGACGTGTTTGGACATACATTAACGTCTGAATGCAGTTATCCTAAGACCTGAGGAGATTTCTCTGCATGAAAGACTCGCGAATGGGAGATTATAACTGCTGCTGCTTCTCCAATAGGGTAAGAAATTAAATATGAAAGAAATGTGGATGACGTGTGGATGACTGACAGGGCTCATAACTAAATTATGTCCCAAAAGCTTGCATACTCTTCTGTATATGTTATATATTTGTTTTTCACAAATGAGTACATACTTTCAGGGTGTAGTATAAGTATGCGAATTGGGATAGTGTTTTGTTTTCTCACAGCTATGCCAGTGTCTTGTACCACCCTATAGCTGTCCTTGAAGACAACAATTATAATTTCACTGGACTTTTAAGCAAAGACAAACTGTAACTTGTAATTTGAACAATTTAGTTTTTTTAGCTTTAGAGCAAATAGAGAATAGCTGCTGAGATTTCTGAATTTTCGAAGACTGCTTTTGTGCCTTTTTTTTTTTTTTTTTTTTTTGTGGTGGTGGTGGGGGATTTAATTTGCCATTATTTTATTCACTTGCTCAGTAAAAAAGGAAAAATACACATGCATGTTTTCCTGCAAAGACATGAAGTCAGGATAACCAAAGCAGTAGGCCATGTAAGGTCTAAATGTACCTTGAAGGTCAAAATTAATTTGTAAGATGTAAAGCATATTTTTCTTTTATGAGTAAGAGCACAAGTGTTCAGTTTAAGCTGTACTTGAGTCAAGGACCTAAATTACCCACAATACTTGAAAATAGTACAGGAACAAATACCACAGACTTTTCTTGTAATATTTAAACATTGCTACCCGGGCCATACGTCATGACTAAATCAAGCATCCGTCTGTCACAGTGCATGACAAAGATGTCTGCAACACTTCACGACGTCATCACAGAAAGTCTAGGATGTTCAAATTTTTTCCTTTTCCTCCACTAGGTCTGAGTCCGAAATCACATACTTCCCTACTATATTATCTGATAAACAGTATGTGAGCAGAGTAATATGTCCGAATTCATAGTATTCGACAAACAGTAGGCGAGTCCCCGGATGTACACTTTCAGCGAGATTCTATGCGCATACAATGGATGTTATGCTATATGAGAATGCTAGAGAATAGAGATTTCTACTCTAGAGAATTCATGAACGGGAGTGAAGCGACGCAACTGACGCAAGTAGGTCTTGTGATAGCAACAAATGGTGGATGTAGTACTTCTGAATTCCATTTATACTTCTCACATTCAAAATATATACAACATACTTTTCTATTGGCTGTGTGGTAAATTCAAATGAAGTTCCTACTCAAGTAGTAGACAATTTCGGATGCAGCCTAGAAGTTCCATCACATGGGTGACATTGACCAATAGGAGCACATAATCTCTGCTGTACACAGCTTTTAAAATGACAAAACGAAAGAGAGTGGACTGTGCTGCCTGCATGACATGAATGGAAGCTTTGTGGAGTTATGGCAACAGTAGGCTTGCCTGTATGATATCTTCATTGATGATTATGGCAGATTAAAAAGATAATTGATAAATATGCCGAGGCACATCTGCAGCCTGGTGAGTGACTATTGGAATTGTAACAAATCACTCATTATGTTCTCATACAAAGTGGTCATTTTGAATGTATCTTTGAAGGTAAATAGCTGTCTATTGCTTTGTTTACAGCCATTGCTCCAAAGACCGAGATGCTAATGGTCTAATCAGATTCAATGATTTATGCTAAGCTAAGCTAAAAGTGCTCCCACTTGACCCGGAGATCAGCTGAATGAATTCAAAAATGAAAGTCAAGTGTGGGCAGATAACTGGTCTAACGTTCATTTTAGTGATGAAAGCAAGTTTCATTATTTTGAGTCTGATGGGGAACAATGTTTGTCATCAAACTGGGGAAAGACTTAACTGTAAGTGTATAAAGAAGTCAGTGAAAGGTGGAGGAGGAAGTGTCATTGTTGGTGGATGTTATTTATTCTGGACTCAGGAGTTTGGCCTCTTATACAGCTACATGGAAGATAAAATAAAATGTTTATGAAAAGTTATTTTTTTGCATTCATCACCCAATCAGTTTTGATCACTGTACTTTAATCACAAGCTTTTTGCAAAACACTGGTGGTCTTCTGGTATAGCCGCAGCTAAACTTGCTAATTTGACATGTTCATAAACTTTGAATTCTCAAAGTTTGATCTACACCATAAGCTTGTATGTATTTTACAGGAATGTAGAGCAGCATTGTCAAAGCGTTCACTACTATGTGTGTTGTGAAGCTCTAATCCAGTAACTGATCAGGGTTAAGGAGGTATTAGTACAGAAACAGTGCGCTGCTTCTCAATACAGAGGTGGAGCACACCTGTTAATATGTGACCTGTGCTATTATAATAATATGGACTTTGCTTAGTAAATAAAAACTGAGATGACTTGTAAATCACTTTTATCATGAAATAATAGGCAGTTTCATTTTAGAAGGGGTTTAGGCCATTTTTTTTTTATCATAAAAATTTATTAAAAATTATTAAACACAACAAACAACAAGCCCAATGGCGTACTGTACATAATTTTGGCTAAAGACTGCAGTATATATTTATTTAAAGTGCACTCATTTTACTTGTGTTTTCCTGTTAAACAAGATTCAAGCTGTATGGACTCTTTTATGACGCGTTTAACGGTCATCATAATCTTAAATCCTTGAAAGTTTTTAATATTTTGATTTTTAAAAAATGGTATGAACATTTATATGCATTTATGTATGTAGTATGTCGTCTTTGCGTCAAAAAAATAATTACCGTTTGTGTGAGGTGTTTCTAATGCAGCGTCTATGGGGCTGAGAGTAAATTTGGCGTTATTCTCTCCTCTGGCTGCCATCATCATCATCAATTTTTTTCCTTTTTCTGAAAGTCTTTATAACATCATCGTGGAGTTTTTCTTTTATTATTTGAGCAAATTAGACAAAAAAATGTATTTGTTGTATTCTCCCATTCACTGCGCTCTAAGTTTATCCAACTATGACGACTTCCATGACTGAGAAACCCGGAAATGTGAAAAGGGTCTGTTGGGTAACCCCGAACCGAGAACCAAAGAATATATTCAGGCTACAATTTAAAGGCCTAACTATGTTATTAGGGTAACCAAGTTAGGATAATTAAGCAGATCATTGGACAACAATGGGTTATTCTAAGTCAAATCAGATTTTCTTATATACTGTATAAAAAATGAAAATGGCAAAAAAGAGAAATGAAGAAATATTAGCTATAAATTATAAATGTTAGAGAAAGAAAACAAAATGCTTTCTGAGAATTTAAAAAGGGTATCTGCATCTTTTTATCTCACAGTTGTTGAGTTTGTAACAACATCTTGCAGTTTTCACTTAAAATGTCAAATATTTGTCATAATTCTAAGAAAAAAGTATAGGTAAACTCAGATTCCTGAGAAGAAATTGAATAATTTTGAGATATCCATTTGAAAAATGTGAGAAAACAACTTCTTATCTCATCTCATAATTGTGAGTTGCAATGAATATACTGTAACATCTCACATTTCTTAGAATTGTGATTGTTTCTAATAGTTTTGACTTAAAAACCTGCAAATTGTAACTTTTCTCAAAACTCTGAAATATTTTTTTCTGTTACAACTTAAATTTAGTTATAAAGTTGCAATTTCAAGCTATAACCTTTCAATTGAGAATTGACATTCCGCGATGAATGAAACTATACTGAATTAAGTTGCTATATCTTTTTCAACTGATCCGACTTTTGATTTTCCAAAAACTGCCTCGGAAAATTCGAAAAAGTTCCATTGACTTAACTTTGGACCAAACTATATGGCCTCATATCTTTGCACCAGACTGTCATACAGACTTAGGTTTGGGCTCATTTAACTCAGACTACCAATCTGCCAACCACTGATGACCTTTAAACTTACTAGCCACACCCTAGCAACCACTTACGGCATCCTAGCAACTGTCTCATAGACTTCCATTATAAAAAATCTGACATTGACTTTACATTGGACATACTAACAACATACTAATTCATGCTAACAATATACCAATCCATACTGGAAACATACTAACAACATGCTAATTCATACTAAATTCATGCTAACAACATTCTAGTTTATACTAGTAACATGCTAGCAACATGCTAATTCATACTAGAACCATGCTAACAACTTGCTAATTTATGCTAGAAACATGCTAGCAACATGTTAATTCATACTTGAACAATGCTAATTTATGTTAGCAACTGCCTAACAACTACTCAAAACACCTTAGCAACCATTTAGCACACCTTAACAACCACTTAGCAACACCTTAGCAACCACCTAACAACCACTCAGAACACCCTAGCAACACCTTAGCAATGACCTAGAACACATTAGCAACTACCTAGCAATGCCTTAGCAACCACTGAGAACATCCTAGCAACCACCTAGCAACACCTTAGCACCGACCTAGAACACTTTAGCAACGACCTTGAACACGTAAGCAACCACCTAGCAACACCTTAGCAACCACTTAGAACACCTTAGCAACCACTTAGAACACCCTAGCAACATCTTAGCAACGACCTAGAGCACCTTGGCAACCACCTATCAATGCCTTAGCAACCATCAGAACACCCTAGCAACTGCCTACCAATGCCTTAGCAACCACTAAGAACACCCTAGCAACCACTTAGCAACATCTAAGCAACCACATAAAACCCCCTAGCAACACCTTAGTAACTATTCAGAACACCCTAGCAACCACATAGCAACAATGTGCAACTGCCTAGCAACATCTTAGCAATCACATAGCAACACCTTAACAACTACCTGGAACACCCTAGCAACACCTTAGCAACCACCTAGTAACCACCCAACACCCTTGGAACTGCCTAGCAATGCCTTAACAACCAGTCAAAACACCCTAGCAACACCTTAGCAACCACCTAGCAACCTCTCAGAACACCCTAGCAACACCTCATAGATATTTACATTAGGTGTCGCCTGCCCTGTTGTTGTCTATTAGAAGGAATGCATCAATAGAGCTGCCATTTTAGTACAGGGTAGCGGCCCTTTGAAATGAATGCGGGACCAAGCTGCAGTGGAGGACTGTGGCCATCCAGAGCCAGAGATATACACATATATACATAGATCTATGATCGGGAGTTTTCCCGGTGGTCAGTATGCAAATATCTTTTTAAATTACGAAAATTATAATTTTACATCACTTTTCTACATTGATGGATGAGTGATTGAACGGGCATTCCTGACAAAGAGCGTGTGTTTGTGTGTATGGAAATGTATTATCCTCCCTCCCATCCACCCTTATTTGATCTAATCCGTGTCCTGAAACACCCGCCTCTCCTGCTTTCACTACACATTCGAACGGAAAGAGCGATTAGTTTGGGAATTAATCTCTATGAACGACTCATTAGCCGACAATAATACAAGTTTCTAGCACCGCAGCATCTTGTTGTCACATTTCTTTTGCATTGTTTGCTTATTTTATTCAACAAAACTAGCATAAGCCTAATATTTAGTGCAAGTTGGTGCTACTTTACCTTATGGTCAGTGCAGTAAGAGACTACAAAAGACTACAGAGAGCTACAAAAGTTCATAGAATACAAAAACGAAATCTTACCTATGAAATGTTCTGCGTTTGTGCTTTGTTTTCTCGTTACTGCACCCATACACAGCGCTAAAGTCCAGCATCTTCACATTGCCACACTGTCTTCACTAGTGCGGTTGAATCACATTTGTCCTGGGAGCACTGTACAAATGTGACAGCGCTATTGACGCATGCTCAGGGTCCGTATGCAACACCTTACAGCCACTCCAAACCCCCTAGCAACCATTTAGAACACCCTAGCAACACCTTAGCAAACACTCAGAACACCCTATCAACTGCTTAGCAAGAAACATGCCAAACTTTAAAACTACGGTAACAATTTATAATAACAGTACATGAATAATGATGTATTAATATGTAAACTAAACATTACTTTATTATGAATTAATGATGAGTTAAGGTATGCACTAATCATGAACTAACTTTAACTACAACATGAGTCACATGAGTTCAAGTGTGAATTACGGCTACCTTAATTACTTGTTAGTACATGATTGTTTGTTAATTAATGTATTAATTACCACATTAGTTTATGCTTTATTTAACCATCATGAACTCATGATATGTTAATATATAATTATGTTGTGACTTTACTTGAAGGGGCACATCATCATTAACCCATTCTTAGCTACTCATGAACTCCTTATGCACGTCCAACTAGTCAGTTTACACTGAATAACAATAGAAAAGTGTTCTGTCAACATCAGCATGAACAGGAGTTCATGAGTAGTTAAGGATGAGTTAATGATGATGTGCCCCTCCAAGTAAAGTCATGACATAATCATACATTAACAGCTCATGAGTTCATGTTGGTTACATTTAGCTTAAACTTAAATGTTAACTAATACATTAATTAACAACATGTACTAACAAGTAATTAAGGTAGCCGTTATTCACACATGAACTCATGTGACTCATGTTGTAGTTCAAGTTAGTTCATGATTAGTGCATACTTTAACTCATCATTAATTCATAATAAAGTAATGTTTAGTTTGCACATTAATACATCATTATTCATGTACTGTTATTGTAAAGTGTTACCAGTTCATAATAGGTCTTGGAAATAATGTATCACAATATCAACAAAACTGCCACCATAAAGTTTGTCTACGAACTTTACTTTTCTAGTTCACACTTGATACATATTTTAGCCTGTACACTGAAAAAAAGATTAACTGGATTTACTAAGTTTTTAAGGTAACTGGTTGCAAACAATTTAGATGAACTAAATTTTAACTAACAGATGAACTTGAACATTACTAAGTTTGTTTTAATTCAGCCCATATAAATTGTTTGCAAACAGTTACCATAAAAAATTGTAGTAAATGCAGTGAATCCTATTTCTCAGTGTACCATAGCTCTTTTACCTGCAGCTCCAGCACTTTGATGCGATGCCTGTGGTTCCTCAGCTCCTCTTGAAGCTCAGAGATGGTCTCCTTCAGGTCCTGCATCTGCTGTTTGCGCTCTTCATTCTCGCGCAGCCAGTACGAGACCTCATCCGTACAGCGAAACATATCAGGACACCTCTGCTCCTCCATCTGCGGTAACGTGGCTATTAAACGACACTGTCCATTTGGCATCACTTCATTGCTGTATTCACCACACTGCATTAAGCCACTGCTCACTTTATGTGTGTCGGTCTGAGACGTTTTATCAGAGTCTGGGGTTTTAGACTCATCAGCAGCATCTTTGGATTTAACGGCAGAGTTTTGGGCCCAGAATAACAAAGTGTACAGTAGAGACAACTTCATTCTGCGTCTGACGGAGGTTCTCCAGAAGAAGAATAAAAGTGAAAACCTCGTCAGACCCTGAAACCTATTTGGGTCTTCAAACTGTTTATTTCCTCATGGTTTAATGATGTCACTAGGTCTGTCCAGAGCAGATGGGATGCCATTGAGATGGAGAAAGCTGATTGGCCAGGCATTTTCCAGAAATCCTCAACAGACTGCCACCCTGCATTCTGTGTAAAGAAATAATGGCATTAATAGGTCAATAACAGGACATGCACTCATTTAGTTTAATGTATATACTGTGTGTAGCATTGTCAGAATTGTTTGTTTGTTTCTTTGTTTGTTTTTAAGAACATTTTAACAAACTGATCATATATATATATATATATATATATATATATATATATATATATATATATATATATATATATATATATATATATATATATATATAAACATACAGTTGAAGTCAGAATTATTAACCCCCCTGGATTATTACCCCCCCCCCCCCCCCCCGTTTATTTTTTCCCAAAATATATAGCTTAAAGGGGCTAATAATTTTGACCTTAAAAAATGGGTTTTAAAAAATTTTAAACTGCTTCTAATCAAGCCGAAATAAAAACAAATAAGATTTTTTTCAGAAGAAGAAATATTATCAGACATACTGTGAAAATTTTCTTGCTCTCTTAAACATAATTTGGGAAATATTTAAAAAAGAAAAAAAAAATTCAAAGGGGGCTAATATTTCTGACTTCAACTGTGTATATATATATATATATTTACAGTACATCCGAAAAGTATTCATAGCGCTTCCCTTTTTCCACATTTTTTTATGTTACAGCCTTATTCCAAAATGGATTAAATTAATTTATTTTCTTTCCTTTTGATTGAAATTGTTGCCAATTTATTAAAAATAAAAAAGCTGTAAAATCACATGTACGTTAGTATTCACAGCCTTTGCTCAATACTTTGTTGATGCACCTTTGGCAGCAATTACAGCCTCAAGTATTTTTGAATATGATGCCACAAGCTTGGCACACCTGTCTTTGGGAATTTTTGCCCATTCCTCTTTGCAGTACCTCTCAAGCTCTATCAGGTTGGATGGGAAGCGACGGTGTACAGCCATTTTCAGATATCTGCAGAGATGTTCAATAGGATTTCGCTCTGGGCTCTGGCTGGGCCACTCAAGGACATTCCCCGAGCTGTTGTGAAGTCACTCCATTGATATTTTGGTGGTGTGCTTTGGGTCATTGTCCTGCTGGAAGATGAACGGTTGCCCCAGTGTGTATATATATACACACACACACAGTGCATCCGAATAGTATTCATAGCGCTTCACTTTTTCCACATTTTTATATATATATATATATATTTATATTCAGAGATACAAATAAAAACTTTTTTTCATGTTCAGTCCTGTGATACAATCAGTATGGTGTTGAAAAAACTTCACTCGGATTTGACATTTTAAGGTATAGTCCAGCCTAAAAGAAAAATTATGTCATCATTTACTCACCCATTACTTGTTTCAAGCTTTTATAAATTTCTTTCTTCTGTTGAACAAAAAAGAAGATCTTTTGAAAAATGTTGGGAAAACTGTAATTATTGATTTATTTGTTTTGTAGCGAATGGTTACAGGTAATCAGCTTTCTTCTGAATGTCTTGTTTTGTGTTTAACAAAAAGAAATTCATACAGTTTTGAGTTTTGGGACCACTTAAGGAAGAGTAAATATTGAGTACATTTTCATTTTTGGGTGAAATATCCCTTTAAGTATGACAAAACAAAACCTGATTAACTATTAAAATGTTCTTGTTAAACATTTTTCAAAATTACAGTGTATGCAAAAAATAAGCCAATAAAGTCTTTTTCAAGATTAGTACATTGGTGTCCACATTAATGCAGAAAAACAGAAGCATAAACACACAGTACTGTGTATATATAAACTTAAGGAGCTGGTAAATTTGCTCTCAGGTGACCTGAACTGTGGAAATTTAACTATATTACTTTTATAATGGCATTCATACAGGTGTACAATCATAATATACTGAGATAGTACACAGATTTTAGTCCTAATTTTTTTTTTTGGGAACATACACTAACAATATTATTCTATAAATTTAAATTACTCCTGGATTAGTTGTGTTAGAAGTGTGTTGTTGCCTGTTTAATAGATGTATTATTCTGATACATGTAATTTCTTCCTCGGATGTTTACATTATTTCACACATATAACATTATGTAAGCTCTTGTGTTTTGTCAGATACTTTTGTACTGTTGCCAAAAAAAAAACTTAATTTAGGACACTGTTTGACAGGTTTTTTTATGAACATGTTTTGTGTCTGTGTGCCTGGAAAAAAAAACATTTATCAGGAGTTAAAACTGACAAGGATTTAAAGGGATAGTTTTCCCAAAAAAAGAAATTACCTCACCCTCTACTTTTTCCAAACCTATTTGAGTTTGTTTCTTATGATAAACACAAAAAACGTTATGCTGAAAATTATTATTTTTTTTTAATGAAATGAAATGAAAACATCCATTTACATAATGGGGAAAATATGTCATACTATGGAAGTCAATAGCTGTTTTTTCTCAACCTTCCTCAGTATTTCTTCAGCAGAAGAAACAAACTCAAATAGGTTTGGAAGACGTGAATGGTGAATAAATAATGGCAGAATTTTCAGAATTATAATGGATTATCCTATGCATACAGTTGTTTTGTTTGCAACGTTGAGCAGCAACTTATTTGCATTTAAAGAGGCACACACGTAAATAGCTTGTTTTTGCTTCCACCCAAAAAAGGACCATATACATGTTAATATTTTAAACAGAAATTTAAAAATATCCCTTTAAAAATGTGTTTTAAATATATTTTTAAAAAAATTTGTGCAATACATATATATTTATCTAATGTCTCTCTCCATATTTATTGACTCATATTGCCCACTGGGTCTACATTCATCAAGAGTTTAAAGATCATGAGAGATACAATGTGCCCTTAAACAAGTGGATGCAGCTTTACAGATGCACAACATCGTTCTAGAGCACAATACATCTCCAAACTCCAAAGGTTGAATTATAAGCCTGTGCAACGCCAGCAAATGAAACAAAACCAAATTTACAAAGGAGATAAACAAAGTTACCTTTTAACAGACAGGCAGATCTTCTTGTCTCCGGGAATGTGGAAAGTATTTCTTCTTTTCTCTTGCGCATTTACTGTTGGTAGGAAATGTTGCTCTACTGTATGAAGAGAGTTACTATGGGTTGACAGACATCTTATCCGCTAAATCTTCTCTAATAGGATTACATTCACTGTGCAGTGTGGGTGAATATGCAGCCTGGTGAAGATATGCATGGCCTTTTTTTTACCTCATTGTTAACTTGACTGAATGTTACAGTTTTCTTAAATATCACATTGTGTCTATTGTTTTTTTGATTAGCATAAACTTTATGAACCATTTTTCTGTGTAGATATACCTTTCTTTTTCACCTTATTTAGTCCCAGCATGCTCTGGCTTTTGTGTTAGAGGAGTGTGCGTATAAAAAAGCAGCTATTGACATAAACATAAAAGCCAGCAAGGTCAGGGGTCCAATATAATGATGTGTCCTTAATGGACAATACACCCTCTGAATGAGTTTGCTGCAGGCGCTATCCTTATAATGCATGAAGCACTATTAAGACACGGAAGGAAAGTTAAAACACAGCCATTGACTTTTTTCCAGTATTTTATTCTGAAGATCTCAAATGGATTTTTAAAATTATTACAATTTTGTTTAATAAATGCTGATTGGGTGGAGGAATGAATGTGCACACTGCTGTTTAATGCATGTACACAAAAATATGCTGGATTGTCATAACCCAACATTGGGTCGATTATAGACAAACTCAATTCATTCATTTATTAATTTTCCTTTGGCTTAGTCTCTATTTCAGGTCACCACAGTGCAATGAACCGCCAACTTATCCAGCATATGTTTTGCGCATTTTTGCCCTTCTAGCCGCAACCCAGTACTGGGAAACCCCCATACACACTCAGTCACACATATACACTACGGCCAAGTTTTTCAATTCACATATAGCGCATGTCTTTGGACTGTGCGGAAAACTGGAGCACCTGGAGAAAACCCATGCAAACATGCAAACTCCACACAGAAATGCCGGGGCTCGAACCAGCGACCTTCCTGCTGTCAGGTGACAGTGCTAACCACTGAGCCACCGTCCCGTGACAAACCCAATTTTAGGATAAATCTAATGTTGAATAAGTTTAAACAGCACTTTTATTATCCAATGGTTGGGTTTGTCCATATCTGACCCAATGTTTAGTTATGACAACTCAGCATTTTTTATTGCGAATTTCTTGATGGCACATGCAGGATGTGATTGTCTTAGAGATGCTTTATTGGATTGAGTTCTGGTGACTGTGGAGACTATTTGAGTACATTGAACTTTTGAACAGTTTGAAATGATTTGAGCTTCGTCTGATGGTATGTCATCCCGCAGAAGCCCTCATAGCCATATACAGTTGAAGTCAGAATTATTAGCCCCCCTGAATTATTTGCCCCCCTGTTTATTTTTTCCCCAATTTCTGTTTAATGGAGAGAAGATTTTTTCAACACATTTCTAAACATAATAGTTTTAATAACTCATTTCTAATAACTGATTTATTTTATATTTGCCATGATGACAGTAAATAATATTTTACTAGATATTTTTCAAGACACTTCTATACAGCTTAAAGTGACATTTAAAGGCTTAACTGGGTTAATTAGGTTAACTAGGCAGGTTAGGGTAATTAGGCAAGTTATTGTATAATGATGGTTTATTCTGTATACTATTGAAAAACTAAATAGCTTAAAGGGGCTAATAATTTTGACCTTAAAATGGGTTTTAAAAAATTAAAAACTGCTTTTATTCTAGCCGAAATAAAACAAATAAGACTTTCTCCAGAAGAAAAAATATAATCAGACATACTGTGAAAATTTCCTTGCTCTGTTAAACATCATTTGGGAAATAATTAAATAAGAAAACAAATTCAATGGGGGGCTAATAATTCTGACTTCAACTATATATATATATATATATATATATATATATATATATATATATATATATATATATATATATATATATATATATATATATATATATATATATATATATATATATATATATATATATGAAAATTGTCATTTCAGAATTATTAGACATGTTTTTACAGCCACATTTGATCAATTTGCTGCGATTTTGCTGAACAGAAGTGTAAAAGAAAAACTTTTGATGTATTGATGTATGGAGTAAGAAGCAGCAATATAGAAAATAATAACGAAACAAATAAAATAATATCAAATAAAGAAATAAATTAAATCAAAATATTATTTTTTTAGGGTATCATGTGGCATTTGATCACATTAATTAATTACATTTTAGAGTTTATTTTAAAAGGTAGTTTTAATAATATTTCACATCGTTATTGTTTTAACTGTATTTAAATAAAATAAATACAGACTTGTTAAGTACAATAATATAAACACATAGTGTTTATTTTGTACAGTGATTTGTCTTTGTTAGACACTTTAAATGTTAAGATTATTATTTTCATTTAATATTTTGCTGTGTATTATGTTTCATTCTTCCCAAAAGAATTTGCCACTTTTTTTTTTACAACATGTAACCCTGGACCAGTCTTCCGTATATTTTTGGCAATAGCAAAATATACATTGTATGGGTCAAAATTGTTGATCTTACTCTAATGCCAAAAGTAATTAGAATAATAGATACAGATTATGTACCATCAATTATGTACATTTCTTACTGTAAATATATTAAAACTTAATGTTTGATTAGTAATTTGCATTGTTAAATCTTAAGACAACTTTAAAAGTGATTTTCTCAGATTCCAGATATTCAAATAGTTTTATCTCGACCAAATATTATCCTATCATAACAAACCATACCTCAAGTGAAAGCTTATTTATTTCACTTTGAGATCTCAATTAAATAAAAAAACTGACACTTATGACTTACGGCTTTGTGTCCCTCTGTAACATATATTTTAAAAAATTAAAGTAGATCATACCACAATTTTATATTTTCTCTTTAACCTCAGCTCCTATCAAACCATGTTAACATCATGATCTTTTGATCTGTAAACACATGCAGATGGCTACCTTCTTCAAATCCCTCACCTTCCAACCAATTTTAACACAAGCTTAGCACCCGTGTGCCCTTACACAGCACAAAACATGCCCTGTAATTGATTTGAAGTGAGTTTAAACCCTTAATCACCAAACTCCTGTAAACTGACACATCTGCCCTTAAACATAATGAGAAAAACCATCATCATTTAGTAAACCAGACTGAATGAAGATCCCGTCCTAATCCTGCACTCATTCACATCTGACTCTTCGCTGTTGACTGACAACGGCTGATTCATTACTCATTTGTGCCGTAGACGATGCCGATGGGTTTCCTACCTGCACAACCCATTAAAAGTCACAGAGTTTGGTGACCTTGAGGAACTGACGCACAGATAGCTTATAAAAGACGACTAGATGGGGGTCTCAGACATCAGAGACGAGAAAACGCACACACAACCAGACACATCCGAGACTCTCAGAGAGAACAACTTTGGTTTCTGACTTCTTTCTGTGCAAAAGGTGGGTAAAAATTAAAATATCCCACACACTCTAGAACAAAAAAAATTGGACAAACTTAACAGTTGAGTTTATTTTTAAATGGCATTTTATTTTAGCTCAATTGTTGAATTATTTGACCCATATTTGACCCAAATGTGGGGTTAAAACTTATGGGATTTGTCTTTTTTTTTTTGCATGTCTAATAATTCATTTAGCTGATGTAATTTATTACTATAAAGTATTATTTCATACTTTCCAGTTTTTCTTTTAACTGTGATGTGCAATTAAATGTTTTGAGGATCTACAGTATGAACTTAACGTGCTTAAATGTGAGTTGTGCTGTGTTCTCAGAGATGGTGAGGGGAGTGAGGATGTTGTGTCCTGCTTGGCTCTTGGCTCTGGCTGTTCTATGTGCAGGAGGATCTGAAGTCAGAGCTCAGTGTTGGGAAAATGCCCGCTGTCGAGACCTCAGCACTGAGGAGAACATCTTGGTGAGTTGCAGGATTCGTCACGGCTTATTGTAATGTCAGTTATTGCTGATCCTTTAATATTATTATTATTTTAGATGTTCTGTGCACTGTACGTTACATTGTAGGTAACTCCCATTAGAACATTTGTGTTAGTAGACGTGTACAGTAAGTGCAGAGTTATGATCAGTAAAATGTCTGTTGGGCGAATATCATTAAAATAATAATTGCTTAATATTTTGTTAAATAAATGGCTGAACAGAGACTTGTTTTGGGGCTGAACTTTGCTGGATGTTTTTTTAAATCTTATGTTTTCATATATTTTTTCACTTTGTTGATCATTTGTGACCATGGACTTAAAACCAGTCATTAAGAAAGGACAATATTTGGCTGAGAAACAACTATTTGAAAATCTGGAATATGAGGATTAAAATACAGAGAAAAATATATCAAACATTGAGTTTTGATATATTTTAAGTAGGAAATTGATAAAATATCTTAATAAAACGGGATATCTGTACTTAAAGTAAAAAAAAATCTATCATTTTGACCATAGAATTTTTTTTGCCATTGCCAAACTATACTTACATCAGATATGGTCCAGTTTTCTTTACTTCCAGATACATCATTTACTCTTCATAAGTCTTGTCATTATTAAATTGATATAATCAATATTATATCAGTATATTATATGGCCGGTATACGTTTCTGATATGATAACCTTGGATAAAAATATCACGGTATCACGGCTGGATAAAAATATACGTTTCACGGCATCACAGTATTGTTTTTACTGCTGTAAAATAATTTATTTTCAAACGTCTTTGTTAAAAATAGCAACTTTTTCCCCCATTTAACACAATATATTACATTTTAGGAAACATTTATACTATTTTGGAACACATGTCAGGCTACATAATTAAAATAAACCATTGACTTATACTATCTTCATTAGCTTCAAAAACACAGATTTCCTTACAACACACTTATAAAAATAACCTTTACATATACCTTAGAAACGCTATAACAAAACATAATACCTTGATTTTTCCAAACCACGGTAAACCTTGAAGCCGGTTATCGTCCCATGCCTACTCTACACCAGTAATGTTTCTTTATTCTGAACAATATAAAATAGACTATGACATTTTGAACAATGTTGGCAAAAAAAATGTGTTCACAAAAAACAACAAATCACATAACTTGTTTCAATTTATTTCTTAAATTTTATTTTTTGAAAGCCGCAATTGTGCAGGATTTTCTTTTCTATCATAATTATAAAACCTCACACAATACCAAAATATTAAACCACGTGTTTTTTTTAACTGTATGATTTTCTCCTCTTAAGGAATGCATACAATTATGCAGGTCTGAGCTTACAGATGAAACCCCCATCTACCCTGGAGAAAGCCATCTACAGCCTCCATCCGAGCCGGAGCAAATCGACCTCCTCGCACCCCTTTCCCCTGTCGCCCTCGCAGCCCCTGAACAGATGGAGCCGGAGTCCGGACCTCGACACGAGCACAAGCGCTCCTACTCCATGGAGCACTTCCGGTGGGGCAAACCGGTCGGCCGCAAACGCAGACCCATCAAGGTGTACACGAACGGCGTGGAAGAGGAATCCGCCGAAACGCTCCCGGCCGAGATGAGACGCGAGCTGGCAAACAACGAGGTCGACTATCCGCAAGAAGAGATGCCTTTAAACCCGCTCGGGAAGAAGGACCCCCCCTACAAAATGACCCACTTCCGCTGGAGCGTCCCGCCGGCTAGCAAGCGCTATGGAGGCTTCATGAAGTCCTGGGACGAGCGTGCTCAGAAACCCCTGCTCACACTCTTCAAAAACGTGATGCATAAAGACCAACCGAGAAAGGACGAGTGAGTGGCTTTAAGGGGGAGAGGTTGTTATAGGGGGTTGTTTTGAATATACTTTCTTCCCAGCAAACTTCTGGATTAGAGGTTCTTATCATGCATAGAAACGAAGGTGGGCAATGTTAACAATAGCACTTAAATCTTGATGAGTTTATTCACACTGTATTCAACAATAAATTCTGAATTCTGTATATAGAAATGCTGTGGTGATTAAATACCGGCTTAAACAGCATTTTTAGAATATTTATTGAACATGTATTATACTGTACATTTTGAAAATGTGACATAAAATGATGTTTCAAGCAGAAGAGAACAAAATGGTTCATTTCTGAAAACTAACAGCTCAAGATCACTTAGAGGTTGCCAATAAAGCTTTAAACACAGGCCAGACTTTAGTTTGAATTCATAAAATTAGTCTTTAATTGATATTCACATCACATATGTACATCACTTTATGATTTTTATGTAGGCAAACATTCACAGAACACAGTTCTGAAGTCATATTGGTTTGCGGTGTCCATATCTAAACACACAATAGACTATTTACGATCCACAGTGTTGTAATGATCTCACTTATTAAAAATAAATAAATAAATAAGTTTTAAAAATGGTAAAAGCACAGACAAAACACTCAGTGCATGCAGCGACTGACCAGGAAAGACTAAACTTTGATATTTGATTTCATACATGCAAAAATCACCTCACATGTAAGCAGCCTAAAATATTCCATCTGTTGAACATCGTAGCCATATCTGACAGAAGATAAAACCCACTTGTTGATTTTTATGCTTGTAAATAACATAAAAGGCATCACCAAAAATAAAAAAAATATCACAACATGAGGGAAAAAATACCCAAAAAGACTTTGAAACCAGAACAGTATGACATGACAAACACTTTCAAATCTTAGACAAGAACAAGTCAAGATGAATCGCACAACATTAAGAATATTCATACAACACATTGACACAGTGAGCTTTAAAGTGCTGTGATTAACTCTGGGAGAACTAAAATCTGGACATAAAGCTAAAAGTATTTACATTTTTTATTTTTTTTTTGTAAAAAGTAAGAATAAAGAAAGAAAACTTTACAAGGAATGAATGAAACGCGTATATCATGGCAAAATAAAGGTTGATTCCTTTAGACTCCAAAAATAGGAGTCTGTAAATGTGCAGTCATATTTAGAACTACCTTTTTACTGCAAAATGTGAATTGAGTCATCTAACTCTGTGGTTCAAGAAAGAAAATGTGAGGTTTGCTTGCACAAATCTTACTAGCTGGCCCCTTTTACACCTAAACTTCACTGTCATCCATGTCACGGCAGCCTTGAAACCCCCCGTTCCTACTCATCCCTCACAATGTGGGATCCGAAACATTCTGCATGAGAGGCACATTAAAAAAAGGATCCTAAAGCCTACAGAGTCTAGTTTGAAAATAAAACCCCTTAAGAGAAAAGTATACTTTGGACAACCTGTTTCACAATGTCTGCATAACCTAATTTAGTGTCCATCAGTGTGCACACTGATTTTTGCATCCATGGTCAATGTGGAGTCCACTAGGTAGTACTGTGCATGTGTCCATCTGTGCTCTTTCACATTGAGTACTTGAAAGCTGTGCAGACACGACATTCACTTAATTGTACTTCCTTTGTTTGCGAATGACATTATATGCAAGTGTTAATACAGCGATTACAACAGGGGTGTCCAAACTTGTTCCTAGACCACTGTCCCTCACAATTTTTAAAGTTCCAAAGTCAGAGTTGGGAATTTCAGAAGTACAATCACTCTTTTATGACATCTATGCATTCTGGTCAATTGCACTTTCACCATGCAAGATGTGAATATTTCATAACATGTACCCAAAAAACTAAGAGAATAGAAAATGCTAGCTGTACTTTTTAATACACCTGACGAAAAACAAAAATAACTTTATTTATTCCATGGTCTGTTGAAATTCCTGATTCTGATTGGCTGGAGGCTGTGCATTATTTTCGTTGAAACGCATTGGTAGTTCCAGTCAGTTTTGATCATGTGCTGCACAGGAAACTAATAAGGACTGTTAATGGCGGACGGGAAATCCACAAAATTAGAAAATTACTCATCAATTATGCCACAAAATCAAGTTTTAAGAGTTTTTCAAGCGAGAATATAGTTATTTTAAAGTCAAATTGGCAGTTTTTGTATAAGGATAGTGCATCTTTAAAAATGTTGGAAGCTTCAGGTGGTCAGTGGCAGCTCTGCGAACGGCTCCCCCCCGAGCGAAGCTTTATATCGGCCAGACCAGCCTGATCTCACGAGAGAACGTAAGTGTTTTACATTTTGTCAGTTTAGTGGCTAATTCGTACGAATTCGTATGAGTTGAGTCATACGAAACTGTACGATTTTAAAAAGGAGGCGTGGCACCTAAACTCAACCCTCATTGGGGGATGAGCAAATCGCACTAAATTGTATGAACTAGATCATACGAATTCATATGAATTAGCCAGTAAATCAAAAAGTTACGAATTGCCGTGAGATTGTGTTGGCCAGACCATCTCAGGACCTGCCGCTGGATCTAATCTTTTTCATCTCTGTTGTTAAAATGTGATACATAATTAATCTTTTGTGTATCTAACGGTCAGTCTTTGGACTTTTGAACCTATTATTTGTTCTCAGGTGTATTTTTTTTGGCAGAGATAAGTTTCATAACTAATTTATGACCGTAAATAATGTAATATTACACTGATCCTGCGTGTTTGGCCAATTGCTTTTGTTTTAAAGACGATAAATAAAGCAGAATGTTCTCTTATCTGTCCCAGATTGATCGGATTGATGAAATCGCATCTTAATATTAGCAGGTATAAACAGCAGGCACATGCTCTCGCTCTCTCTCTCCGTCTGCCAGCCTGTCACAGCTGATACAGTGGAGGCACTAGAAAATCTGACATGTAAAAACTGACAAAAATTCGGAGAAATATTGCACTGCAAAGAGCAAAACTATTTTAAACTTAGGCCTACCTTGGCAAATGACCATGGAATAAGCGGGATAATCAACAGCTTGCCATGTGTTAAAAAAAGATTTTAATGCACTTCACGGAGGCGACCACACTGCGCACAGCCTCCACGTCGTGCATTAAAATCCTTTAACGCACGGCAAGTCGTTGATTACTCCTTACATAAGGGACTAGAAAGCTAATATCATCTCAGAAATAGCCTTTATTTGTAATAAACTCATTTTGTGCTGCAAACATACTTGAAAGTGTATGTATGTCTCACACTTCGGTAGCTCCGAAATCTTGCTGAAGCAGAAATAGCCAACATCTGTGATGTCAAATGACGTTTCACTGAAGTCAGGGTTTGCCTTCTAGCTGCATTCTAGATGTTATCTCCAAGTGGGATGTGGGAAAATTCTTAATTTTGAGTTGTCTGGAACACAACATTAGCTTAAATCCCAATGAACTCTTTTCCGATTGATGAAATATCTCATCAATCAGGACACTGAGCACTAAGTATTAAGACACTTGATAAGTTTTTACAGCAATCTGTCCCTGCAGGCACAGGATGTCAACATAACGTCATATTGACGTTGTACCCAACGTACCCCAACATCGTGGGGATGTTGGATTTTGTTTGGAAATGAAAATTGGGTTGACGTCAGAACGCAACGTCAGGCCAACGTCAATGTCCAACATAAAATCAACCCAGAATCAACCAAATATCAACGCCTAATCCTGTTACACCTTGACGTTGTGTGAACGTTACCACTATGACATCTATCAGACGTTGGATTTTGGTCCAACACAACCTAAAATCAACCAAATATCAACGTAATTTGACGTCGTTATTGGACATCAAAATAACGCTGTCCTTAGATGCTGGCTAGACATAGAATTTTGACCTGACGTCATGACCTAAATCTAACCTAATGTTATGATGTTGTGTGCCTGCTGGGGTGTTTTAGGTATAATATGGTAAGGGAAGCCCTAACACATCTCCTGATTGAGTTACGGGACTTCTGGGTCTCCTTGGTGCAAAAAAGGTGAAAAGTGAAGATCAGATTACATGTAAAAATACACAACTTTCCTTTGACTAACTCCATTCTTTATCAGGGCTCACCACAGCGAAAGGATCTGCATCGATACACACACACAGACATATACAGTCAAGCCTGAAACTTTGGGCTTGACTGTATATATGTGTGTTATATTATAGAATCTGTAGGACTGTGACTTTGCATGAGCAGGATTGGACACCACTGAATTACAGTGTAGGAATGATGATACATGGCATGATGTCATTTGGCCATTACTTCTGATTGGAACACACATTCATTCATTTGAACGGGAAACTATTTTCTATGTTTTAAGTTATACTTCTACTCACAAGTTTTTCAATGCATTAATTATTGCTTTAAATACAACTGTTATTGCAGCATGTAGAGACGGTTTTAACATGCAAACAAAGCTTGTATTTAGCTAAACTCCGTACACAGTTTTTTGGAAACGTATCTAGGACATTCGTCAATGTTCTCAACTTAATATACAAAATTTAAGGCAGCTTTACTTGTACAAGAAAACCAACCACTTGCTCTGGACAGCAGACTATATACACTTACACAGTGAAAACATCAAAACCTCATTCTGCTCTCTACGCTATCAGACGAGATACGATCATTTGAGTCCATAAATTGAGTCCTAGACTAAGTGTATAAGTGCATATTTAACCAAACATATGGTATTTTCTCTTGGTTGGTTTGTCCTTGTTGCTGTAAATAGACCTCAGGATAAAGTACAGCCATAATCCCTATCTAAAGTCTGATATTACACAGTTTAGAAGACAGAGTTACACCTGGACACTGAGAAGGAGGGATAATGGTGGGATGAAAACAGCTGTGTGTGGTGACTGGGGCTCTATGTGTTTCAGTATACACAGAGGTCTGGAAACT
This sequence comes from Danio kyathit, assembly GCA_903798195.1. Lineage (NCBI taxonomy): Eukaryota > Metazoa > Chordata > Actinopteri > Cypriniformes > Danionidae > Danio > Danio kyathit. The sequence goes on from LR812535.1 coordinate 39,596,914, forward strand.
TCATTTCGTAGACTGGTACAGAGCGACTCCGGCCGTGACCATTACCGACAGAGCCAGACGGGCTCGGTGGAGGCCTATTCAACACACACAAACAGAGAGAAGGAGAAATAGAACAAGTGTTTATCGTCAGGCACATAATTGTAGCTAGACAAAATTATGGCTAATAAACCCACTAGAGTTGCTGAAATGTGGAAGAGAACTGCCTTTTTGGCAGTATTTTATTTAAATCATGTAATCAATATAAAAAGTAGCAAATGTATTAGGTATAATCTAAATACAATTTGGTAAATACTTTGTAAGATACCCAGTTTCTTTGTTCTGTTTCTGGCCACTATTAATTTACCACAACATTGCAATCATTCCTTAATTAACCCTATTGTTGTTTGCATTTATTTTACCAGGAAAACCTCTTGACATTTGTAATCTCTCCTTCAAGAGTGTCCTGGATATATGTTAATTATCCTTGTATCTTTATGTTCTTCGGTTTGTTCTGTTCTTGGTTGGTAATTGCTTTTACCATATGTGTTGTACTGTGTTCTGCTCCTAAGTATTTACCATCAAAGAACTCTTTTGATAAAGCTCTGGAGCACAGTGATTCACAGAACAACCGGCCCTCAAAGTGAGTATAGATTATTACTTTGGGACATTCCCTTTCCTTTCTTTTATTTTGTCTTTAATCCTCTCTTTTGGATGGATCTGCCACCCATATACTCTTATTCTGCTGAATGGCTGTTAAGCTTCGAATCAGAGAGTGAGAACATAAACTGATCTGACGAGACTAATCAAGTCAACCAAACAACTAGGGGTGTCAAAATTAATCGTTTCTTCGGTGCACCGCGATGCAAACGCGAACAATTCGGTATCGGTTCAGTAATAATCATAACCGGTTATTATGTACTGACGTCATTTATCTCACATGCGCTATGTCGCCGTAGCTTACTATGGCGAGGGAGGCGAACCGTGAGCGCGAGTATTTACAACGCTCTAACTACGTAAAAACTCAGAAACTGTGCACAATTTCACTGCGTGTGTGTTTGCTGAACACTGACACTTACAGCAAAAGCCCCTGTTTCACGGCGATTAAGAGAATGAAAGTAATCTCCATTTCTCTCACTGTGGCCCATGAGTGCATCTGTGAAGTGCGCCAGCGTGTAAGAGCCAATCGCAGCCCTTTCTGTTGAGCGCGTGACAAAGGGGTCAAATCAATCAAAGGGGTGTAAGAAAGAACTTGGTAGACAAGGCTCAGAAAGCGAGCGGGATATTTATATTTGTTTATTTGCTATAAATGCTCATGTTGTTTAAAGGTACAGTTTATATATCCGACTGTTTGTATTAAAGGACAAAATTGTTTTACAAATAGTATATAAATATGTTTATACATTTTAATACAAGAATTGCTGTGCTGTGAAGAAAATATAAAACTGTGTATGGAAAGAATCGTCAATGCACCGTGATGCACCGAGATATCGAATTAAACCGAAACGATGGCATGATAATCGTAACCGAACCGAACCGTGAGACCAGTGTAGGTTCACACCTCTACAAACAACGCAAGTCAGGAGAAACATGCAGACTTGTTTCATTGCTTTTCTTAATTCTTTACAAATGTTATGGATTCACAGACATTAAATCAGTCTTTGGTAAGTAAAAAGTAATGTGAAAACGGTAATGTAATGTGTGTATTTATATAGCGCATTTATCATGTATCAGATCATATTACAATCATGTAATGCAGGGGTGTCCAAACTCAGTCCTGGAGGGCCGGTGTCCTGAATCTTCAACTTGCTTCAACACACCTGCCAGGAAGTTCCTAGTATATCTACTAAGAGCTTGATTAGCTTGTTCAGGTGTGTTTGATAAGGGTTGGAGCTAAACTCTCTAGGACACCGGCCCTTCAGGATCGAGTTTGGACGCCCCTGATGTAATGCGACTATTGACGCATGGGTATTCGATCAAATAAAGTGTATTAGATTCATTCATGCTTTTAAAAGTGTGAAAGAAAACTTGTGCTGCTCTGTGCATGCGGTCAACCTCTGAGACGAAGCAGAACGCGGACATGCAAAGTCATCTTTTAGTTCAAGCACCTTGATGGTCAAATACATGATGTGTCAAACTTTGTGATTAATCACATAAATAAACCCTGGTTTATTAAAAATTAAAAGGCATGTGTAAGTATAAATCAGAACCATACATACAGTGCACTATATTCTTGTTGCCCACTATGCTTTTAATTATTAAATTAAAGAAAAGTACAAAATCACTCACTCCTCTAAACTGAATTGATTTTTGTCACTAATAAGAAACAAATCATGTTTAGTTATTGAATATTGTAGGTTGTGCGTACTTTCACATTTTTCACCACTATTTATTAACCATGACAATGTGTTAACAAATTAAACCTAATCTGATTGCATTTTAGTAAACCATCTGCATATGTAAATCCCCCAGTTTCTGTTCTTGGTCATTTTTTTGGGATTTATCATTAAGGAACTCTTTTGTTTTCTACTTCACATGAACATTACAGAAAAAAGTTTTACGTACCTGATTGTGATTTCGAAGATTTGGTTTAGTTTACTCTGCAACAGGGATGACTAGAAAGAAAAGCAACAGTCAAAGAGTTAATCCACAGCATAAAAGGAAATGAACAGAACAGAACAGAAGATACAATTAGAGACAGAGTATGTGTGTGTGCAGCTTGCTAGGCATGGACTCACCCTGGCCCCACAGTGGGCTGCTATCTCCTCAAATGGAGCAGTCTGAAACCTCTCTACCACTTGCCTTCTGCGCTCTCTCTCCAGCTCCTCCACATTCACGCTGTCTACTGAACACACACACACACACACACACACACACGGAAGGCTCTTAGCTGACTGACATAGACCAGAAAACCCAAAAAACTCTTAAGTAAAATGTAATGATTCTATTACAAACAAAATATGTTAGTACCGTATCTTCTCCAATTATTTGTACTTACTGAATAATTTATTTTTAAAAATGATCATAAATTAGAGTAATAGCATTATAACACTAAACATGTATTTACAGGCTTATAAAGGCCATATTTATTTGATTAGAAATACTATAATTACTGTATTATTGTGAAATATGATCCAATTTAAATTGCAATTCCTCTGTTGCTTAAGCTGAATATTCAGCTCAATTGCAGAGCCTTAACTATGGAATTGTATAGCATATAAACAATGCTAATTCATGTAATCTCAAATCCTGCAAGACTTACCAATGGCTTGTTTAAGAGTTTCAAATGTTATCTGCTCTGCTGTGGACCTCTGTAAAGATAGTAAGCATACATTAGAAAAATACAGCTGATAGCCAATACAATAGATGAAGTTCCTAACTTAAGTTCAGGAGGAGCCTGATCAGTCAGGTGGGTCAGTCAATCATCACGTGTGTATATACAGTACAGTGGATTAAAAAAAGTCTACACACCCCTGTTAAAATGCAAGGTTTCTGTGTTGTAAAAAAATTAAACTACAGTAAATCATTTTAGAACTTTTTTCACCTTTAATGTAAACTATAACCCAGGGGTGCTCAACCCTATTCCTGGCGATCGACCGTCCTGCAGTTTTCAGTTGCAGCCCTTATCAAACACACCTGCCTGTAATTATCAAGTGCTCCTCACATTCTAAATAATTGGTTCAGGTGTGTTTGATCAGGGTTGGAGCTGAAATCAGCTGGAAGGTCGATCGCCAGGAACAGGGTTGAGCACCCCTGCTATAACCTGTACAACTGCATCAAAAACAAACTCAAAAACTAGGGATATGGCTGTGTTCAAAATTAAACACATTCAAACTCATTTTAAATAGGAGTAAGTACACACCTGTCATCATTTAAAGAGACTTTAATTAACCCAGAATAAAGCTAAGCTGTTCTAGTAGTTATTTCCTGACATTTTCCTACAGTAGTTGCATCTGCAGCAAAGGTCATGGTCCGCAGAGAGTTTCCAAAGCATCAAAGGGATCTCATTGTTAGAAGGTATCAGTCAGGGGAAAGGTACAAAAAACATTTCCAAGGCATTAGATATGTTATGGAACACAGTGAAGACCAACATCATCAAGTGGAGAAAACATGATGCAACAGTGTCATTACTAAGAACTGGACATGCCTCCAATATTAATGAAAAGAGAAAAAGAAAACGGATCAGGGAGGCTTCCAAGAAGCCTACAGTAACATTAAAAGACTTGCAGGAATTTCTGGCAAGTATTAGCTGTGTAATACATGTGAAAACAATCTCCTGTATTCTTCATATGTCTGGGCTATGGGGTAGGGTGGCAAGATGGCAGCCTTTTCTTACAAAGAATATCCAGGCCCTGTTAAATTCTCCCTAGAGCATGTGAGAAAAGGTGTTATAGTCTGATGAACTATGGACTTTTTGGTAATAGTTTCAAAAGGTACATTTGGCGCAAAAACAACACTGCGCATGACCAAAGAAACACCATACTCACGGCAGCATCATGCTTTGGGGTTGCTTTTCTTCAGTTGGAGCTGGGGTCTTAGTAAAGGTGGAAGGAAATATGAACAATGCTAAATACCAGGCAATATTACAAGAAAACCTTCATCTTTCAGCATGATAACGATCCAAAGTACACATCCAAATCAACAAAGGAATGGCTTTACTAGAAAAAAAATTCAGGTTTTGGAATGGCCCAGCCAGAGCCCAGATCTAAATCCTATTGAAAATCTGTGGGGTGATCTGAAGAGGGCTTTCCACAGGAGATGTCCACGCAATCCGGCAAATTTAAAGCATTTTGAAAGGAAGAGTGGGCAAATATTGGCAAGTCAAGATGTGCCATGCTGATAGACTCGTGCCCTAAAAGGCAGAGTGCTGTATTAAAATTAAATGGTGCTTCAACAAAGTATTACTTTAAATGTGTGCACACTTATGCAACCACATTGTTTTAGTTTTTTTTAGTTCCCCGCACCTAAAAGATTTGAATTTGTTTTTTATGCAATTGCACAAGTTATAGTTTACATTAAAGGTGGATAAAGTTCTAAAATGATTTATTGTGGTTTCTTTTTTTTTACAACACAGAAACCTTATAAATTTTAACAGGGGTGTGTAGACTTTTTACTTCCACTGTAAGTAGCGGTCGTTGCACTGTTTCAGTTGACTTTTGTTCTGCCATCCCTCGACCTCCTTGTCTCTGTTTTTGTCAAAATGTTACAAAAAAAAAAGGGGTGGAGGGGGAAAGTTTGGGGGGACTCATACTTAGAGCTTGAATCAAGCCTTGAGCCTCCTAATAAACCACCTCAACATTGTAATACCCTGGTCATACCCATGTCATTATACAAATTGGTCCTCATAAATACCAAAACCAGTAGACACACTAACACACTTATTTGTGTCATAAAGGTAAGCATATTACCTGCTCTTTCTCTGGACTGTTTCTAGACTCCATCTCTAACTGGAGAGAGACGGTGTCTCCAATACTCTTCCTCTTAGACAGTCTGTCTTCATCTGAATAATAAAAAAAATAATAATACAAATTTGAATGCATGCCCAAGACAAAAATGTCCATTCTTGCATGGACACATACTAAATTAAGAAATACAAAAATACAACAGGCATCTAGTTTCAGTGTATGTAAAGCTCATGCTGAGATTCAGACCTGTAATCTGTGGGATGTATGCAGTGGCCAGTCTCTCTGTGTTATATCCGCTGCCGCCCAGCATCTCTGCTATCTTAGCCTGCGCAAACAGCATCTCTCCCTCCACCTTCTCCAGCTTCTCCGGGATCCTGAAAGAGAAGGAGGCTGTAAATGCTGTCCCTCAGCTTTATATTCACTCTTCCAAGGCAGTAAAACCCAACAGATGAGAGCTGTCTGGATGTTTTCTGGGTTTAGTGCCTTTCATAACCATTTGCGCAGCACATCACAGCTGCAAATGTCCCCCAGTATGATCATATAATGAAAAAGCACTAGGATTATTGAACTATTACTGAAAGACATTGAGGAAAAAATGTACTGTATGTTCCCTAACTAGAAGACACGGTTATGAGAACTGAGACAGAACTGCATGTTTGTCTCTTAGTGTGAACGATGTTTCTGATAATGTGAGAAGAGCACTGTGGTAGTCTGAATGTATGAAATAATTTGAAAATGACAAGCATTGCTTACTTTGGACTCTCGACAAGAACATCCTCTGGCAGCAGGAACGGAACAAGTTTCTTTCTTGATTCGATCACCTTTAGAGAAATAAAACTTCACTCCATTACTGTGTCTAGAGGCAGACTATTCAGTTATCTAAAGTTGGAGCCTTGAACAGTTAGATACACATCTAGATTTATTTCATAATATCTGTATTCTTAAAACATAGACAGTCATGTCTCAAGTGCACATAAGCATTTGGGTAAATTCAAATGGTAACATCATATTGGATTATTAAAGTTAAAGGAATGGTCCAGAGTGTAATATTAAGGCTTGGTTGTGTTTATAAGATGGAAAGCAATGCGTGCTCATGCTTCATTTGTAAAAACAAATCACGTTATTTGTTCATATATCTTGCTTTGATTATATACTGCTCCTCAGCTAACATGAAAACGACATATTTCCTAGTTCCTCTGAAAGGCCCGCCCTCATAAGGATCTGATTGGTCAGCTAACATAATGTGCTGTGTTTCGCGGATCAGCTCCACGTCACCAGAAAAAGCGTTTGCTGTGGCAAACAACATTTTCCATTGTTCTCCCATCCCTCTCCCAGATCCCATTGTACGTCCTCGCAACAACATACCGTTAACGCTAGACACTATGCATGTAATAGATCAATTTTAACAAATAAAAATACTTAGCCTTCAGGTTGTGGCTCACAATCTACAGCTTCGTCTATTATGGTTGGAGCTGCTCCTTCTTTGAGGAGTTTTTAGCCGAATCCAGCACTGAACTCGAGAGAAATTCTGAAAGCTGCCCTTTGTCAAATGCTAGCTATATATTTTTTTATAATTCTCTGGAACATAATTAAAATTAAACTGTAAGCACTTCTCTCTTTGTGTCGTGTCCGTTGAAAGCCCAAATACAGAAACAGAACAAGCTCTGTGGAAATAGCAGCGTTTGGACGGCATTTTAGCTTTCTCTGCTATAATATTACAGCGCCTCTGGCCACGCCCCATCTGAAGTGTTTGTGATGTCACTAACCTAGATATATTTTTGTAGTCCCCAAACTTCGTTCGCTGTAGGCTTTGCTAAGTTAACTCTGTAAAAGCCAATGTCTCCCTTTGCATTGAACTTTGAGCGTATTACATTCATAGATGATGTTTATGTTCACACAGCTACATTACACATCAACTAAAGTTTAAAATATGATATCGTACAGGACCACCCCTTTAATCAAAATAAAGAAAAGAAGGAATCACTCACTAATTACATTTTTTATTTCTTTATTATTTTTACTTGAATGCTAAATATGATAGACTTAAAATGTTAAATATAAGTTTACTGCTTTTAATAAAAATTAAGAATAGAAATAACTATTTTGGTTAATAATATATAATAATAATGTAATACTTTTGTCATTATTAATAATAACATAATATGTTATTAAAAAAAAAATCTTTATTTATTTATTAATTATTGTATTTATTTATTTATTTATTCATTTATGTTTGTTAAAACTACAGGTTACATTTATTTTAGCTTTATTCCCCATTTTCACAGGTAACTGTGGCTCAAAAACTGTAATGTGAACCATGATTTCGTGATTTATTTAAGCATATACAATAAAAACTTAAGACACTAACAGGTCAAGTAAAATGTAATGAATATAGGCTAGCATGGTGCAAATATTTAGAATCTCACAACACATCAAGAGTGTCACAGCAAAGTTAGTAATTGTAGAACTTACGGACGGACAGACAGACAGACAGACAGACAGACAGACAGACAGACAGACAGACAGACAGACAGACAGACAGACAGACAGACAGACAGACAGACAGACAGACAGACAGACAGACAGACAGACAGACAGACAGACAGACAGATAGATAGATAGATAGATAGATAGATAGATAGATAGATAGATAGATAGATAGATAGATAGATAGATAGATAGATAGATAGATAGATAGATAGATAGATAGATCGATCCTTACCTCATGGACGTGTTGGCAGAATGTGGGCACAGTGGTCAGTTGGCTGATGAGGTTGAGATATGCAGCAGACAGAGCATGGATGGCACAGCGAGTGTAAACAGGAAGAGTCTCATCAGTCAAGGCCAGGTCCTGAGGAAGAGGAAGCATTAGTGCAAATGAAGGGGAAAAATGCTTAGAAGATTATTTCTATAATACAAGTTGATAGACACTTTTATGACCTGCCAACAATCAGAAAGAGCTTTATGGCCAGGCATGTTCACACATACGAGGAATTTGTTTTCGTGACAGAGCTTCTACAGTGCAACATAATTACAGAGACAGGACAAAAAACATATAATAAATATATTTAAAAAATAGGCAGAGGCAGATTGTTGTATACAGGGAGTACTTGAGCATAATGTATGTTAGCTTTTAACATCTATATTTAATAACACCTGTGATGGGAATAAAGGCATAATAATTAAACACAGTTACAAACAGAGTTACTTTTGTCAATTTTTTTAGACTTAATTATTGGCCAGTTGTGGTCTGTGCAATAAATACAAACATTTCCAAACCATTAATAAAGTTTTATTGTTCCATTATAGAAATGATAATATTTACAATAAAAACACTGAATAAAACTAGCACAAGGTTAAGAGACAAACCTGTAAGGCCAAAGCCAGTCGGATGAGGTCCACCACCACCTCCTCATTGGCGAGCTCCACACAGATCAACCCCAGCAGCATATGAAGAGACTCGAAGTGCCGCTGGACGCTGCTGTCCTCTTTACAGGCCAAGTAAATGTGACGGTACAATCTGTGGCTGTGTTTCTTCATGAACAAGTTATCCTGTCTGGAGCACTTGTCTACTTTCAGCTTCAGTACTGAGATGTCTGATATAATTCTGTATGGGGAAAGTAAAAAAGTTTTGTAAAATGTTTTGTCAGTTAACGTAAATCCTCAGTGACCTAATGAGGGAAAACTGCAATACTTTGAGCAGGTAAAAAAAATAGTTCAGCCTTTTTTTCTGTTGAATACAAAAGAAGATATTTTAAATAATGTTGAAAATGAGCAGCCATTGGCTTCCATAGTAGGAAAATTCAACATTACTAAAACATAGAAGTCAACATTACTTCAAAATATCTTCTTTTGTGTTGAAAGAGAAAAAAGAAAATGGAAACAGTTTTGCAACAAGTGGGGGGTGAGTAAATGATGACAGAATTTGAATTTTTGGGTAAACTCATTCATTCATTCATTTTCTTTTCGGCTTAGTCACTTTATTAATCAGGGGTAGCCACAGCGGAATGAACCTCCAACTTATCCAGCATATGTTTTATGCAGCGGATGCCCTTCCGGCCGCAACCCATCACTGGGAAACACCCATACACTCTTGCATTCACACACATACACTACGGCCATTTTAGCTTACCCAATTCACCTATAGTGCATGTCTTTGGACTGTGGGGGAAACCGGAGCACCTGGAGGAAACCCACACGAACATAAGGAGAACATGCAAACTCCACAAAGAAATGCCAACTGACCCAGCCTGGGCTTGAACCAGCGACCTTCTTGCTGTGAGGCGATCGTGCTACCCACTGCGCCACCGTAACGCCCCCTTTTGAGTGAACTATCTCTTTAAATTGTATTCATTTGTCACTGAATATGGATTTTCCATACTCTTAAATGTGCGACAAAATTTAAATACATTTTTAACACTAAATTTTTTTTGACAGTTTTGCAAAAGCCATTTGGATAAATTTGACATTTATCACATTTACCACAATAGAGAGTAAAATGTATTTTTATTCCAACTAAATTAATGTTATATGACTAAAATAAACCTGACTTGTTGGCTTCTCCAATGAACAAAATTCTTAAAGATCAAATGACATTTTAATAATTTATTTAAGTAATATTAATTAATGGGCAACGCAGTGGCGCAGTAGGTAGTGCTGTTGCCTCACAGCAAGAACGTCGCTGGGTCGCAGGTTCGAACCTCGGCTAGGCTGGGTCAGTTGGCGTTTCTGTGTGGAGTTTGCATGTTCTCCCTGCGTTCGCGTGGGTTTCCTCCGGGTGCTCCGGTTTCCCCCACAGTCCAAAGACATGCGGTACAGGTGAATTGGGTAAGCTAAATTGTCCGTAGTGTATGAGTGTGAATGAGTGTGTGGATGTTCCCAGAGATGGGTTGCGGCTGGAAGGGCATCCGCTGCGTAAAATCGTGCTGGATAAGTTGGCGGTTCATTCCGCTGTGGCGACCCCGCAAGGGACAAAGCCGACAAGAAAATGAATGAATGAATGAATATTAATTAATAATTATTCATTTAAAGGTGGCGACGCAGTGGCGCAGTAGGTAGTGCTGTCGCCTCACAGCAAGAAGTTCGCTGGTTCGCGCCTCGGCTGGGTCAGTTGGCGTTTCTGTGTAGAGTTTGCGTGTTCTCCCTGCATTCACGTTGGTTTCCTCTGGGTGCTCCGGTTTCCCCCACAGTCCAAAGACATGAGGTACAGGTGAATTGGGTAGGTTAAATTGTCAGTAGTGTATGAGTGTGTGTGTGGATATTTCCCAGAGATGGGTTGCGGCTGGAAGAGCATTCGCTGCGTAAAAAAAAATGTGCTGGATAAGTTGACGGTTCATTCCACTGTGGTGACCCCGGATTAATAAAGGGACTAAGCCGAAAAGAAAAAGAATTCATTTAAAGGTGCTGTATGTACGTTTTTGACTTTTCTAAAGCATAAAAATACCACAATATGTTTGCAGAAATGTAAGGAACATGCCAAGTGAACATTCTTGTTTATCTGAAAAACAATGCTGAAGTCAGATATTCTGCTTTGAAAATGTGCATTACGTGCCAGAACGCTGTCTTTGTTTTGGTTCTTTTAAGCCACCCGATCAGTGGCGGTTATAGCTTAAATGGCACCCTGGGTGAATCACCCTATACCCCCCCACCCCCCACCCCCTCTCCCAAAACCATCTAGTTATAGAAAAAGGACAATTAAACTTGAACATTCTAAAACAAATCGTTGTTTTAAAATATGGAAAAAAAACTGAATTGGGATTATTAAAAATATTTATATTTATTATAAATAAAATTATTATTAATATTATTGTTATACAATTATTCTAAATAAATAAAAGAAGTCAATCCTAAATGTAACTGGAAAACAACGTAAAGACAAAACTGGAGTGATATGCTAAGATCACAAGAAATATTTTGCATTAACATTAATTATGACAATTCTTTAGAATACAAAAAATATCTACGTTTTATAGAACTATCTGTTCATTTTAGAGCCGACTCAAGGCCAAGAATTAATGTTATTAAGTCTTACCTCCCTGACTCGATCCCTCCTTTCTGCTTCATAGCCATGCTTAGTCAAAATAAGATCATCATATTATAAGCTTTAATTTTGTCAACTTGCTGCGTGTCGACGCCTCGTTACAGAAAAGTAACAGAAAAGGCTTTTACCTCGGTTTCACAGAGCATGAGCGCCTTATATTTTATGCATGTAAACAAGAGTAGGAACAACATGTGAGGCGCACGGGAATGATTTTCTGTGCGCATGTGTCGGTTTGCCTTCACCAGGGTTGTTTCAGTTGCACATCGAGAATAACAAAGTTGACGCGTTGCACAGATGATTTTTACTGGGGCACTTTTTTTTTGCCTGCCCCTTGCCGCCCCCAGCAAGATCCCACCCTGGGCGATCGAACATATTGCTCATGCCTAAATCCGCCACTGCACCCGATGCCAGTTTAGCCAATTATATTTCAGCAGCTCGAGTCTCCTTGGTAGAAAACAGCGTATTTAATTCATTCATTTAGAAAGGCTCTCAAAGCATGCCGAAATGCGACCTTCGGTGGACAGTAGCAGACTCCGATATGCGACGCAGATTCAGAGTTCCACATGAGGTTATTAATTAGCAAATCATATAAATATCATGACCGTAAACATTAGGTGAGCAAGTTACATTGTCACCCCGTGTCCTAACAACACGCTACGTGATGAAATTTGCAGTGATAAGCAATTGGGCTGTTTTCACCAGACGCAGCACGACAGAAATTTAAATAGAGCCATTCAGAAGCAGAGAATATGCACTCAGTCACAAAATGGTAACGTTTATAATCAAATTAATGCATATTAATCCTCTTTAACATTATTAAACGTAGATGCTGAATCACTGATATGTGTTGGTTTGCACTATTTCACAGTTCTAAAGTTCAATTTCAAACGGTTTATTTTATTTTTAACATCTGCTGCTGCTTTCAGTAGTATGGCAATAAATGTCATCTAAAATGGCACTCAAACTCACACTGTTAGCATTTAACACTGAATAACGCACATGTGGTGTACCTGAGGTGATCATTGTCATTTATCCAGCTGTGAGAAATAGAAGCCGTTTCTATATATCAATTCGAGGTGTTGGTCCTTTTAATATGGAAAATATTCCTTCTATCGCGTGCCATTGCTTTTATTTAGAACACGGTTTAAATCAGCCTTTAGGCTCGAGACTCACTCATGTTGGTCGTCAATCTGGTAACCTGCACTTGCGTTTGTTTTGATCCAGGAATGCAACACCTAGTTCAACCACTGGGTTTCAAACGTACATACTGCACCTTTAAACTTGCATGGCCACATACAGTATCATACTCTTATATAAATGTTAAATATAACTTAATATATATTATATATATATATATATACTATATATATATATATATATATATATATATATATATATATATATATATATATATATATATATATATATATATATATATATATATATATATATATATATAATATATATAATACTCAATTATATATTATGCTAGGATATTTTGTGTGCCCCAACCTGACAGGGGAGAACTTGTGCCGGTTGTCATGGCGATCGATGATGCTGATGAGGATGTCGAGCACAAGCAGACGGATCTCAGCGTCCTCCATCAGAGTGAAGGACAGAAGAGGGTCCAGGAATGATGTGGGAAGTGCTGTCAAAATGTTGTTAGACTGGAATCCTGCTGTTACCTGAAGGAGAACGAAAGAGAATGAGGTTTAAAAGACATCCAGATGGTTTAGACTGCATCAGCAACTGCGGATATGATGAAGCAGCAGGGGAAGGAAATGATAAGGTATAACGTGTGATTAGGATTGACACAAACCAGCTCACCTGCAGCAGAGACTTCAGCAGCATAATCTGGATCATCCTACTGCCCTCAACCCTGAAACCAGAAACAGGCATGTATTGAGTAAATTTTATCTTGAGCCAGCAGAAATACACTGTAAATGTGTCTAAAGCTGTAACCCTGTCTCACCCAGTGTTGGCTGACCCCAGAGCAGGATACATGCCTGGCACAGGGATTTTACCGATGATGAACAGCATGACTTCAGAGCGCTGGTAGGTGGGCAGGGTGTTTGCAAACGAGCCTGTAAACAGAGAAAAATGAGTGAGGGATTGTGTACTGTCAGCTGGTTAAATAAAGCCTGCAGGAACACACATCTAACCCCGTCTGTCTGTCTATAAAGTTGAAGACAAAATTATTAGCCCTCATGTGAAATTTTTATTCCCCTTTAAAGATTTTCCTAAGTGATGTTTAACAGAACCAGGATAAAAAAATGCACAGTATTTTGTATTATATATTTCTTCAGGAGGATGTCTTATTTGTCTTAGTTTGTCTGGAAATAAACTACTTTAAATAGTTCAATATTATTATCCAACTTAAGATTTTTTTTTTTCCCATTCACTATAGAACAAATCGGCGGTTCATTCCGCTGTGGCGACCCCTCATTAATAAAGGGACTAAGCTGAAAAGAAAATGAATGAATAGAACAAATCACTGTTGTCCAATAATTTGCCTATTTAACCTTCCTTTCCCAGTTAACTTAATTACCCTAGTAGAATGAAAATTTGGAAATACCTAGGCATAGCTGAATAGTAAGAGTTCAGTAGATGGAAATAACACACCGTGAGCCTCAAACCCCATTGTTTCCTTGTTTTCATGTAAATCATGTGAGTTTTAAAACAGGCCAATTTGGAAAAACTCTGATGATCCACACCAGATGTTTAATATGCACACCAAAGGCAGCGTTTGATTGGCCACAATGTTTTCTATTGAGATTACAACAATGATATTTAAGCTTGTATTAAAAATAAGATGTATGGGGACTTTTGTTTTGAAATCAGGAGAAGCAGGGAGACTAAAAAGAAGAACCAGCTACAGTATGTTTCGCACCTGCACAGAACACAAAATGCAGGATATACAGATTTTAAATCTATTCAGCGATGCCCCGAACAGGAATAAAGTCTGTTTGAATATATGTTTTGTTAGTTTAATGTGAATATTTAAAAAATTTACACCGTATGTTTGTAATGAGGCAACAGACACATGTATGTTTTTAATGTTTAAAGCACATTTATGCATTCTTTCATATCACTCAGCAATAAATGTGATTTTTCTGGAGTAAAAGGATACCAAAAAACTTTATAAAACTCATCTGTATATGCAGGAGTTTATATTAACTCCTGTCTGTGTTTTCATATATTTTAAAGCTTCAAAATACAACCCTAAATACATCTCTGGCTGACCCATTTGTTTGGTCATTATAACTTATAAGCCTATATTTCATCCAAAACACAACTCAGGAGCAAACTAAATTACTAACTAGTAAAATATGAAATCTTATCATGGCAAGGACAAAATACAATTTTAATTGTTATTAAAAATTTGTTAAAACTATTATGTTCTGAAATGTGTTAAAAGTCAGTTAAACTGCACTTGGGAAATATTTGAAAAACAATACGAAATTCACAGGATGGCTAATAGTCTGTCTATCTGTCTGTCTATCATACTGTCTATTTATAAACAGACATATACTTATACAGCCACATCATTAATATAGCCACATCAATTATAAACATTTGTCATTTGACAAATATTTGACTGCCGTAATCTAGCTTGGCCAGATGTACTCACAAACATTCATTGTGCACTCACCAATAGTTTTGATGACAGATTCTTGGAGTTGTCTCTCCTCATGTACTTTAATGACCTTGGTGCCCATGTTTGCAAAAGAGTCGTAGGATCCAGTGAGCTCGTAGTCCACACTGAGTCTGATCTGCTTCAGTAGAGTATTAAACACCTCCAGTACTGTGGGGCCTGTGGAGTAATACAGCCAAAACTGAGTAAAAATATTTCTACTTAGATTTCTACTGTGTAAAACTGTCAAGCACACACTGAAACTGATTAAATAAGCAGCAAAACTTTTTTATTAAGAAGAAAGAAAGTAATGAAAGAACAAAAACTGGAAAGCTAAATGAGAAAGAATGCCTTAGAAGTGTGTATTGTTGTGTGTTTAGTGCTCCCTCTAGGGGTCTGGTACCTATAGAGCCACTGGCTTCTATTACAGCTGCCTCTGAGATCACCTCCACTATCCCAGCACGCACTCTGGCTGAGTTCTTACTGTTGGCATCCAAGTGGCCCAAAAGCTGCTGAATCACCAGATGAGAATGCTGGGACTATCAAAGGAAATGTCGACACAGTTAATATTACAGTAACTTAAATTAACAGAGATATATCAAAGTATATGTTTATACTTAACTATAATTCAAAATTATAGATAATATACAGAGTCTGTTATCAATTATTGATAATATGTAGATAAAATACAGTGTTTCCAATTAAAAGGTACATTTAAACCTTAAACAACCTCAAAAATGTTTTGTGATGTAACAAGTCAATAAGAAATATTAGGTAAAACTTCCTTTTAACATATAATGTATTAAAATAATAATGCAATTAATATAATTTGTAATGAAAAATGCATATTACATTAAATATTTCTACTTTTCAGATGCTTCAGCCCCCTGTACATAAGATATGAGGTCCCCAAATACCACATAATAATTCAGTATTACTTGCCATCCTCCACAAAAAATGTTCTGTATTGAGTGTTTTATTTTGCATCACATTCAACCAAATTGTTTGTATCTACCTGAATGGAGTACATAATGATTTTGAAACAGCGCACTGCAAATGTTTTGCCCTCCCAGAGTGAATGGTTATCAAGGTGCCTGGAAATATATAAGCAAATTAATGATTAGCTTCAGCAAACAGAACAAGAAGCAGGAAGCAGCACACAAAGTAGGTCATAAAATAGACTGGCATAACAAATAGGGACTTTTGTTGTCCTGATATTTTAGGCTAACATCGAGGATGATTTATTTTATTTATTTATTGCTGTGTAGGTTGTGTATCATGGTTCTATATGGTTTTGCATTTATTATTTTGTATAAAAAAACTAAACAAATAAATACTAACTTTTTAATTAATACTAATTTATCCAAGCATTCATGTTGCTATTCCATGTACACTTCCGTTAAAAGTTTTTTTTTTCAATGTTTTTACAGTTAAATACAGTTAATATTGTTCAATGGTTCTATATTTTTAAATATTATGAAATGCCTTTATAGTTTTGATGACGAGGCTGATTTTTTATCCATTACTTCAGTCTTCTGTCACATGATCCTTCAGAAATTTAAATTACATTATATATTGTTCAATGTATCTTGAACTAAATTGTCAATTAGTTAAAAAAATTGACAATTTATTTAAATACAAATTAATATGCCAAAACCTTTCACCAGTATTAAATGTGCAATATTTTGTATGAATAAGAATTATTAGATCGGTTATATAGTAACAGCTGCATGAAAACCCTGGACCACAAAACCTTAAGTGTGCATTATTGAAATAAAGATTTATACATCACAAAAAATAAAATTTGCATTGATGTATGAATTGAACTATTGAATTGAATTGATGTATGATATGAACTATTTGAGGGTTAAAAATAATCAAAATACTGAGAAAATCGACCTTAAAGTGCTTAGCAATGCACATTACAAATCAAAAATGTAAGTTTGATATATATTTACAGTAGGAATTTTTCAAAATTGATCATTTGGATCCACACAATGCATTTTTGGGTATTGCAGACTTAAGACCTAAGGCAGAGGTGCCCAAAGTAGGGCCCGTGGGCCAAAGTTGGGCCATGGAAACCTTAGGTTTGGCCCACCATCCCATCTGAAAAGAGAGGGAGAATGATGGGGAGTTGTTTGGTGTAAATGCCTTTGACAGAGATTGTCATTTCAAATTTAAAGTAACCTTTAGTTTCTTTGTTTAATTGAGGAGCTACAAAAATTGAATGTTTTAATGAAATGTTGTAAATGAATCAGACTTTTAAAATGTAACTACTGTCAGTTGACAGACAGAAGACAATGGACAAGACATTGGTGAGCAAATCAAGGCAAAGGCAGGAGCAGCTCGACTAGTATTCAGCATTGATCTCCATTGTGTTATAAATGGGATGTTTATGTTAATGATACTGCATCATTGAATAAAGTAAAGTAACGTTTTCTAGTTATTTTTAAATATTAGCAAATAAATTACCCATGGCTAATTTAATGTACGTTTTGGTATATTTTACTTCAAGAAGCTTGGTTTTTAGCCCTTTATAAGAAAAAGTTTGGCCAGCCCTGACCTAAGGTTTTGTGGTCCAACTTAATACTTAATATCATCATAATAACCATATCTCATATGAATGCTAAACTTCATTGAGAAGAAATGCGAACAAATATGTCTCTATTCTGCCCTCTTGTGTTTGAGCCGAGCATAAACACTAATGCAAACACTCACATGAGCACAGGCTTCACGGCGTTCTTGATGTTTCCGTAAGCCGCTCGTCCCAGCAGCTCTCGAAAGCATCTCTCTGTCAGCTCCACTGGACTCTCCTTCTCTGTCTCTGGAGAAGGAGACCTATCCACAGGAATCAAAAACACACACTCTAAACAGGCCCGAATCAATAGGCGGATTGTTGTTGGCAGTACGGTAAGTTGCGGTCAGCGATTTCCCCTGAGGAGAAAATGTGAAGAGGTTTTATGGTTCTGAGTTTATCACACTGTCCAGCTGAATTTTCATCGTCTGTTTCTGCCCCTCAGGGCTTCAGGCTTATTATGTTTTTTGAGGCAGTGCAGCAGCTTCTAGAAATAATGGCTTTCTTATGGCACTTAGGAGTCTACTGTAACACTTCAGTTGCAGTCAGTCTGCTGTTATATCACACACTTTTCATTAGCATTCGATTAGGAGTTAATTAGCTGAATCACACAGACTGGTTAATAGCTTATTAGCAAGACACTGTTTCTTGAAAAAAAAAATTCAACACTCCTGTCTAGGCCTGCACAATATATCTTTTCAGCATCAGTATCGCAATGTGTGCATCCGCAATAGTCACATCGCAGGATCTTCAATGTTGAGTTGGGATTCGTTGATTATAATCAATGCAAAGTTGAATTACAATGGAGCACAAATGGTAGTTCACCCAATTGAGGTAAAGTTGGTTTTATATTCGTTCAGTGGCAATTTGTGAAGCGTTCCCTATATAGTTTACCACGCTACTTTGCATATTCGGTCTGAAATTGCATGTAAGAATGACTTCAAAACAACATTAGCACTATTTAATTGCTGTACTTTGTTAGCATTGGTTGCTAATATGATTTCCCTATTTATAATTTACAAAAAATACGTTCCTGGAACTATTACTAAGGAGAAAGTCTGAATGTGCGAATATAAAACCAACTTTACCTCAATGTTCACCCAAACATTAAACTTTACTCACTATTTTCAAACGTTTATGAGTTTCTTTTTTATGTTGAACACAAAAAGAAGATATTTTTAACTCATAAAGCTTTGAAAGAAGTGAAGGGTGAATAAATAGTGAGTCAATTTTCATTTTGGGGTGAACTATCCCTTTAGGACCTGTGATTGTGTAAACATTTCAACATTTTAGAGTTTAAAACATCCGGCAATTATAATATTTGTAACTTAAATAAAAAGTACATTTTATGCAGGGTTGGTTGTTCAATATCTGAACCTGAATACTGTTAGACTCTCCAGAAAACTATAATTCACTTTTATCTTTGCTATATTTTATTTATCTATGCTTGTTATTTATTTGTTATATATTATTCGAGATCCAATCCCCTACCAAATCACCTCGATCTAAAATGAAGAATTCTTTCCAAATAAAGCTGTATTCACATCGCAATATTTATCGCAGATATACACAATATTGCAATGTCAGATTTTTCCAATATCATGCAACTCTATTCCAGTTAAAGAAACACTCTACTTTTTACTTTTTTTTTCAAATTGTGTCCCCTATAAAGTTAAACAGTTAAGTTTTACCATTTTTTTAATCTATTCAACAGATATCTGGGTCTGGCGGGAACACTTTTAGCTTAGCTTAGCATACATCATTGAATTGGATTTGACCATTAGCACCTCACAGAAAAAAAAAAATAAACAAGAGATAATTCGATAATTTTGCTATTTAAAGCTTGACTATTCTTTGCTTACACCATGTATTAAGTAAAATGAAAAATAATTTATGCAAGCTAAAAGTGCTCCCCAAGCCTAGAGATCGGCTGATTCAAAAATGGTTAAACTCAACTCTTCAACTATAGGGGTCATGTAAAATGAGCTTATTTCCAAAAAGAGAAGTGTTCCTTTAAGAGACAACACCACATGCGAATAAGGTAAAAAAAACAGTTTCATCAAATTCCAAAGCTGATTAATTACATTAAGAATTGCTGAATTTTTTATATCACAGTACAAGTTTTGTAAAATGGGATGGGATTTTGAAAATGTACAGGATGTAGGATGTAGGATGTATGTAATCAGGCAAATTATGAATGAACATGTCCCTCTGTAAAACCGTCAGAATATATTCAGAAAGACATGAATACAACTGTAAAGTTTGGTGTATGCAAGTGCTACTGAAATGGAGATTTATGGCTCATAAATAGGGCCAGACAGAATCTGTGGGCATTTTTTGCTATTTCGCCGCAGAATTTTGTTAAAACTCTGCGGATTTATGCGGAATGATTTTGAGAGTATCGTTACTAAAAACCTTAATATATGAAAAAAAAAGTAATACCTTTTTTAACTTTTATTTAATGTTTACAATGCAAATCCAATTAGATCCACTTTATTTTGTAAAATAGCAAGTCTCTCATACTGTATAATATATCTACTAAAAGACAGAAAATATGACTACAAACTGTATTGTAAATAAATCATATGAATATTTTCATATTAGTCAATAATATTCCTGAAATTATTTTAAAATCTGTATAAATATAAATTTACACACATTTACACAAGTAAATAAATAGACTCAATGTTGGGCTAAAAATCTGCGGATTTCTGCGCACGCAGATTCTGTGTGTGCGTACTCATTAGGAAAGTCATTTTGTATTAAATGGCTTAAAAGTGTATTTTTGCTTTTTTTTTTTTTTTTTGAGAGGTGCATGAAAAAAGCTGTTTTTTCTTGTGGCGTCTCGCCTTAAGACTTTAAGAAGTGTGTTTCACAGACCTCTCAATGCCTTCTTCTTGCTGGAGGTTGAACAGGAGCGATGGCACAATTTTGTCCATGTGCTGAGGGTCCCAAATATTTGCCTGCAGCTCATCATTGACAGTCTTCCTCACTACCCCTTGAAGCCCCCTAATCCCTGCCATACGAATCCTTATATAAAAACAACACACACACACACACACACACACACACACACACACACACACACACACACACACACACACAAAATACTGTAGTTAATCATACTTGCGTAGGACTTTTAATAATATGTTTCTCAGGTATAGAACTATTAGAGATGGCCAAGGTTATCATCCGTGGAGGACTGAATGTTACATCACACCATGGTCAAAATATTTTTAGTGCATACATCAGAGACTAAACCAACAAAATGAGGAAGAAACCAAGAGGTTTTTTTTTGTTGAAATGGTGAAACAAGATGCTCACTTTGTGCGAATATCTGGATCCTCGAAGCTGGAATGGCACATCTCACTGAAGCGGGAGACAAAGAAATCATAGCTGCGGTGGTATGATGCTGTGTCCTCCTCTATGTTTGCAAACTTCACAAACTTAAAGAGAAAAAGATAAGATAGTTAAAACTAGAGATATAAAGTCTGGTCTCACATTAATATGACTGGAATAAAAAGTTATTTTAGGGTCAATATGATTAGCCCCCTGATTCCTTTTTTCTTTTTCAGATTGGTTACCGAACAAACCACTTTTGTCTAATGACAAATGTTATTTTTATAGTTACCACAACCTAACATTTGGTAGTTTGCATAACTTATTTTTTTTCTAGGTAATGCAACTTAATTTTTCTAGTTACCTCAACTTACTTTTTTCTAGTTCTTATAACTTCAATTTTCTTGTTACCGCAACTTCATTTTTGAAGTTACTGCAACCTAATTTTTCTAGTTGCCGCAACCTATTTATTTAAGTTCTCATAACTTATTTTTTCTGGTTATCACAGCTTTATTTTTGTAGTTTCCACAACTTAATTTTCCCAGTTCTTCTAACCTAAATATTATATTGTTATATGTACATTTTTATAGTTACTGCAATTTAACTTTCCAAGTAACCACAACTCTTGTTTTGTGGTTTACCTGTATATTTCATGCCTTCTCTGTCTTGTTTTGGCATTGGAGTGGATTTGGTTTGACATTGTTTTCTGCCTGTCCCGACCTTTGGCCTGTCTCTTAGACTACACTTTATGGATTACCCCTTAAACTCCTTTTTTAACCCCTACTAGACCACTCTTATAATAAAGATGCACATAGACATATTCGATATGTACAAGTTGTGACACCTTCATAAATCCTCTAAATTATAAACAAAACCACACATGATGAAAGAAAACACCACATAGGATTTGTTGTACAAGGTTTGTGCCACAACATGTTACTAGCTGCCTAGAATATCAAACTATCATATTCAAAAGACAATTTAGAGACCTAACACCTCATATTCATACACTGTAAAACCAGATAAGTTAACTCAAACTGTTTGAGGAAACCGATTGTGGCAAACCATTTAAGTTTTGGAACAAAATGGTTTGAGTACTGTAGAGTTATAAGTTGTCACATACACATGTCATTTGTGTTGATATCATCAAACTTTTAGAGTATTAGTAACTTAAACAGTTTAAGTTCAGTTATCAAATCACTATTCGTTTAATTAACTTCAACGAAGTCCAAACAACTATATAGCTACTCAAATGGTTTGGTATTCCTTATAAAATATAAAAAATATAAATGATGAATTCATAACTCATTCGATTAGAGTTCTGCTTAATATAATCAATTTATGAGTTACCAAAACTCTTTTTCATTGAGTCAAAATAACTTTTTAAAACATTGTAAGTTAAAATAACTTATTTCATTCAGTGATTTTCACTGTTAGATTTTGCAGCGTAGTAGACCTGCAGGGGAAAACATCCACACAACTCTTGTCCATCTGTTTCAAGCCAGATATTTATTCACCTCACCAAAGAGGAAAAGCAAATATATGAGAGCTAATGGCAAGTTTTTGTCAGTAGTAATCTATACACAGCACCTGCAATATTTAAATCAACAAACATTTACAGGACATTTGCCTAATGTGCTCTTTGTATTAAAGAGGATATGCCTGTTATGCAAAATGTACTTTTATATGATGTTTACTGTGCACTTACTGTGCATACACAACTAGACTATAATGTTAATGTTATAATATTACTATAATTTTAATCCCTGTAATTCAATATGCTGTTTTAGATCTTTCACTACTGTGATGTCACAAGCCCCATCCATGACTGGTCATTATATACACTATTAGCATATTTCAGTAAAAATCTCTTCATTCAGGTAAGAGATTTATTGATATTAATGGGTAGTTCAACCAAAAACTATAATAGAGCGTTTTTGATATAACCTTGTTTATATTTGACAATATACAGTTGAAGTCAGAATTATTAGCCCCCTGTTCCCCAATTTCTGTTTAACGGAGAGAAGATTTTTTCAACACATTTCTAAACATAATAGTTTTAATAATTTTATTTTATCTTTGCCATAATGACAGCACATAATATTTTACTAGATATTTATCAAGAAACTTCTATACAGCTTAAAGTGACATTTAAAGGCTTAACTAGGTTAACTAGGCAAGTTAGGGTAATTAGGCAAGTTATTGTATAAGGATGGTTTGTTCTGTAGACTATCGAAAAAAAAATTTGCTTAAATGGGCAAAATTTAAAACTGGGTTTATTCTAGCCGAAATAAAACAAATAAGACTTTCTGTAGAAGAAAAAATATTATCAGACATACTGTGAAAATTTCCTTACTCTGTTAAACATAATTTGGCAAATAGTTAAAAAAAAAAAAAAAAAAAAAATCAAAGGGGGGCTAATAATTCTGACTTCAACTGTACATTAAATAAGTTTCTAATTTTAATTTAATTACAACTTAATTTTCAATTTAATTAGTTTACATTGCAACATTTTATGGTAAAACTCATGAAAATATTAAACATTTAAAATTATGAACTGTAAAGTCATGTGCAGTTGGGTAACTCGCATGGGTAAGTTTCTTCAAAAATAAATTAATTACTAATTATTAATTACATCATTACAGTTATATTTAAATTACTTTGTAATCGCTTTGTCTTAAAAGTAATCAAAAGTAATTTAATTACTTGATCTAATACTACTTAAAATCCTTATATATCTCAAACTAAGCATACAGAATATGTTAATTACGTTAAAATCATTTAATTGATAGGGCCTTTAGCTTTATCAAAAAAACAGAACAATAATACTTAAAAAAACATTAAACATTGCTTTATTGATAGTTTCTTAAGAATTTATTTACAGTATTTTAGGCAAATATATTTTAATTAATTGCAATTAAATTACCTAAAATTGAAAAGAAATCCACTGCTTTACATTTTCAGCAGAAAAGTAATTTTTTGTGAGCAGTTGTTTTTGTTATTTCAGTTATTGTTTAAAACAGAAAGAATACAGCATATGACTATATCATAAAAAACAACTCTGAATCCCCCCCCCCCCACACACACACACCCAGGTAGACTGGTTTTATAATACCAGAAGTTAAAGATTCCTGCAAAAAAAATTAAATAAAAAACAAGAATAATGTTAAACCAAATAAAGAGTAGAAGTTAAGTAAGTACAAATAAGTAACTATTACATCATGAGATACATAAAGTACATATAAACAGAAAAGCTGTACATGAGAAGGTAGAAACAAAAGATTTGACAATATCAAAAGCTATAATCCAGGACTTAATAGTTTTTGACTGAGCTCCATGTATGCGCGCTGTTGAAAGTTCCATACAAATAATGTCCAGCAAAGATAGGCCCCATTGACGTCTACTCATAATATGAGGAGGGATCCAACGGCAGACCAACATTTTCTTAGCAGCTGTGAAGGCAGCTAAGAGTAAGTTCTTTTGTTGCATTGAGAGAGACATGTTAGAAAAATCATTTAGGAAAAAGCATACTGGAGTCAGTTCTACATCTTTTTCTAACAGAAATGAAATATCATGAGCCAGCTGAGACCAAAAAGAATAAAGTGCAGGACATTGCCAATAATAATGAAAATAAGTGCCAACTGCCCTGAACATAAATTACAATCTGGGGAAGCAGAAAAGTAATTTAATTACAGTAACTAGTTACTTTGTAACTAATCACACCCAACACAGCACATCAGAAAGATAATAAGTATCCAAGACACTGGCTGTAAAGGCTCTGTCTACTTAAAGTGAGGGGGTAGGGAACAGCAGCTCATTTGCATTTAAAGAGACTTGCACAAAACATTGTGTTTTTGCTTCCACTCGAAAATGGGCATATACAGCATATATAATATAATAACATTATTAAATTCATTCATTTATCACACTGCATTTATATTCTGGGTAAACAGTGCTTCCCACAAGTTTGAAATATACTTGCGGTGGTAGCCAGATTGAAACACACCATTTACCCACATCACATAAATAGTTAACTATATGCGACAAACAAAACATAATTTTATTTTTAATAATGACTGCATTTATTATGACATCTTTTTCAATGGGTTAAAATAAAAAAAACTTTAAAAAGATGTGCACCCACTGACAGGTAAAATCTGCTTCTCTCTCTCTCTTTCAAGTTCAAAGCAAATTTGAATGCCTAAGCATGCATATAAAAAAGCCTATGTAATATATTAACATCATCAAATTAATAACAGCAAATGAGAAAATAAATGACAAAAAAGTTAATAAAAACAGATAGTATATCTAAAAATTATCATAATTGCAAGATTAAAACGAGTAGATTTTTTTAAATAAAGCAAATGCGTTGGCAAAATGCATATATTTTGCAACCAGTTTAGATGTCATTTTGTCTCCTTCAAGTATATAGTAAAGTTTTTCTGAGTCGTTTAAATGAATGAATATTATTTACTTTTTCTCTCGGTCTCGCAGCTGTGCACGCTGTCAGCTGTGAAACCAGGCGGAAAGTAGTCTAATAAAAGAGTAATGCAAAAACGCATGCAAGCTTTAGAAAGCAAAAGTTAAATTCCGGACATTTTTGGAGATTTAGGACAAATTTTTTAAGTCCCTAAAATTGTCTCTGGGTCTGAAGAGCACGTGAAACTGTCTGCACGATTATTCACAGGTTTTGCGGGCACAGAATGAAACTGGTAAACGGGAAAAGATTTTACACTACTTAATTGATTGCGGATGTTTGGTTATATTGAGCGGATATACAAAAAGTGTAAATGGATGTTAATAATAGTAAAAAAAGTGTGTCACTAAATATATCTGGGCGACCGTTAATATACCTGGGCGGCCCACCCAAGTAAAGTCTGTGTGGGAAGCACTGGGGTAAATATGCTCAACTGTATGTAGTGTATTGTACTGCATCATCAATGAGTCATATACTGAATTCGTACTATTCATTTTACAATCTTGCTACTATTGAAAACCTTGGTAAATTAATGGCACGTTCAAAGTTTGCTCTAGTAGTTCCTATAACTGTGTGACTGATTTGCTGAAGCAGGATATTTGCATATTATTGGACTAGTTTTGATCATGGTGTTATTGGTGTTGCCCGTTTTAATTCAGCACTAGAGGATACAATATACAGTGTAGTCCTGAACCACTGCTTTAAGGTATGTCCATCTCTACTTACTGTATATAGTTAAAGTCCATTACAAAACTACAAATTAGGACCTTTTTGATAAGGATATCCAATGATTTGAGAGTGTGCTACAATGCTGACGCTACAAACTCTACACCTTCGCTGTTAAACTGAGATGAAAACTCAGCATAAGCCATCATTTCTGTAAACATGCACACAGCTTTCAGCATTTATGGCCAACATGCTTTAAGCCCTGGCACATCTGGCCTCTTTTCTATGGGAAAAGTAATCTCTTTTTAATCTTTAAGCTCTTATATTTCAGAAGCATCAGATACGAGCGGGTCTGAAGTTGAAAACTGCTGACTCTCTACACTCCCACAAGCATCGGGTGAGTGTAAGCTGTCAGGGAACGATGTAGAGGTTTCATGTTACTGTACGGAAGATACATTTTTTGTTTATGAATGCTTGTCATGTAAAATGAAGTAAAATCAACTGGAGTGGGAAAATACTGTACAAGGAGGGCTTGTTAATTTCAGACAAAGGAGAACTAATAAAAAATAAAACGATGCATAAAATATTTGTATAATAAATGTATACACTATACACTATAAATGCAGAAAAATATATACATAATAATGTATTATATACAATAATATAATTCCAGTATTGAATATTATTAATAAAACATAAGCACTACCTGTGTATATAGTGACATCTTTTTTATACACACAAAAATTGACCAAAAATATGTGGATAAATTATTAATATTCCACAACATTAGGACATGAATCTCAGATATAATAATATAAAAGAAATGTAATAAATGTATTGTTCATTGCAATTTAATGTTAGGTGATGCATTCAATACCAAACTTGTCTTTTAAAATGTTTTACTTTCGCTCTGATTCTCCAAGACTCCCACAAGAACCTGTGGTATTGATGCTGCAGCTACATTCTCCCTCCATACTGCAGAAACACCAGTCTCAAAGTACATTTATCAAGTGATCTGAAGCGTACACTACATCAACAGCCTCTGTAAATGAATTTCACTCACTGAGTTTGTGCCCAGGATCTGTAAGTTGGGTTTGTCGGCTTCTAGCAGCTTGCGCACCATAGTGAGGAAACTCTCCACAAAAAGGTTTATACTCTGACAGTGACAGGCCATCAGTAGCTGGTCCAAAGCCTCCATGGCAATACAAACATACCTGAGAGAGACACACAAACATGATCAAAGACAAATACAGGTAATATTGACAACAACAAAAAAATGAGCAAAGAAAGCTGTAATAAAATGTCTTTATTGTTTTAACCTATTGCTTAGAGTATTAACAAAAAGCACTGATCTCATTGAGAGCAAGCAATTGCAAACACAGCACAGATTTATCAACAAATATAGTTGTTAAATGTACATGTGCATACAGTGCTCAGCATAATTGAGTACTCCCCATTTTTAAAATGAATATTTGTATCCATTTCTCAGTAAATATAGGACATGTATTTTGGTGAATTTAAACAAAGCAGATTTATTAAACAGATATATTTATTATAATAATATTTAACATATTTAGAAAGTGAAGGATAATACAATTAAATTCAAGCAAAATATTGGAAAAATTTTGCTTCTCTTGATTTTTCATACAATTCGATGATAGCATCCTTGATCAGTCAGCTTCTCCATCAAATGATGTCACTTTCTTTGAGTCAAAATCCTAAAGGTGTATTGCACACATTATATGTTAAATGTAATGTAAATGTGACAGGACTGACAGATACATGGAGACAATTGTACTAATTTATTTGTATTATATATTTGTAGTATTTATTTGTAGAATTTATATATAATTACATGTTTATAATCAATTCATGCGAATGATAACAACTTAAACTTGCTATTTCTGAAGGTTTTTTCCTAAATAAGTTTTTAGCATAACAAAACGATTAAAGCTGTAGGTTCAGTTGGGCTGAGGACAAGGACAATGACAGGGTTTGTACATTTGTAAAGTCTTTTTAATAAAGAACAAAAATCTGAGATCCAAATGAATGACATATTCCTTTACACTATCAGGCCATTTTTAGAAATTTTTGGGATGGAATACTATTTATTCACTGTATTTATGTTTTAATTTCAGGGACAGATTCATGTATGTTTCTGGTAGAATGTCCCATATACTAACAGATAGATACAAGGTCTTTGATGGAGTTTGAGGACCTTTCATTTTTGCTAAAATGTGGTAGAGTTCGAAATGAGTGGATTGATGAATAAGAAAGGTCATACATATCAATGTAAAATGCTGAGAAGTTGAGAAGTACTTCTGTATTATCATTATGAGTGTAAAGTTAAAATGCAGTAAAGATGTATAAAAAAATAAATGTGAGAAAATAGCTAAAATTTACAAGTAGTTTAAGAATAATACTGTTTTTATAAAGCATAGGTTTATAATAATTAAAATATATAAAAATACATAAAATAAAAATTGATAACAGCTTTTTAAGATCTACTTTTGATCAAATATTATACAATTGTTGCAGGATTCACATTTAAAAATAATTCCTTTAAAGGCTTTAAACATGGCATTAAGTATGTAATTTAAATGTTAAAACTGAATTAAATTAATTAAAATGTGTAAGTCTAGTGTGTACAATACATCATTTGGTATAACCTCATCATGTCCTGAATTAAAATAATCACTTGATTTTAGGTTGTCAGTAAAAATCTAAGAGACTTCTAACAATAGTGCTACAATAGACTAGTCATCAACACATGTGAAGTTTGTCTAATCTGTTTATGTGATGTCTAGGTGTTAGTGATCTATTTGATTTTCACCGACAGCCCAAATTTAGCCTTGTTTAGCCAGAACATCTTTGTTTGGATGTATTTTAAACTCAAAATTGCTTGGTGGGCCAACATCACCACAAATTGTTCAAAATGATTATAAGCATCTTTCAGTTATTATTGTATGACTCCGTATATAGTGACAAACTGGATTTAAATCCCATAATCAGACAGTAACAGTCATTGTAATTTATTTTCAGGTTTTTACCCATATCTATGCCGAGCAACGTCTCTGGATAGTCTCTCTGACAGGTAGGCACCGATACGGTCTAGTTTCTCTGGAGCAGACAAGGCGTAAAAAGTAAGCTTCTCCATGTTAGCTTTCACCAGACCGTCCTTAAAAGAAAAAGAGAACACGGACAGACAGACAGTTAGCAAGAGAAACCTATTAGAAGAACATGGACCCTGGAATTTAATTTTCTCTACAAAAATAACATTCAGTGGATAATTTGTCTTCTACTATAAGTCTAATACAGATCCTGAAGCTTGTCTCATAATTTAGAAGAGAGAGAAATGTGCTAAAGCAATTCATGGTCAAATAGATTAGGGGTTCTTTCGAAAATTAAATTACTGTCTTTAATTTGTATAATTTGTTTTATTTGGTAACATTTGTTCCAAAATTCAAATAAATCAAATACACTTGGTAATATTACTTCAAAAAACTGTCTATTTGATGTCTAGATTTAAACTATTGTTCCACATCTATTCCATTTTCTCTGACAGCCAAAATCTTGCCTTGTTTTAGCCAAGAGTCTATGTTTGGATATCTATTAGATGTCTTTCAAACATAAAATTGTTTGATGGGCCAACATCACCTCAATTATATTACTTTCCAATAGAAAGTTGTTACAAAACTGTACAGATAATGGCACACAATTACTGCACAAGATTAGGAGTAAAATATGGCATTTATACTAATTATGTTCAAATGCACATAATAACTATAAGAAGAAAAAGATTGATAGTAATTAGTCACACACAAATCTCTTGAACAGAAAAGATGTGTGTCTGTAAAGATGACTGATGTCAGTCAGGTGACCCTGCAGCAGATCTACACCACAGTGGCTCTGAAACTAATAAACATCACAGCTGAAAGCCTGAATGTCTACATCACTGCATTGATCACTGATGACTGATATGCGCTAGAAAGCTGGCGAACCGTCCCTTTCTCAGACTCAGCAGCTTTCCATTCATCTGACCTTACCTCAGGGTCTTCAGGAAAGATGTTATCCACCAGCCTCTTATAACGGGGTCTCAAAGCCCCACAGCATCCACACACACCTGAAACATATGCAAAGAGATGGACACAATAAATAGCAATCTTGATTTTTCATGGCTGATTCCAATTGTATTTTTTTACAAGCAAACTAACCAATAGGGCTGGACGATTAATCGAAAAGTAATCGAAATCGACACTCGTAACCTAAAATTGCTCTAATTTTTCCTGGACGATTTTTTCAATTACTTTCCCTACCGCGTGTGGAGTTACGTGACCCCACTCTGTTAAGACTGATTTATACTTCTGCATTGAGCACACACGTATGAGGCTGCACAGCCTTCATGCGGTCGCATACCCGGGCCACACACCTCTCAAAAAATGTAACCACACATTGCGACGACGCATAGTGAAGGCTTTGTGATTGGTCGATTTGATAACGGTGACGAGCGTGGGCACCGCGGATTAATTTTAGCTGTTTGATGTTGATGTTCAATAAATAATCAGAGATAGTAGATAGTGTGTGTTTCCTTCAATTATTTTTAAATCAAGTAATGCACCCTACATTCAAAAATCTCTCACTGTTAATATCTGAACATATTTACTGTACAAAACTTGTCAGTGAACTATGAGGGCAAAATAATAAAAAATAAAAAATCATTCATTAATCATAATTGAGTTACAATATTCAATCAATCGAGATTTTGATTTTAGGCCAAATCGCTCAGCCCTACCAGCCAATTCAATACCATTTTTATTTATTTATTTATTTTTATTATTATTAATTATATAATCTCAATCTTAGTTATTTAATTATATCATCTCAAAATTTAAAGTGTACTTAAAAAAAGATTTAGCTTTAATTTTTTGAAATTATACGCTATAGCCGCCTTTCCACTGCACACAACGTTCTGACACGACTGTCGGATTATGCCCCCTTGTGGCAGTCACACAGAATTTTCAGTTTTTTTGCGCACCATGGGAGAGAAGCTGATTCTTGGGGTGTCTGAAATAAAGGAGTGCAAAAGCAAGAACCATTATTCTCTGTGCGTTCACCATGGTTGAATGAATGAATACTATAAACTCACAAACCACTAAAACTTTTGGAGGGAATATGAAGACAACATTAAAATATAATATTTTAATTACTCATTTATGAATAGAAATGTTTTTTTTTAATATAGACTGTTTTTCCGATTAAAAAAATAACGAAAAAATAATATGTCTCATATCGCGAGCAAGAACCTGCTTGGACAACACTGGAATACATCACATCTGGTCGATCGGTCGCATACAGTCTAGCCGCAGGAGTTTTTTTTAACTATAGGTGGGCACAGATACAAATTTTAATCTAGATTAATCTCGAAATTAATCTAGATTAATTTATATTAAAATGGCTCATTTGAGTTCTGCCAAAGGCATTCAGAATATGTGTGCTACCCAAATAATAAGTCTTTGAGAACGGGTTTCTCAAGCCAGGTGACGCAATAGACCAGGGGCTCATCTCCTGTTTCCAAAATGCTTCACAAACTGCTTGAGAAACTGTTCTACTATGATAATTGGTGATGAAAATACTGTAAATTATGTTCAATAAGATGTACTTGTGTTTACTAACTGTTTGTTCAGTTAAACATGAATTTTGAACTGTAGGCCTACATAAGCTCCAAACAGCGATTTCATAGCCTACTTGCTTTTGATGAACGTACATACAGAAAATACTGCTTTGCAAAGGCAAGTTCACAGAGCCCTGACGGTGTGTCAAGCATTGAGTACGTTTACATGGGCAACAATACTTTAAGACGATTTTAATATGATTTAAACAATACTATGATTAAGAGTCTACCATGTAAACAGCGATTTTTGATTACTTAATGTGACTAAAGTCATAACTGAACTAAACAGAAATGGAAATAAGACGTGGAGTATGCAGATATTAGTGGCATTACTGACAAACTCTTACTGTCATGACTCATGTAGGACTTTTCGCCATATTTTCCGACAAGATCCACACAGGCGGCTGTCATCGCGAAATGCGGAAGTTTTTTTTTCTTTGCATTTGGAGTGCATTATTAAAATCCATAACACTCTCACCAGTCCTTACTCATTATTTAACTGCAGTTAAAGTCAGGCATCCTGGTGATTTCATTCAGAATTTGCTAAAATATCAAGGTGAAAGTCATCATAGCTTGCTTAGAATAGACCCAGCTCCCAACCTAACTTTGAGAATAGATTAACGGCGCTATTTTTTTCATCGCGCGATAAGAGTGCTGCGTTAACGCCGATAACGGCCCACCACTAATTTTAACAGATCCGCAGCTCAAATCTGAATTTTTCGCATACGGAGATGATCGGAACTCCACGCAGCTCCTGGACTACTCTCCATTGGAAATGAATGACTTCCGATCTGTCGCTTGTCATTTGTCGTGTGCAGTGGAAAGGTGGCTTATGAAAGCACCTGTATAAAACAAAAACTGTAGAAAGGCTGAATGAAAATGCTAATGAATTTTTGTCCAGCAAGTGGCACTTAACAGAACAACAGCAATAAAAGGTTCAATTACGTGGTAGTTGTGGTAGAATCATGTGAACGCATTTTACCGCATTACGAGATTCTGATTATTAAAATGTGTTCACATCCTCATAGTACAACTACTAAATACAACTTGTAAACTGGGAATTATTTCCTTGGTTATTGCCAGGCTCGGATTGGCTAATCAGGAGGACTGGGAGAATTCCTGGTGGGCCGGTTCGTTTTAGCCGCGAGGGCCGTGTTGCTGCTTGCACTCTCAGCAGTCGCACTTTTTTCATTTATTTATATATTTGAACATAGCCTCACTCTTTTTATTCATTATTTTGCCGCAGCTCCGCTCTTTTTATTTATTTTCTCGCAGCCCCGTGAGCAAAATGCAGCCTATTATCGATCAAGTAACTATCCTTCGACCCCAAACAATGGCACCTTAGTGAATATAAGAATTCGAATAATTAATATTATTGAATATTACACCTGCTCAATGAAAGTCAGATGATTCATTACAGTAATAAATCTGACATAACTTGATCAGAAATCTAAAAAGGGGAGAAAAAGATTAAGCCATCAATAGAAAGTACTGTAGTTAAGAGTCTTGCAGATAACAGTACAATACTTATTTTTTATTCCAAACATACCAACAAAATAGCACCATTGTGGTCTAGCGGTCAGCACGTTGTGTTGCGACGCCTCCGACCCGAGTTTAAACCTCACCTGCGTAAATTTTTTTTTTTTCATTTTTAGTGTTAAGACATGTAATACTGTTTGGGTTACTTATATAGGTGTACATATTTTATTTGTATTTTTTGTGTGACCACCGTTACAAAGGACTGGATATAACTAAAGAATTTTGCACAGAAAGGACATTGTGATGTTTTAAAGAATAGTGTAGGAGATTTAGCTATCCTTTAATGTTCTCATATTTATGAAAAACATTTGAAGCAGCTGTTTCCTTGAAAAAGACGTGATAGTGTAATTAGAAACTGAATTGGAAATGACGTTATTTTAGTCAGTCGTAAACAGAGGTGGGCCAGTCTAAGGCTTGAAACTCCAGGACTGAAAGAAGTCCCACTCCGGCCCTGGTTATTGCTGTAAAAATGCCACTGCACACTTATTTTATATGCATTTTATCATGCTAATCTTTTAAAAAAAGAAGTATAATCACTACTTTTTAGAGTACATTCAGTCTGGTACAGTATTTTGCTTATTGACAATTGTGCCTAATTTCACTCAAAAAACGATGAGCTGAAACAACACAATTCTTGAGATTTTTGGGGGGAAAACCTAATTGTTTTGTTCAATCTACTTAAATTAAGTAAACTTAATTTATGTTTGGACAACATGGGTCAATTGTGTGGAACCCTGCATTTTTTACAGTGTTGGCCTCTGTTACACAGGTTACATAGTTTGTACTATAAAATCATTGCAATGCAAGTCCAGAACAAAGATTGAAACAAAACAAAAACAAAGAAAATGTCCATTTCTGGTTTCTGGCTGGTTGAGCGGTGCATCGTTGAGCCCAAAATGCATGCACAGAAATAACAAAAATACATCTGAGGTAAAAGCAAGTTTGGAAGTTATCTCTCCAGAGCTCTTTGTTTCCATGATGTAGGGCAGTATTGATCATAAGTCTTTGTAATTATACTCAACGTGAGCTTTATTTATTGCATCGACACATTAAATAAATTAGACCTGTGCCGTAATCTAGTAAGTGAAGCCAGTCGATTCAGGGGAAAGGCATTAATCTGTATTTAGGAAACGTCTGCAGCTCGGCGTGCTGCTTAAATGGATTTGAAAAGAATCTGTTGAAAGCATTTAAAATTGTTTTTGCTTTTACACCAGCACTTGAAAGCCCATAAAAGGCTTGTATAGGCTTATATAGGGGCACATTGTAAATCACGGGGGGGAAATAAAAACAGTAAAAAGCACTGTTGATTGGTATTTACATTTTTAAAATAAGGTTGAATATTTAAAAAATAAATATATATGTATATATATATATATATATATATATATATATATATATATATATATATATATATATATATATATATATATATATATATATATATATATAAATTGGGTATTTATTTATTTATTTATCCTAACAAATTATTTAAAAAAAAATATTGATTTAGCAGTGTTAAATGAGTTAATGTTCATTTATTTATATTTTGAATTAGCTGTAGTTTTTTTTTTTAAGTTTTAATCATATTTTTATGTGCTTTTGTCATTCGAAATAATATTGCTACTTAGTTTACTTTTTATTGCAGTTTTAGTAATTACAAGACTCTAGCTTATCTTATTTTAACTATTGATATTTTAAGTTTTTACTTCATATCTTTTTTTATCACATACTGTACAATACGGTGCAAAAGTCATTACCTTTGGTGGACTAAGTACTATATTTATCCATATTTAATTTTCATCCACTTTAGGTATTCTTTATGTATTTGGGGGCTTAAATGTATACAAAATTAGACACAATAACAACATTTTCAGAACAAAATTACTCAGTATTTAGTGTAAATTCTCTTGGCAGCAAACACAGCTTGAAGTGTTTTGGGAAAAAAAGTCCTGAAGCTTTTTTAAACAATGAACTATGTTTACTATCTTTCTTTTTTTGTCCAGGTGATCCCATACTGACTCTTCAATATTTAGGTCTGAACTATCTTGATGCCATTTCATGACTGTTTCATCAGCTGTTTTTTTTTTTTTTTTTAATATTAGCAGTCTATTTGGGATCATTATCATTCTGAAAAATAAAACCATTTCCAATTAAGTGCTTCCAGAAGGAATGGCAAAATGGATTAAAACCTGTACTGTTCAGCATTACAACTCCATCAATGCTGACAATACTGCCAACAGCACTGGCAGAAATGCAGATGAAACCTGGACAAACCAGAGCCTCCACAATCTTCCACTGAATGATGTTTTACTCATTTTACCATCACTTAAACAATAAATGTAATGGTGGCTTAGTAGCCTCTTATGTTAACACCGTAACAAAAAATATAAATAAATAAAAAACGTATTAAAAAATGAACTTATGTTAAAAGATTATGAAATGATGAACATGCAAATTATATGATCTTTAACTCAATGGCTAAACTCTGCAATTACTTTAAAAATTATATTTTTTTCAAATTGTGGTGCCTGGTCAATTATAATCCCTACTTGACATTGAACATCCTGCGACGTGACTATTGTGGATGTGCATATTGCAATGTTGATGCAATGTCAAGTTGGGTTCTGAAGACAAACAAAGGTCTCAGCGGTTTAGAATGTCTTAAGTAATTAATATTGTAATTTTCATTTATGGGTAAACTTACACTGTAGGCTACTGCTAGTTATATGTGTGTGACTTTCATTTTATTAAATTTATTTTATTCCATATTTACAGTCAACCGCCTGGCAACATTGACTTACTTTTATTCATCCAGCAAGTTTTTTATTTTTATTTTGACCAGATATCATCATTGTGTAAAAAAAATATATATTTTCAGCAGCTTTTATTTACATTTGAACCACAAATTAAGTCAGAATTTGCCAGGGGTATGAACAATTTTGGGCTTATATAACTGTATATACAGTTAAATTATTAGCCCCCCTTTGAATTTTATTTTATTTTTTTAATATTTCCCAAATTATGTTTATCAGAGCAAAGGTAATTTTCACGGTATGTCTGATAATATTTTTCATCTGGAGAAAGTTTTATTTGTTTTATTTCAGCTAGAATAAAAGCAGTTTTTAGTTTTTTAAAAGACATTTTAAGGTCAAAATTATTAGCCCCTTTAAGCTATTTTTTTTTCGATACAGAACAAACCATCATTATACAATAACTTGCCTAATTACCCTAACCTGCCTAGTCAACCTAATTAACCTAGTTAAGCCTTTAAATGTCACTTTAAGCTGTATAGAAGTGTCTTGAAAAAGATCTAGTCAAATATTATTTACTGTCATCATGGCAAAGATAAAATCAATCAGTTATTAGAATTGAGTTATTAAAACTATTATGTTTAGAAATGTGTTGAAAAAAATCTGTCTGTTAAACAGAAATTGGGGGAAAAATAAACAGGGGGGCTAATAATTCTGACTTCAACTGTAACTCATAAAGCTAAAATAGTAATGCTGAACATATATTGTAAAAAATGCTGAGTTCCACACGTTCCTACATGTGTGTACACGTTCCTACCCAACACAAATCAATTAAGTTAATAGTTTTTACAAATTTAAGTGGATTGAACATAAAACAATTAAGTTGTCCCCAAAAAAGTAAGATTTGTGTTATTTCAACTCATTTTAAATAAGTAGTTTGAACAAGCAGCAAGAGTCATTTTATGGGTGTATAAACTGATGATGTCCATGTGGTTTGTCAACCACCCAGTTCAAACCTGAGATAAACACACAAACAAAGCCCCTTCTGGGCGGATGAGTCAGAGGCAGCACCTTGGCAGGACCCCTGGGAAGGACGAGGCTGTTTACACCATTACCATAGTGAAAGAGCTTCATCAGAGAGGAAAGCAAACAAAGCCGAGCAGGTGGAGCGATCAGACAGCAGCGCTCATCCACCCACAGAAAAACTGACTCTGGCTTTTCATTCCAGTTAGCAAACATTAAAGGAGACATACGTTATCATGAAAATCTGACTTATTCTGTGTTTAAGTATTGTAATTAGGTCCCATCTGCTGTACCAACCTAGTATTTCACACAATATGTGAAACTTAAACAATCCAGAAACTTTGTTTTAGTAAACCTTCTCTAAAAGCATGTAAAAAAAAAAGGTGCTGATTAGATGTTGCTCCCCTAGTGGTGCAGGAAATAAATTTTATTATAATATTACCACCCCTTATTCTACACATTTCAACCCTCTGTGCTGCAGCAGCATTACGCCATTTCTCTTCATTTCCTATAGCAAACAGAAATGTACAATTTCTGCATCAGAAGACGCATTATAAACACTTTTCTGTTGGATGTAGCAATGAACGTGAGCCTCCACAGACTGCCGACATCTCAGTGACTGATGACATTGTGGATGAATTTCATTTTTTAAAGAAACGTTGGTAAAGTGGTATACTGAATATTGGTCAATTCAGCGCTATTTCTGAAGTATGGGTTAGTACCAGGACTTCAATCTCTAACCTAATATCCAAAACAAGTATATGTTAGCATATTTTGAGAATGTTTTGAAATTTCCTTGTGCTTGTAGTGCAGTTAATGTTGCTAAAGCATTGTCTCTGATTGTATTCATGGAAACCAGATCTATGTTACTAGTTTATCTCGAAATTTTTATTTATTATGACATTTATTATGCACTGTGTATTTGCAGTAACATGCAGTGTTCTCTTGCTCTTCATCATTGTCTGACTGTGGTTAAAGCTTTACGATTTGAATCTGCTACTGCTCGTTTCTGATATTTTGTGAGATTCACTTGTTGGAATGTCAGAATTGTGTGTTTTTATCTACGTCACAATTTAGTCAGTTACACTCAAAGAATTATTTCTGCTGCTTGTTCAAACTACTTATTTAAAATGAGCTGAAACAACACAATTCCTGAGCTTTTTAGAGACAACATAATTGTTTATTATTCAATCCATATTCAATATATTCAATTTATATTCAATTTGTTAACTTAATCAATTTGTGTTGGGACAACATGAATGAATTGTGTGTAGGCCTGTATTTTTACCGTGCATGTATGCGCAAGCATTATGGAGATAATCGAATTTCAATAACAACATGTATTGCATGGTATTCCACTGCTGAATACATATAAGTATTCTGACATGTTGGCTAAACCATGGAAATGTTTCAGTGTAGGCTGCTAAATTGTTTAAAGGAGGAGTTATTCAGCAGGATCAGGAGTAAATATTTGATAAACTGAATTGAATAAGCTCTATTCTGCTTGTTATAATTTGGCAGTCTGTAGTCTAAATGTTACTGATTAATACAGGCAAAAAGGTCAGTGTATCTTTTGGTCATTGGATTTTCATTTTAGAAATAGATATTGAAAAGCGAAAAACGAGTCGTTTTTTGATTTTCGTTATAAAAAAAAACGAAAATTGAAATTCAATGCGTTTTTTGATTTTCGTTTTTAAATTTTAAAACGAAAATCAAAAAACAACTCGCTTTTCTTTTTCAATATCTGTTTCTAAAATTAAAATCCAATGACCAAAAGATACACTGACCCAAAAACATTACAATAATTGGTCATATTTAGCAGTCGGAATAAGCTAAAATGGGCAACGCGGTGGTGCAGTGGGTAGCACGTTCGCCTCACAGCAAGAAGGTCGCTGGTTTGAGCCTCGGCTGGGTTAGTTGGCGTTTCTGTGTGGAGTTTGCATGTTCTCCCCATGTTCGCGTGGGTTTCCTCCGGGTGCTCCGGTTTCCCCCACAGTCCAAAGACATGTGGTACAGGTGAATTGGGTATGCTAAAATTGACCATAGTATATGAGTGTGTGTGAACGAGTGTGTGTGGATGTTTGGACCCCAGATTAATAAAGGGACTAAGCCGAAAAGAAAATGAATGAATGAATAAGCTGAAATTGATTCCTAATAAATCAGGGCCTAAACCGAAGGATAGTGAGTGGATATATGTATTTATCTACTCACTTTGGGCAGTTTCAGAAGCATTGTTTATGTTTTGTTCTCAAACATGGCCGACTGATGTCGTGTCATGAAAACACTCTATCCGCTTGTGAAGTCATGACGCATCAGTGTCGTATGAAATACTGTTTCCGGGTCCAGACCGCTACTCATTTGAATTAAGAAAATATTCGTTTATGACCACTTTTCAGTCATATCACCCAATAAAGTGGATTTTATATAAAATGATGGTGTACACATACAGTCTCTGGACTTGCTGCATCTCAGACACTAATATTATAAAATTAAAAAAACATGAATCACATTCTGGCCATCTGATATTAAGCATGGATATATATATCTACTGTAAGAGGCAGTTTAATATCAATAATTGTATATTATTTTGTTGTTGAAATGTTACGTTATGTTTGGGATAACTAAAGATATAATTCCTGCCAAATTTATGTTTCATATTTATGTTTGGCAAAATTTGGCAGGAATTATATCTTTAGTTATCACATATCATAACGTTTCAACAACAAAATAATATACAATTATTGATATTAAACTGGCTCTTACATACATTTGCAATCAGAATTATTCAACTCCCTGATTTATTAGCCCCCCTGTTTATTTTTTTCCCCAATTTCTGTTTAACGGAGAGAGAAAAATTTCAACACATTTCTAAACATAATAGTTTTAATAAGTAATTTCTAATAACTGATTTATTTT
The DNA here is from genome assembly GCA_903798195.1 of Danio kyathit. Classification (NCBI taxonomy): domain Eukaryota; kingdom Metazoa; phylum Chordata; class Actinopteri; order Cypriniformes; family Danionidae; genus Danio; species Danio kyathit. The sequence continues at coordinate 39,636,925 of LR812535.1, forward strand.
ATCTTTGCCATGATGACAGTAAATAATATTTGACTAGATCTTTTTCAAGACACTTCTATACAGCTTAAAGTGACATTTAAAGGCTTAACTAGGATAATTAGGTTAACTAGGCAGGTTAGGGTAATTAGGCAAGTTATTTTATAATGATGGTTTGTTCTGTAGACTATTGAAAAAAAAGGGGCTAACCTTAAAATGGGTTTTTTAACAAAACAAATAAGACTTTCTCCAGAAGAAAAAATATTATCAGACATACTGTGGAAATAAAGGCCTCTTAACACCGCGTTTCTGCACAGAACAAACTGCTGCAACTTAACAAAGTAATGCCAACTGTGCGCTAGTTTAAAGTTCCGAGCTTTTACACCGAGGCTAATACCTATGCATACTGCATTAACTATGGCTGAGGCTATTAAGGGCTGTTCACATGTTGTGTCTTTTGCATGAGCAAGTTTGTTATTTCCTTTCTTGCGCGCATATTGGGAGTGACGACATGCACGACTGGCTCACGCTTTCCAGGCACATCTATTTGAAAGTATGGCGCGAGCTCACCGCAAGTCACGTGACAAGAACTGGACCGATCAGCTTCATACTTTTTATAGAATATATACACATTTCTACTCCAAAGAGAAAAGAAAATACACAATGAAAAACAATGAAGTTGATCAATATAGTTGATCAAAAGTGTCTTTCGGACAGAGGTTCAGCAGCCTATGACTACATTTGTTCTCTTTAAAAGGGAAATACTTAGTAATATGTTGCTTAGATTTACATTAGACAAGTACTATTTTTTATTTATTCTTATTTTTATTTATTAATTGTTTTGTCATTTATTTTCAGTGTAAAATTATTACTTAAGTTTAAATGCCAAAAACATTTTACACTTATTTTTAAGTTATGTTTAAGTAAGAAGTAGACTATTGTTTGTTTTTAATTATTATTTTGTGCTGTATTGTTTGGTTACTGAGCAGCAATAAATAACACTTTAAAAATATAAGGAGTTTTCATGTAATTTACTAAACCAGAAGTGTTTTGAAATTAACGAATGCATAATAATAATGATATCCATGAAACCGTGATTATTCCTCAGACTATAATCATACAACCAAAATCTATAATCGTAGCATCCCGATTTGACAAGCTGGGCTGTTTTGAGTGGAAACTTCATGTTATGAAAAGGGGCATAATATGTCCTCTTTAAAGATAAAAATCACACATGCAATTTTATATTGGTTTATCAGTGAGACAATCAGTCTGCAAACACACGGTTAGTGTAGGTTTACTGACTCAGACCTGCTGTCCCTCTAGTTACAATCAAGCTGCTGTTTACAATGTTTTTGGACAGAGAGAAGCAGAAGAGCTGGAGCATGAGTCACACATCGGCCCACCTGCTAGTGTTTTGACACATCAGCGTGACACCTCTATGCCTAAAGCAACACAAGCAGAAGTAAAAAAAAAGGAAGAAAAAAAACAACAACAAAAAACTGACAGTCGACACTGAATGTTTCCACCCCCACACACAAAACTGCAGTGAATCCTCTCACGCTTATGCCGTTTCTCACTCAGAAAAAAAGAGGGTCATTAATGACTGCAGTGTGTTATCACTTAAAAAAGTGACATACAAACAAACAAACAGCTACAGATTGTGTGAGAATAATTTGTAAATCTCTTATCAACCTTTTCTAAAGAGGTTTTATGCACTTTTCAAATAAAATAAAACTGGTTTAAGTTTTGAAAGGAAAAAATACAGTGATATTATAAGGACAATAATTAAATAGTAGCCCTTATTGAAAAATCACTACAACAATGTTATATATTTTGCTGACTTCATCACTGAAGCCAAAACAAATGACCATAGGGTTCATAGGGTTTATATACCCTATGAACAGCAGCTACACTAATTATTCTCTTTATTCTCTATTTCCACCTGGGGATACTCATCCCGAGGCCCTCACAAACTATGCAGCGCCACTGATTTGATCCAAGACCAGCGACAAGATGATCCCAAGGTTTTCATAATCCTGGACCAGGCCGTATCCTGAGTAGCTGGTGTGGTGATCATGGAGGAGTGGAGAGCATGAGACTGATTCTGGTGACGCTCCAGAGACAGACGAGTCTTCACTGAGGTCCAGCATTCTCCGCCTCCAGCGCCTAGACTGCAGCTCTGCACAAGACGTTTGGCCATAGGAGAAATGCCCAACTGAGCCTGGTTTCTCTCAAGGTTTTTTAAATCTTCACTTTCGCCAATTGGTGAAGTTTTTTTCCTCGTCGCTGTCACCACTGGCTTGCATGGTTTGGGATCTGTAGAGCTCCGCATCGATTGATTTGCTCTTCTGTGTTTGGACTCTCAGTAGTGAATAAACCACACTGAACTGAGCTAAAGTGAACTGAACTTAAACTCTGAAAACTGGACTGACACTGTTTCAGTTTACTATAATCTTCTATGTGAAGCTGCTTTGACACAATCTACATTGTAAAAACGCTACACAAATAAAGGTGAATTGAATTACAAATTTTTTTTATTTGAATTATTTATTTATTAATATTATATTAAAGGCACAATATATATGATATTTTCATTAAAATGTTCAAAAATCACTACAACAGTGTTATCTATTTTGCTGACTTACATGCTGATCTACTTGCATTACAAAAGTCATTGTTTCAAAGAATGTTCAAATTAGGGCTGCACAATATATCATTTCAGCATCGATATCGCAATGTGTGCATCCGCAATAGTCACATTGCAAAAATATGCAATGTTAACTCTGGATTATATGATTTATGCAACAACAACAACAACAAAACAAAAAAAAATTTTATTACTTTGAATTTTTGTCTTTATTTCTAGTCTAAATATCTACATTTTAAAGTAAAAACTATATTATTTAACTAGCAGATAATTTCGTTGTTGTTTTTTTTACTCTTACTTTTGCCTTATTTCATCTGAATTGTAAAACAAACAATATTTTACTTGATCTATGAATTTTTTTAGATATTTAGACTAGAAATGACACAAAGCAAAGGAAGAAAAACATTTTTTTTGCATTGTGATTATTGAATTTCTGTACCGGAATACTGTTAGACTACCCAGAAACTATCAAATTATCTTGTGAAACTGTTTTTATATCGCAATATTTATTGCAGACAAAAATAAACACAATATCAGATTCACAATATCAGATCAGAACCTTAGTTCTAATAAGGCATGGGCCGGTACAAGCTTCTGACGGTATGATAACCTTGGATAAAAATGTCACGGTTTAACGGTATTGTGATTACTGCTCTAAAATATATTCTTTTCAAATGTCTGGGTAAAAAAAGAAAACATTTTATCCCCTTTGAATGCAATATATTTTATTTTGAGAAACATTTAAAATATTTTAGAGCAGTAAACATGTCAGGCTAAATAATTCAAATGAATCATTGACTTCTGCTGTCTTCATTAGTTTCAAAAAGATTTCTTTACTATTTAAAACGGCATCTTTTGATATCTTTTCTGCTGGAGATACTGATGTCCAAAAAAAACATAAATAAAAAAAATCTTACACATACCTTAGGAACGGTATAGCAGAAAATTTCGGCGGTTTTAAAACCTTGACTTTTCCAAACAGCAGTATACTGGCTTAGCTGCCAAAACTGACCTCCGTAGACTACAGCGAATAGTCCGGACTGCTGAACGAATCACTGGCACTACCCTTCCTACACTTCAAGAACTGTACTCTTCCAGAGTGAGTAAAAGGGCTCGCAAAATCACTCAGGATGCCTCGCACCCAGCACATTACCTGTTCGAACTGTTACCGTCTGGTCAGCGCTACAGAGCACCAAGCACAAAAACAGCCAGACACAGGAAAAGTTTCTTTCCTCAGGCCATCTACCTCATGAACAGTTAAATATTCCCCTACTGGGCAATAAACGTGAAATACTTTCTCATACGCACTTGTACACAGCACCTTATAACAATATACAATGCAATACTTTCTCCATTCGCATTGGTACACAGCACCTTATAACCTGTATATTTACAACAAATCTGTACATACAATTCAACATCCAGATCTTTTTTGACTTACTGCATCTCTGTTTATTGTTTAATGTCCATCGCCTTTTTTTTTTTTTTTCTCATATTTAATTTTGTGTTGTCACTTGTCACTTTATGTACACTGGAAGCTTCTGTAGCCAAAACAATTTCCTTGTGTGTGTGAAGCACACTTGGCAATAAAACTGATTCTGATTCTGATTCTGATACCTTGACAATAGGGTATATGTCGAACGTCACGTGACCAAACCGGATCCCTGGGTAGAACACTTCCGCTCATCGCTATTTCATATGCGCCAGCGGTTTGTTATTGAAAGTAGTAAGTAATAAGTAGTGTTTTATGTGTTATATAATAGGATATATGTGCAACTTACGCGTTCCAATCAACCTGGGTAGAACACTTCCAGTTTTTCACTGTCCGCTAATTTGGAGTTGTTTTATACAAGAAGCCTCCAGGAACTACCAAAGTGAAGCGTCACAGATGTCCACCGAATATGCTCATTATCATCTAAATGTCCGGCCACCAAATTGGCCAAAGGATTTAAATTGTATGCTTTATCATACATAATGGATTATGAAGGTAATTAAGCTAGCGGAATGGAAATGCTGTACAATGTCACTAACTAGCTAACGCTATAAAGTTATCTGGTCTGGCGTATGGATCTACATATTCACATTAACACTTTGTGAATTTTTGCACCAGTATCAAATAAAGACAGGTTGACTGGTGATGTCAGCATTGGGGCAGCCTGTGTATATATGTACACATATATATATATATATATATATATATATATATATATATATATATATATATATATATATATATATATATATATATATATATATATATATATATATATATTTATATATATACATACACACACACACACATACATAAATAAAAATAAATATATATAAATATATATATATATATATATATATATATATATATATATATATATATATATATATATATATATATATATATATATATATATATATACACATATATATACACATAAAAAAAAAAAAAAATATATATATATATATATATATATATATATATAATTTAATATATATATATTTATTTATATATATATATATATATATATATATATATATATATATATATATATATTTTTTTTTTTTTTTTTTTTTTTTTTATTTGTATATATATATATTTATGTGTCTCAGACTTCTTCATAGACCTGTGACAGGCTGCCCCAATGCTGACATCACCAGTCAACCTGTCTTTATTTGATACTGGTGCAAAAATTCACAAAGTGTTAATGTGAATATGTAGATCCATACGGCAGACCAGATAACTTTATAGCGTTAGCTAGTTAGTGACATTGTACAGCATTTCCATTCCGCTAGCTTAATTACCTTCAGTATGATAAAGCATACAATTTAAATCCTTTGGCCAATTTGGTGGCCGGACATTTAGATGATAATGAGCATATTCGGTGGACATCTGTGACGCTTCACTTTGGTAGTTCCTGGAGGCTTCTTGAATATAAACAACTCCAAATTAGCGGACAGTGAAAAACTGGAAGTGTTCTACCCAGGTTAATTGGAACGCGTAAGTTGCGCATATATCCTATTATATAACACATAAAACACTACTTATTACTTACTACTTTCAATAACAAACCGCTGGCGCATATGAAATAGCGATGAGCGGAAGTGTTCTACCCAGGGATCCGGTTTGGTCACGTGACGTTCGACATATACCCCATAGTTATCGTCCAATGCCTAGTTCTAATCCAGAGAAATAAGCTATTTTTATCTAATGACACAGATTATGTCTTGTGTGGCCAAGCTAGTAATGACTTCATACAATTTCACAAGATATGTTTTAATGTTCTGTGCTTTTTTTTATCAAACTGCACTGAGCAACATTATAACAGAACCCAAAAATGTGTTTAGTTTGATAAAACTGCACTGGTTGACTGTGGCATAATAAAAGCTCTGCTGTTTTTGTGCCACATCAGGCCATAGTTATTAAAGTTCTGCATTTTTAAATTAGTTTTTTTTAATACTATTTTTATATTTGCTGTACATTTCAGTTTAGTTTTAGTTTGTTTTATTAATGATTTGGTTAGTTTTAGTAATTTTTTTATTTTGTAAACCCATTTAGTTTTTAATATATTTTCTTTCAGTTTCATTCTAGTTTAGCAGAGTTAACAAAACAGGTCCAGTGTCAATCAAAGCAGCTTAATGTTTGCAAGCCTCTTAAGGCTGATTAATACTTCTGCGTCAAGCGCACGCGTATGCTTCGGCGCAGCCTGCACATGGTCGCATAGCCCTCGCCATGGCCGTCGCCGACTCACACCTCTCAAAAAATTTAACTACACATCGCAATGACGCGTAGCGCAAGCTTTGTGATTGGTCGGCTTAGTACCGCTGACGGGTGTGGGCAGGACCGAGAGCCGCGTGAACCCGTTGGAGCGAGTGTTTACAAGTGTCGAGTCCCTTGAAGTAGGTCCAGATGGAAAGTTTTGTTTTGTGTTTACCTTACAATTAAAGTTGTTGCACGTCCACCGGTTCCCACCTCAAAATGAGCGAGTTTGAGCTACTTCTACATTTAGGTAGCGTTCAGAAAAACAAAACACCAGCAAAGAAACTTGACACAGAGGAACATAAACACCTCACTCCCAGTTAGCATTTCGGAAGTATTATTGCAGAGCAACACAAACAGCGTATAAATGCACGACAACGCGCAAGGCATGCGCCGTGGGTCACGCTAATCACTTGACGCAGAAGTATAAACCAGGCTTTAGTAATACACATAAAATAATTGTTTAAACAAACACTGATTCCAAAACCAAACAAATGCAACAAAATAAAAGTAAAAATTCTGAACAATTCAGACAATCTTCTTCATATTAACAATCATATATATGTAGTTAAACATGCCTACTTTTTTGGCAAATGAAAAGCAGAGCACACACTTTATGTCTATATAGAAAAATGTTTTTGTATATAATCATGTTTGGCTGTTAAGCGCCATCTACTGTCACTGTCCACCACAGAATGAGAATTCTGAAGACAATTATTTATTTTTGCCAGGTTTCAGGTTCAGCGGTCTAGTTTCGCTTCACTTTTAACTTTACTCTGATACATACTACCGTGATAATAGGTTTTGAATACTTTAGCTCATCTATGAACATGATTTCTGCAGGAGTCCCATAGGATGTAATGAAGACCACAACTCCCATGATTCCACACTCAGTCACTGCCTCATAAAACTGCACCCTTGTTTGCTATGAATAGGAGCCAAAATTACTAACGAAATTACCAGCCATCCACTAGCAGCGAAATTAAATAAATGCCTTATACATATATTTATCACGTTTTATCTAATAATTTTAGACATTTAATAAAATAAATACAACTGGTAAATTATCAGTCTTTAAAAAAGAAAAAGGGAATTTAAATTCTAAGCATGACGCTAGTAATGCCAAGGTCATACAGGCTCTACTTTCCTGGAGAATACTGATAAAATGTGGAGCTTGAGTTCTGCTTTGTGTAACAGTATTTGCCAAATGCATGCAGTTTAATTGGCATTCAGATGTTTTCTCACTAATATAAATTTTATCTGTCCCATGCATGTGCTGCATTGAGTTCATAAATCCAAGCCCCACACAACAGCAACAGGAACTGCTTTACTAGTACTATATTAGCTATATATATAAAATGCAAGTGCTCTGGGACAGGGTGGTAAATATAACACCTCCACTGTTCCCTCAGGTTTACAACCAACATAATTCTCTCATGGCTGTGTTTCCACCTCTATCATTCACCTGGCACACTCGAGTGACTAGGAGCCAAAATATGCTTTTAGCTTTATATATTTATTTTTTATTTCTCACTATATCACAAAGCTGTACATTTCACAAAAACGTTAAGAGACATTTTTAAAAGTGATTAGTTGACTTTACTTTAAAAAGTGAGTAAACACCTTGCTTTTAAAGCAATTAGTTTACTTTATTTAAAGTGAGTAAACCCGTTGCTTTTAAATTATAAAGTAAATAATATCCATAAAGTAAATAATCCAAAATTACAAAAAATAAGTCAACAATTTCAAATGGGTTTACTCACTTTTTTCAGTAAAGCAATACAATGGAAGTCCAAGTGCTCTACACTACTTGACAAAAGTCTTGTCGTTGATCCCAGTTGTAAGAGCAACAAATAATAACTTGACTTTTAGTTGATTATTTGGAAGTGGCAGAAGGTAGATTTTTCTGATGAATCGTCTGTTGAACTGCATCTCAATCATCACAAATACTGCAGAAGCCCTATTGGAACCTGCATGGACCCAAGATTCTCACAGAAATCAGTCAAGTTTGGTGAAGGAAAAATCATGGTTTGGGGTTAGATTCAGTATGGGGGCGTGTGAGAGATCTGCAGAGTGGATGGCATCATCGATAGCCTGAGGTATCAAGACATTTGTGCTGCCCATTACATTACAAACAACAGGAGAGGGCAGTTTTTTCATTATTGAGCATGTCTAGGGAAAGATGAAGGAGGAGGCATTGAAGATGAATCCAAAGTATCTTGATGAACTCTGGGAGTCCTACAAGAACTCTTTCTTTGCCATTCCAGATGAAGTTATTTGAGTCATTGCAGAGATGTATGGATGCAGCCATCCAAGCTTGTGGGAGTCATACACAATATTAATTATTTTTCCTCTGCACCATGACTTTATATTCTATACTATTCAGACCTTACTGTCCCAATTAAATGATTAAAAATGAAGCCATGATCATATTTTGTTCTGGTAAAATAAGCGTAATCTAGAGGCCTTTGCTTTTCATATAAGCCACTTCTGATACCAAATGATCAACTAGAAGTCAAGTTATTATTTGTTGTTCCTAAAATTCGAAAAGGCGACAAGACTTTTGTCAGGTAGTGTACGCTAATATTGGCAGCCTTGCTATAAATATGAGCAAAGAAATCTATTAGAAATGTCTGTATATTGTTTAACATTTTGCTCAAAATATATCAATCAGTCAATAAATGCACATCATCTATTATTTAATACACATCATCTATTATTTAAACCACATCATCTATTATGTGTAACATAGTTATTGGCACCCCTATGAATTCATATGATCAAAATATATATTTTTTGTAAGTGATGTAATTGACTTTTAAAATTTCTTAGTACACCAGCAGCTGACTAGAACAGGAAATTGTTCAAATGGATTTTATTTACATAAAAATATGTAACTCAAATGGGTAAATCTAAAGATAAAAAGCTGTGATTTGCAGAAAAAGGTTGACATAAAGCATCACAAAATAGGAAGTGGCATTAAAAAACAGCAAAAGACAATGAAAAACTGCCCATTTCCACTATGAGGGTAATAATGAAAGTGAAGGACGTGTGTGTATTGACCAAACACACTTTTAAGAGGACAGTTTAAGTGGCCAAAAAATCTCCACAAATCACACACTAAAATGCTAGGTTTTTTCAACACAATCAGGGACTAAATCAAAGGAAAATGAATGAGTAATAGGACCAAATTCAACCCAATGTTTGGGTTTGTCCATATTTGACCAATTTTGGGTTTAAATAACCCAGCATTTCTTTGAGTGCAAGGCTGGAGATTTATTATTTGGTTTTTGGGCTTACAAAGTCTCCAAAACAACAATCAGACATCACCAACAACACCACAAATAGATAAAAAAGGCTTCATGAAAAAAGACCCTACTCTCATCCAAGTACAGTTCCTTCAGTTTTTTGAAGGAATCGCACTCTAAAATCTAGGTTATTTCAACCCAATTCTGGTGTAATACTGACTAAGTCAAAGGAAAATCAATGAATAATAGAACCAAATTTAACCCAATGTTTGGGTTTGTCCATATTTTATCAATTCTGTGTTTAAATAACCCAACATTTCTTTGAGTGTGGGGCTGGAGATTTGGAATTTGGTTCCTTGGCTTACAAAGTCTCCAAAACAACAATCCCACATCACCACAAATTGTTAAAAAAGGTTTCATAAAAAAAGACCCTACTCTCATCCAAGTAAAGTTCCTTCAGTTTTTTGAAAGAATCACACTCTAAAATCTAGGTTATGTCAACCCAAACCTGGTGTAATACAGACTAAACCAACTGCTGGGTTAATTTTAAAAGGCTGGACATTTGTTATTTGGTTCTTGGGCTTACAAAATCTCCAAAACAACAATCCGACATCACCAACATCACCACAAATTGATTAAAAAAGGTTTCATAAAAAAGACCCTACTGTCATCCAAGTAAAGTTTCTTCAGATTTTTGAAGGAATCACACTCTATAATGCTAGGTGATTTCAAACTAATTTTGGTGTAATACAGACTAAACCAACTGCTGGGTTATTTTTTTTATTATTATTAAATTAATAGGACCAAGGCAGTTAATTCCACTGTGTCGACCCCTGATAAACCAGGGACTAGTTTAAAGGAAAATTAATGAATAATAGGACCAAATTTAACCCAATGTTTGGGTTTGTCCATATTTGACCAATTTTGGGTTTAAATAACCAGTCATTTCTTTGAGTGCGGGGCTGAAGATTTGTTATTTGGTTCTTGGGCTTACAAAATCTCCAAAACAACAATCCGACATCACCAACATCACCACAAATTGATAAAAAAGGTTTCATGAAAAAAGACCCTACTCTCATCTAAGTAAAGCTCCTTCAGTTTTTTGAAGGAATCACACTCTAAAATGCTAGGTTATTTCAACCCAATTCTGGTGTAATACAGACTAAACTAGCTGCTGGGTAGGCATGGGCTGGTATATTATTCTGATGGTATGATAACCTTGGATAAAAATATCATGGTTTCATGGTATTGTGATTACTGCTTTAAAATATATTCTTTTAAATGTCTGTGTAAAAAACAAAAACTTTTTTTTCCTTTTGAACACAATATATTTTATCTTTTGAATCATTTGTAATAATTAGGAACAGTAAACATGTCAGGCTAAATAATTCAAATGAATAATTGACTTCTGCTGTCTTCATTAGTTTCAAAAACACAGATTTCTTTACAATTTAAAACAGCATCTTTGGATATTTTTTCGGCTGAACATACTGTTGTCCTAAAAAACAAACAAACAAAAAATGTAAATAAAAAATCTTATACATTCCTTTAGGAACGGTATTAGAGAAAATTTTGGCGGTTTTAAAACCTTGACTTTTCCAAACCGCGGTACACCTTGAAAACGGTTATCGTCCCATGCCTACTGCTGGGTTATTGTTTTTATTAAATTAATAGGACCAAGGCAGTTCATTCCCCTGTGTCGACCCCTGATAAATCAGGGACTAGTTTAAAGGAAATTTAATGAATAATAGGACCAAATTTAACCCAATGTTTGGGTTTGTCCATATTTTACCAATTTTGGGTTTAAATAACCCAGCATTTCTTTCAGTGCAAGGCTGAAGATTTGTTATTTGGTAACAAATCTCCAAAACAACAATCCGACATGACCAACATCACCACAAATTGATAAAAAAGGTTTCATGAAAAAAGACCCTACTGTCATCTAAGTAAAGCTCCTTCAGTTTTTATGTTAATATTTTTGTTATTATTTGACAACTTTTTCCCCCACAACATATATTTTCCATGGGTGCCAATATTAATGCAGGGTTCTGTACTTTGTTGCCAAGAACAACCCATCATGAACATCTGCAATCTGCATACTCTGCAAAACAAAGGCTATAGCTGGCACTGAGGCAAAGAGGATTATGTCATAATAAAGAACTCGTCATGCTCAGATGTACTATACTTTGGCTAATATGATATCCTCCGAGCTGGTGTGGGATACTAGAAGACATCCAGCTTTACTAGAGCTTTGCTAAGGGCTACTAAAGCCATTACATAACACACAACTCACTATGCATGTGAATGAATCAAACTCCATGTTGTGCCGGGCCACAGTATTGAAAAATCAATCTTTCCGAAACACAAAACGCAAACCCAGGGCACCTTCTCTCTCTCTCCTGTGTGTTTCCAAATACGGTTCCTCAGAATAGTTCAAGCTTCTTGAAATGACAGCTATATTTAGCACATCAGCCACTGCAGATGCCACATCCATTCAGATTGGCCAAATCAGGACACAATATCAAAGACAGTCACTCTCATGGCAGTGTCATGGGGGATAAAAACAGTAATATGTAAGTAAGTAATATGTAATTACTTCAGACATTATTTGAATACACTGATTAGCTGCACAACCAACATTACTTCTTATCAATAATCAGAAATTATTTAAATATGTTGATTAGCTGCACAACCAACATTTCTTATTATTATTATCATCATCACTATTCAACCAACATTATTTCTTATCAATATGAAAAAATTTTTGATTATGCTGATTAGCTGCATAACCAACATTACTTATTATTATTGTTATCAGTATTCAGAAATTATTTTAATATGTTGATTAGCTGCACAACAAACTTTACTTATTATTAACATTAATATTCAGAAATTATTTGAATATGCTGATTAGCTGCACAACTAACATTACTTATTATTATTGTTATAATCAATATTCAGAAATTATTTTAAAATGCTGATTAGCTGTCCAACCATTACTACTTATTATTATTACTACTTAATATTATTAATAATAATAATATAATATTAACAATAATAACATTACTCATTATTATTATTATTATCAATATTCAGAAATTATTTGAATATGCTGATTAGCTGCATAACCAACATTACTTATTATTATTGTTATCAGTATTCAGAAATTATTTTAATATGTTGATTAGCTGCACAACAAACTTTACTTATTATTATTATCAATATTCAGAAATTATTTGAATATGCTGATTAGCGGCACAACCAACATTACTTATTATTTTTGTTATCATCAATATTCAGAAATTATTTAAAAATGCTGATTAGCTGTCCAACCAACATTAAATATTATTATCAAATTTATTATCAATATTCAGAAATTATCTGAATATGCTGATTAGCTGCACAATCAACACTTCTTATTATTATCAATATTCAGAAATTATTTTAATACACTGACTAGCTGCACAGACAGCATTACTTCTTATTATTATCAATATTCAGAAATTATTTGAATATGCTAATTAGCAGCGGGGCTACGCAGTGGTGCAGTAGGTAGTGCTGTCGCCTCACAGCAAGAAGGTCGCTGGTTCGAGCCTCGGCTGGGTCAGCTGGCGTTTCTGTGTGGAGTTTGCATGTTCTCCCTGCGTTCGTGTGGGTTTCCTCCGGGTGCTCCGGTTTCCCCCACAGTTCAAAGACATGCAGTACAGGTGAATTAGGTAGGCTAAATTGTCCGTAGTGTATGTGTGTGAATGAGTGTGTGTGGATGTTTCCCAGAGATGGGTTGTGGCTGGAAGGGCATCCACTGCTTAAAAAACAACAACATCAAAAAAAAAACCGTGCTGGATAAGTTGGCAGTTCATTCCGCTGTGGCGACCCTGGATTAATAAAGGGACTAAGCCGAAAAAAAAAAAGTATGAATGATTAGCAGCATAACCAACATTGCTTATTATTGTTATTAATGTTCAGAAATTATTTGAATATGCTGATTAGCTGCACAACCATTATTACTTCTTTTTATTGTTATCAATAATCAGAAATTATTTAAATATGTTGATTAGCTGCACAACCAACTTTACTTATTATTATTATCATCATCACTATTCAGAAATTATTTGAATATGCTGATTAGCTGCACAACCAACATTATTTCTTATCAATATTAAAAAAATATTTGATTATGCTGATTAGCTGCATAACCAACATTACTTATTATTATTATTATCAGTATTCAGAAATTATTTTAATATGTTGATTAGCTGCACAACAAACTTTACTTATTATTATTATCAATATTCAGAAATTATTTGAATATGCTGATTAGCGGCACAACCAACATTACTTATTATTTTTGTTATCATCAATATTCAGAAATTATTTAAAAATGCTGATTAGCTTTCCAACCAACATTAACTATTATTATTAAATTTATTATCAATATTCAGAAATTATCTGAATATGCTGATTAGCTGCACAATCAACACTTCTTATTATTATCAATATTCAGAAATTATTTTAATACACTGACTAGCTGCACAGACAGCATTACTTCTTATTATTATTATCAATATTCAGAAATTATTTGAATATGCTAATTAGCAGCGGGGCTACGCAGTGGTGCAGTAGGTAGTGCTGTCGCCTCACAGCAAGAAGGTCGCTGGTTCGAGCCTCGGCTGGGTCAGCTGGCGTTTCTGTGTGGAGTTTGCATGTTCTCCCTGCGTTCGTGTGGGTTTCCTCCGGGTGCTCCGGTTTCCCCCACAGTTCAAAGACATGCAGTACAGGTGAATTAGGTAGGCTAAATTGTCCGTAGTGTATGTGTGTGAATGAGTGTGTGTGGATGTTTCCCAGAGATGGGTTGTGGCTGGAAGGGCATCCACTGCTTAAAAAACAACAACATCAAAAAAAAAAACCGTGCTGGATAAGTTGGCAGTTCATTCCGCTGTGGCGACCCTGGATTAATAAAGGGACTAAGCCGAAAAAAAAAAGTATGAATGATTAGCAGCATAACCAACATTGCTTATTATTGTTATTAATGTTCAGAAATTATTTTAATATGCTGATTAGCTGCACAACCAACATTATTTCTTATTATCAATATTCAGAAATTATTTGAATATGCTGATTAGCGGCACAACCAACATTACTTATTAATATTGTTATCATCAATATTCAGAAATTATTTTAAAATGCTGATTAGCTTTCCAACCAACATTTCATTCATTCATTCATTTTTTATTCACACTTCTTATTATCAATATTCAGAAATTATTTGAATATGCTGATTAGCTGCACAACCAACATTATGTATTATTATTATTATTATTTTTAATATTGAAAACATTTATGTGGCTGTTAGGTGATATTTTTGGGTATTTTTAATGAAGGATGGAATATCGACAACAGTCACTGTCATATGGCAGTGTCACGGGGGATAAAAACAGAAATACAAAGAGGGAACTTCACGGTAGGCTGGAGAATGTAATCTATTGCTTTACTTCCTTAACTTTGTTGCTGTCATCTCTACTTCCATGAGGTTCTGGTTAATCTTAAACCATTATTTGAGAACTCGGGACTCTTAATTCTATGCTGTTTTGAAGAAGCTTTAGGGTGTAGTTAATGTGTTTCAGAACTGCTATTAAAACATTACATATTATAAGCATAGAATAAGCGACACACAGTGAAGTACAAACCCCTGACATTATGTTGAAAATCCGGGAGTCAAATATCTCATTTAAACTTGGAAATTAGCACGGGGAAAAGCAGAAAAAAATTATAGTAATAAAAAAGAGAGTGCTCTCTTTTCCTCACTTATCATTTATTTGATAAAAGATTAAATAATATTGGTTCCTAATTTTAATTATATTTTTTTATGTAATTTATTTCTGTGAAGACATCATTAGTCCAGTCTTATGGCACATAATACTTCAGAAATTGTTTTTATATGCTCTTTAGCTATACAACCAACATTAATTCTTCTTAATATTATCAATATTTACAGTTATGCTACTTAATATTTTTGTAGAAAAATTTTGTAGAAAATTTTGTAAAATTGTAAATATTATTGTTGTAAATTGTAATTTTTTATTGTTATTTTTAATTGTTTTTAGGATTCAGTGCACAAAAGAATAAAAAAATAATAATAAATTATTTAATAATTTATTCTGTTTTATATTGTTATCAACCATGATATACACATTGAACCAAGTCAATGTTGAGGAATACTGTTATTACCATTGTTGATAACCATGTTTACTAAAAAAAACAATGAATGAATTTTGTGATTTTTTTTTCCTTTTTAATATATTTCCCAAATGATGTTTAACTGAGCAAGGACATTTTCATAGTATGTCTGATAATATTTTCTCTTCTTTGTTTAACTTTGGCTAGATTAAAGCAGTTTTACATTTTTTTTTTTAAACCATTTTAAGGTCAAAATTATTAGCCCCTTTAAGCTATATATTTTTTCGATAGTCTACAGAACAAACCATCATTATACAATAACTTGCTTAACTACCCTAACCTGCCTAGTTAACCTAATTAACCTAGTTAAGCCTTTAAATGTCACTTTAAGCTGTTTAGAAGTGTCTTGAAAAATATCTAGTAAAATATTATTTACTGTCATCATGGCAAAGATAAAATAAATCAGTTCTCTCCGTTAAACAGAAAATGGAGGAAAAAAAAACAGGGAGGCTAATAATTCAGGGGGGCTAACAATATATATATATATATATATATATATATATATATATATATATATATATATATATATATATATATATATATATATATATATATATATATATATATATATATGTATGTATGTAAGTATATATATAATTAGCACTATGTAAACACAATTGTGCAAAAATTCATTGTACAAAAGATGTCATTTAAATTATGTCAATGACATTTTAATTTAATTTAAAATGAATATAAAATTAAATCTATTTATTATTTTAGACAACAGGACAAATACACAGTACACGACTAGTCATTGTTGATCAAATCATTTTGTTTTGACAAGGTAAATATAAAATCTGCAAAGATTTAAAATCTGTCAGCATACAAAATCCTACAGTAGCCTAGACTCTATCAAAAAGCTTTTTTCTCCTTGTGACATGACTGTGGGTGAAATACTCAGGCTGTAAAAAAATTGTAATTGCTCTCGTATTGAAGTGCTTCAGCCAGTCGCACATCTCTAAAAGGCATCCACACTG
This sequence comes from Danio kyathit, assembly GCA_903798195.1. Lineage (NCBI taxonomy): Eukaryota > Metazoa > Chordata > Actinopteri > Cypriniformes > Danionidae > Danio > Danio kyathit. The sequence continues at coordinate 39,653,764 of LR812535.1, forward strand.
TGAGAAATCAAAGTCACACAGCCTGACTGCCTGCAGCTTTATCCAAACACCTTCGACCACGCGTGCTGGTAGTCAGAAAACCTCACATGAAATAGAAACCAAATCAATATGTGTACGATTCATAAATATCACAACACTGCAGTAGATCTGTGTGCGCGCGTTTGTGTACAGTGCTCGTTTGAGTGTGGATGAACCTAAATCACTGACGTCTGAAATGAAAGAAAAAATGAAATATGAACAATAAACAGATAAGCAGATCCGCAATACTGCATGCAATCTGTTGCTTCAGCATCAATGCCATAATCTCCTATGATCCACACGAATCTTCCCTTCCCAAACGCAGGCAGGGAATTACCATATAAAACACATAATAATCAAGCACTCACACAATCACCCTTACCGTACATTGATGGAAAACCTGATGAAATTCTCTGTTCTGTGCCTGAAGCCCCTTTTTTCTGTCACATAGCCAGAGAGAAAGACAGAACAAGAGAGGAAGAGACACTCACTCACTCACTCACACACACACACATGCATACGGCGCATGTGACTGTTCTCCAATGACCTTGGATTTTCCAAACAGCGCGGCACAGCTTTCCCTCTATCAGGAACAATGCTGGTCTAACACACACAGGTACACACACACACACTCGTGCCGCACGCATAAAGCCCCTCCTCGGCAAAGATGAACACATTCACATTCACACCCCCTGACCATTCAACAATGAGCGAGGCAGAGGGGGAGGAGATGAGAGATGGAGAGAGTGAAGACGCTGGAGGAGAGAGGGCGGAGTCTATTGGTGGAGCAGTGTGTCAGTCAGGAAGAAAATCCCGCCTCCTTGTTGCTGACTGTGGTACACTGTAAAAAATGCTGGGTTCCACACAAGTAGGCTACTTCACTTTAAAAAACGTTAAGTTATTTATTTAACCCAATGGTCGAGTTAAAAAATATTGGGTGCTTTGTTGGATTATTTTTAACCTTTTATGGGTTATTTATTTAATAACTCAACAGTCAACTGAATTAACTGATACAAAACAGCTGTATTAATATGCCTACGTAATGTTGTTTTTGCGTTATAAAGTTTATTTAAGCTCTAACGCATTAATATTGTTGCTATTTTTTATCAAATTATCTCTCCAAGACGTGTGTTTTATTTTTGTTTCACCAGCACTCTTAAATATTGATGATACAAATGCGCTTCATAGCTGATCTATACTAAACAGATAAAAACGCTTAAGTGTCTGGAACTTAAAATGTAAGGGAAATAAAGCATTATCAATATATTTGAAAACTGCATATTATTTATTTACACACCCATAATTATAAAATTAATAGTAGTACTAGTAATAGTCACAATAGTAATAACAGAATGGAAAAAAAAAACATTTAATCAAAATAACCCTCTTAACTGGGTTAAAATAACCCATAGTTGGGAAGGTGCTATAATAACCTGGGTTATATGTTGGGTATGAGTTCATGTTGTCCTATCACAAATGGATTCAGTTAGTTTAATTGTTTTTACAAATTTGAGTTGATTGAACATAAAAAAATTAAGCCCCCCTACTACTTAAAAATTAAGCAGTTTGAACAGCAACAAAAGTCATTTTTTGAATGGAGAGTTTGATTGTTGCATGAAGATTTTTCTTCAAATGCATAAAACATGCATGACTTATTTTAGCTGCTATAAAAAGAGACTAATTAAATATTTACTACGCCTAGAATTTGTAATAATATGCCTGGTTTGAAGAGAAAAATAAATTTTGTGTAAATCAGAGAAACTAAATGGTATATAATAATAATAATAATAATAATAATAATAATTCATTAATTTTTCTTCAGCTTAGTCCCTTTATTCATCAGGGGTCGTCACAGTGGAATGAATCGCCAACTTATCCAGCAAATGTTTTACACAACGGGTCGGATGCTAATAATAATAATAATAATAATAATAATAATAATAATAATAATAATAATAATAGGCAGTGAAAGAAATATTAGTTCAATAAATCTGTCTTGAAAAATGTCAATTTAAAAATGTTAATTATATTATTTTGCATTATATTTGCATTATATATATTGGTTTAAAATCTTGAGCTAATTTTTTTTTAGCATAATGCATAAACTAATAATGAGTATAAGATCCATGGTCTCATTAACATTAATACAAATGAAATAGTTTGTTCATGCTAGTTCACAGTGCATTACTACTATTAATAAATAGATCTTTGCAACTGAATAATGTATTAATAAATCTTAAAACTAACATTAAGCAAAATGACCAAATCATGCTGAAGTATTTTGGCTGCTAGTTCTTTGTTAATAATAAATGAAACCTTGTGTAAAGTGTTACCAATATAATAATATACAGTTGAAGTCAGAATTAGTAGCCCCCCTTTGATTTTTTTTCTTTTTTTAAATATTTCCTAAATTATGTTAAACATTCATTCATTCATTTTCTCATGGCTTAGTCCCTTTATTAATCTGGGGTTGCCACAGCGGAATGAACCACCAACTTATCCAGCATACGTTTTACGCAGCGGATGCCCTTGCAGCTGCAACCTATCTCTGGGAAACATCCATACACACTCATTCGCACTCATACACTACGGACAATTTAGCCTACCCAATTCACCTGTACTGCATGTCTTTGGACTGTGGGGGAAACCGGAGCACCCGGAGGAAACCCATGCGAATGCAGGGAGAACATGCAAACTCCACACAGAAACGCCAACTGACCCAGCCGAGGCTCAAACCAGCGACCTTCTTGCTGCGAGGCGACAGCACTTCCCACTGCGCCACTGCATCGTTTAACAGAGCAAGGGTATTTTCACAGTATGTCTGATAATATTTTGTCTTCTGGAGAAAGTCTTATTTGTTTTATTTTGGCTAGAATAAAAGCAGTTCTTAATTATTTAAAAACCATTTAAAGGTCAAAATTATTAGCCCCTTTAAGCTATATTTTTTTTTCAATAGTGTACAGAACAAACCATCATTATACAATAACTTGCTTAACTACCCTAACCTGCCTAACCTAATTAACCTAGTTAAGCCTTTAAATGTCACTTTAAGCTGTATAGAAGTGTCTTGAAAAATATCTAGTCAAATATTATTTACTGTCATCATGGTAAAGATAAAATAAATCAGTTATTAGAGATGAGTTATTAAAACTACTATGATTAGAAATGTGTTGAGAAAATCTTCTCTCCGTTAAACAGAAATTGGGGGGAAAATAAACAGGGGGGCTAATAATTCTGACTTCAACTGTATATTTATATCAATAAATAACAAATAAACCATGAAATAAATAAACATATGAAATAAATTTGATAAATCTGACTTGATTCTTTAAGTAAAAGAAAAATGTTTTTACTCTTTCTTTTTTTACTCTTTCTTTTTTTAACGCCTGATTGGAGAAGCCCTGATCCATGGCATGTGAAACAGCTCAGTTTTAATCTGAACGGGTTTCAGTTTTAGCGGCTTGAATTACTGCAGCACATTACCAAAAAAAAAAAAAAGACATTTACCTTTTATATCAGTTGCTAAATATTTTATAAACATTCATATATAAAACATTCATGAATTAAATTATGGACAAAGCGAGAATCCAGCTGCTTCAAAACACGTGTTCTATAAATATAACTTTAAGGTGGCATGTTAGTCCAACAGCATGGAAAAAACTAACAGAATGGATACAGAAAACAGAAGACCTAAAAAATGTGCTTACCTCCTCCGACCTGATGATCCAACAGAGCACTGCAGTCCAGGAGAAGTCTTCTTGGACTGGGAAAATCTGGGAGAGCTGAAAAATTGGGCAAACTTGGAAGCGGCATCTTATTCTCATCAAAACCACTAAGAATAATATCAACTCTAGTTATAGACCTGTAAACTTTCATCCACTGTGGGCATGTTAATGAGATGCAGTCACCGCCCCCTTCCCTCCCTGCCTGTTGATTTGTTGCTCTCCCTCTCTCTCTCTCTCTCTCTCTCTCTCTCTCTCCCCCTCTCCATTGTCACTCACTTATATCAGAAACTATAGAATTCTGGCAGACTTTCATACCATATGCTATTTTTGGGGTTAGGATTTTTGTCTAATTCACAGTTAAATTTTAGTTCTATAAATTGTTAAATCTGTTATTAATTGGAGAACTACATGCATGCCGTTGCTGATCCACATCTATCCACTGTAAAACATTTGTATGCCACTTGTATGAAAAGCCATCAGGACCATACGTTTTTTTATTGTGTTGACAATCACAACAGCCAATCAACTGCTAGTACATTACATTGTAAAAATGAATCATGATTTTACTAGTCTACAAATAAAACCGCAAAAATGTGGTTATCGTTATATTATGGTAACCAAAAATCAACCATAGATTTGCTACACTAGCCAATTTACCCACCATATGTGTAATAAAACTGTTGTTATAAAAATAGTAATTCATTTATTCATTTTCTTTTCGGCTTAATCCCTTTATTAATCTGGGGTTGCCACAGTGGAATGAACCGCCAACTTATCCAGCATATGTTTTACATGTGTTTCACTATACTGCGCCACCGCATCGCCAAAAATGGTAATGAATATCCCAAAACAAACATTTCTATATTAAAACATTTTTATAGGGGTTAGGTTATGCATATCGAAATGTCAAATGTCAAAGCATAAAGTGTTAAGTCACTTTCCATAATATCCATAAAAACTGCTGCCTTGGCATTGTCAAACTGTGCCTAAAGAAACAAATTAAACACCGGTCAATCTAAATAAGTAAAGCTGAACGTACACTTTATTTTTTGTTTTGTTTTGATTTGTTGTTTTACATTTAAGCCAGCATATTAAGTTGAATGCACACACAGAATGTATAATTTGACTCGTACATGTACACAGAAGCAAACAATTGGCACAATTTTAATACCTTGACATACAGGGGTCCATCTCGTAATCTCTTGCCATATATTATAACCAATTTGACTGTCTTAGTATTTTTTTGTTAGAGTTTTACAAATAATGTATTTTCTAACCTCTTTGCACGATCCCTGGTCCTTGGCATCCATTATGGCTGTATACTTAATACATATTCTGGTTCAGCTCTGTTCTATGTAGTTTTTCTTTGACTACCTTGTGAATGCATGCACCACTGGCACTGCAACACTTCTTTTACCAACACCATGCACCCCCAACCTTTATTTTGGCACTGGTTAAGTATATCTTTCCCAATCTGTCAATTATATGTCAACAGAGAATAAATGCCACTCAAGAAACTATTTGTTTTATTGTAAAATAAATTGTACAGGTGTTTTTTTTTCACATCAAGAAGAGCATTGTGAGGTAATGAAGTACATTTTCAAAATTTGGAATCTGCCAAAGCTGTTAAACATCTTTTAAGAACACCATCCCAGAAGCAAATTCTCAGAATTTGATTAAAGATAAGCAAGGTGTACTTTGCCTTCTGCAGATTAATTTATAGCTACAGATCAGTTCATCTCAAGAATATTTTCGACTATATATATATATATAAAAATTCAAAGGGGGCTAATAATTATTATATATATATAATTATTAGCCCCCTTTGAATTTTTTTTCCCTTTTTAAATATTTCCCAAATTATGTTTAACAGAGCAAGAATTTTTTCACAGTATGTCTGATAATATTTTTTTCTTCTGGAGAAAGTCTTATTTGTTTTATTTCAGCTAGAATAAAAGCAGTTTTTAATTTTTTAAAACCCATTTTAAGGTCAAAATTATTAGCCCCTTTAAGCTATATTTTTTTTCGATAGTCTACAGAACAAACCATCGTTATACAATAACTTGCCTAATTACCCTAACCTGTCTAGTTAACCTAATTAATCTAGTTTAGCCTTTAAATGTCACTTTAAGCTGTATAGAAGTGTCTTGAAAAATATCTAGTCAAATATTATTTACTGTCATCATGGCAAAGATAAAATAAATCAGTTATTAGAAATGAGTTATTAAAACTATTATGATTAGAAATGTGTTGAACAAATCTTCTCTCCGTTAAACAAAGATTGGGGAAAAAACAGTGAGGCTAATAATTCTGGCTTCAACTGTATGTATATATCATTACCTCACAATGCTCTCTCTCTCTCTCTCTCTCTCTCTCTCTCTCTCTCTCTCTCTCTCTCTCTCTCTCTATATATATATATATATATATATATATATATACATATATACATATATATATATATATATATATATATATATATATATATATGTATATATATATATATATATATATATATATATATACATTAATTAATTCATTTTCTTTTCGGCTTAGTCTCTTTATTACAGCGGAATGAACCACCAACTTAATCAGCATATGTTTTACACAGCGGATGCCCTTCCAGCTGTAACCCATCACTGGGAAACACCCATACACACCCATTCACACACGTACACTACGGACAATTTAGCTTACCCAATTCATCTTTACCGCATGTCTATGGACTTGTGGGGGAAACTGTAGCACCCAGAGGAAACCCACGGCAACACGGGGAGAACATGCAAACTCCACACAGAAACGGCAACTGACCCAGCTGAGGCTCGAACCAGCGACCTTCTTGCTGTGAGGTGAACGTGCTACCCACTGCGCCACCATGCATATATATATATATTAAAAAACAAGATAAAAAGAATGACATTTAATAAAGTAAAATATTATAAAGTGACTGTTGTTTTATTTATTTATTTATTTATTCATAAGAAATCTATAGAGCATGTTTTTATATTGGGACTGGTTGGTAAAAACAGACATGCACAAATTTCTCCATTTAATAACATTTCTAAAGCATGAGGAAAAATGCACAGAAGTATAATGCCTGATTGACATACTATACTGTAGAAAAAACCTGTAAAAACAGTACAGTTGTTTTCTGTAAAAAAAAAATAAAAAAATAAATGCATAATTATTTTCTGATTATTTTAAGTCATGTTAACATAATATTTAAATTTCACTCAACATTAAGCAAGAAAAAAAGATGTTAAAAAAGTCTTTAAAAAGATAAATGTAACCTTTATTAGACTAACAGTAGTTTTGTTATGTAGGTTACTCAATTTATTGCATTGGGAAATGTATAAAATAACCACTTTATTTGTATAACACTTTATAAGAGATATACAAATTAAAACAGCCTATTATTTTAAAAGGTACAAATTCTAAACATACAAAATCTTGCAAAAGCACCTTTATTACACAATAAAGTGTAACATTTCATATGGATCTTCAAAAAACAATTATAATAACATATTGAACATTGATTTTTTTCTAATCTTAATAAAAGAGAGGCACAAGTTGTCCTTTGAGGTAGAGGCTATATTCAACCTAGCTGCTGCTCCACACAAATAAGACATCACTGTAAAATAGCAGCAAACTAAATATTTAACATTATTAATATTAGCAAACTAAACAATTGTCAATGTAAAGGTAACATGATATCCACTTTTTGTCATCACACGTCACAATTTCCAGGTCAGCCATGGAAAAAGCCTAAAATGAACAAATGCTACTGCTCAGAGTGTGCTGTAATACTGTTGAAAATCGTAATCATAATGTTTATACCTAATGTCAGTCAGACAATGAATCATATTTGATCAATTACTGAAATACTGTTCTGTGGAATGGAGCAAGTCCCGGATCAATAGTCTACACCAATGACTGTATAAAATGGTCTACTTTGGAAAAGACTCATTAAAATGTGAGACGTAAGTGTAAATCATAATCTAATTATGATTTACACTTACATTAAGTGGGCTATTAAAATGTGGCTGAACAATGTTAACAGTTTAACCTGCTGTTGCATACACGAGCTGATAAACTACAAACGCAAAACGTTTTGTGTAATACTATGTCTGCTATTTAAGAGACTATTTTCAGTTGACTGTATGCAGGGGCGGATTTAACCAATAAGTAAGGTAAGCGGCCGCTTAGGACCCCAGGAAATCCGAGGGCCCCCAAATAAATAGAATATAAATGATAACTATAAATTATTAACATGTTTTCTATCATATTTTGCACAGTGAGGGTTTACATTTTTTTTAAACGTAATTATTACATCTGCGCAAATGTGAGACAAATCAGTAAAGATTTAGTTTTAAAAACCAAATATTTAATTTATTATGTTTAGTTGTGAATTCATTTTAAGAAAACAAATCGTCTCAAAAGTTTTACAATGTGCTTTACATGTTATTATTATTATTTTGCATTACGATAAAATGTAGAACAGGAGATTGAATTATATAAAAAAAACAGACAATTTTTTTTTTCAAGTAAAAAAATTAAAGGTGCATTTTAAAACTTTTGGGCCCCATGGCTGGAATTGCTTAAGGCCCCAAAATCACTAAATTCGCCCCTGACTGTATGTTATGTTGCCTCATCCAACAGTTTTAACACATTTCGAGTCTCACACGAGTCGACTCGACTATTCATTCTCCTGAGTTCGTGATGGAGTGAGTTCAGAACCGTTCGAACCGGTTCGAACCAATTCAATCAATTCATTTGGAAGATCCGAACTAAAGCCAGTTGATTCCCTTCTGACGAATCTGTGTTATAGGTTGCAGTCGCCATAGAAACTCTCAGTTGTTTGTTATGATTTGCCAGTTTTTTGTCTGTCCTAAGTGTACTTACTCATTAAATTACCATTAATTTATTTAGAGTATATTTGAAAATAATATGTTTGAAAACTATTTTATTAATCACCATAAGACTCTGTTGAATCTGCTGATTTCAATCGTCTGGCCAAATACTCGTTGCTAGGGCAGTTAGCCCGTTAGCATTAAGAGGTTAAAATAATTGAAATAAAATGTTTGCGTTTTTTTCCGCGACGAATGACCTATGTTTATGAACTATATTTAGGGTTTATGGAAAAATGTTACCCTGGCATCCTGACATCCTGGCTCTCTGTTAGCCATATAAGTTAGCGATCAGCTGCTCACTGTTTACAGAGCCACTCAAACAAACAGACAGCCATACGTGAAGTCGGTGGATATTTCATCTTCTTTGTACGTGGTTTGGGAATAAGTGCAATATGGACACCAATGTCCAGAAAAGGCGAGAAAACAAGAAGTCGTTACGGGTTAAGGTCATTAGTTTGGGTAATGCTGAGGTGGGAAAGGTAAGAATGAACTGTTGTTTTGAATCATACAGATATCAAACTTCAAAGATCAGGTGGTTATTTGCATTCGTTTATTAATATGACCTTGTTTTACTGATACTTATGTGTCTGTATATGTCAGAAGTTTAATGTTTACCTAATTTTCTATATACGTAAACACATAATCATATTTCCCCTCATACATAATTGTTATGAATTTAATATACACATACAGTAATTCAGACAATGTTTAACGTTAGAAATGTTTGTTTTTAGGTTGTCCTGCATAGTATGTATAGTAGCGTGCTATGTTATCTGAAAATAAGTAAAAGATTAATAATATTTGATGATATTTCTGTTTATTTGTTCTAGAGCTGCATCATTAAACGTTACTGTGAGAAGAGATTTGTGCCCAAGTATCTAGCCACCATTGGTATAGATTATGGTGTAACAAAGTAAGTGTGATGTGGTTTGTTGAAGGATCACTTTCTGTCCCTTTTTCACACACAAAAAGTTCAAAAGACAGCAAGAAGAATTTAATCTAAGATTAAACACTTGTCATATTCATTGCACGACATCAACCATTTTGTAAGTTGTCTGGTTCTTATGGCACAATGTTATTGTCAAATGTATATTTTTTTTATTGTCCAGGGCTGCACAATATTGAAAAAATTGGCATTGCAACATTTTGTTTTTCTATGATACATATTACGAAATAAATAACATTTCACTGAATGCTTTAATAGCACAATTTTGAAAATAAATCTTGATTTTAGGCTAAGTGTGGTTATTTTGTAAGGGTGTGAATCATGGATGAAAAACAATAAATAAATTGCAAGCAAAAATAAATGCAATAGAACCATGAAAAAATAAAACAAAGATAGTTCATGGTTTTCCGGAGAGTTAAACAGTATTCATGTACAGAAATCAAATAATCAAATGTAATGTAAAATAACGCTGCATAGACTTCACTGTATTAATAATTCTGTTGAAAGTTACAAATGTACTTTTTTTTTGTGCCTGAAGGGCTTAAACTCTTTTAAAATGCCTTTAATGACTGGCAGCTAACTCTCTGTAACTCTCACATGGTTGCCCACTGATGCTAAGCAGGG